>CM052090.1:5658446-5759375 GCA_028453745.1 Agapostemon virescens | reverse complement strand
TGAATTGTTATCGGTCAGGGCTCGGTAAAATTTCGGGGAGAAATATTTAGAACTTTGTTTTGACAGTAGAGTTTCAGATTTCACAGTAGTTTTCAGATTATTTAATTCTAGAATTATTAAAGTTATAAAATTGAATTGTGATTGGAATAAAAATTAAGTCTTGTCACTTTTATGAGACAGTACTCAATAAAATAGTTGTTCCACGATTCCAGTAAAATATTATTCTAAATAAACTATAAAAATTTATTGTAACGATCTAGGACGCAAAGTGAAAGATTAGAATTTCGTGTTGAATGGCGTTTAAAATATTTACTTACTGTCCAAATAGATCGAGGAAACGGGTAATATTGAACAGTTAGAAATCATCAAATTTTCGAACTCGATTTTCTTGGAAACGAGGAGTCGTGAGAGGAAATATTGATTTCATGTTTTAGATTAATTTTCTACTGTGTAATCACCTGCAGAAATAAAATGCTCACTGTTTTTTTTTTTAGAATCCTTCAAATAACGTTCTATTTTTGAACCTCGTTCTGACAAATAAAATATTTCATTATTAAAAGTGCTGGAACGATTTCGAGTGAAATGGACTATTTACTGTTTAAAATAGTATTTTACTGAGCCCTATTTATAGTGACTTCTATTGACGCATTCGAGCAGTGCGTACAACTGGACATAAATCGCGAATTTTAACCTCGAAGATTTTTAAATCTCATAATGCCTAAACATTTTTAAATACAATAAATAGTAATAGGTATTTTATTGAATTTTTACTGGAGGAAATTTTTCTATGGACTGATCTTCGAACAATGGCAAAAATAGGAATTCACACAAAATTTCGAAGTTTAATCCCAACTTATCTGAAGAATAATTAAATAAATTTCTAATTATGTGTACGTAGTCGGATTGTACACATTCACAAAAGAAAGAGAGAAAGAGAAAGAGAAAGAAAAAAATAGCGAAAGTTATAATAAAACATGAAACGTTCCCGGGGAAAGCAGATACTTCATTGAAAAGCATCAAATACACAGAAGCACGTTACTTGCTGTTTTTTAACCGGATGATCCATATCCAGAGCAATTACGTATTCCACATTGAAAACATTTTTATACAATCCAGCAAAGCTGCGTGCCTTCGGTTCATTGTATTTCATTGCAGTTAATATTAATGCATCTTTTGTGGCTATTATTAGAGGCTGGTCATATGCAAATAAGCCTACGTCAATTTGGCATCGATTCTACAAGACTTTTCCAAACATCGAGCATTGAACGTTCTTATAGTCGAATCAATTTAAACGGCCGACTCATGGTCACCGGAATGATTGTGCACCGTTGCCTAGGGACCGGGCTGAAAGGATCGACCGATAAATTCGTCGAGACATCTGCGCGGAAAGCGAGAGCTCTTAAAAATAGAAAAGTTCAAATCCATAAGTCGCGATTCCGTGAGCTGATCCGACGGGTCCGCGAAACCGGGGCGATACATACTTCAAAAAGGAACTAAGCGAAAGCACTACCCAGAACTGTCACTCTTCCGCTATTTTAAACAAAAGCCGAAACGCGCGCGCGGGATATCACGGCCCGAGAAAGGCTCGAGCGACTCCGGGTGATGGTTAAAAATTAAAATAAGAGGAAAAGTTCTGTGCCAGGGATGACGCAGCAACGCCGCGGCAACGGTGGCAGCGGGGGATTAATTTTTACTGCGTCATAAAATTCCCGGATGATAAGGAGGAGCGAAAGTATGGTGATTTATGTATGATACCGGTGAAGTTGGCTTCCCTAATACTTTTCAAACCGAAGTCCCAAGAAGTATGGGACTTCAGAATTTATAGCCGGCGGCAGGACGCTGCAACGAGCAACGCCGCCGCGTGAAAATTTCAGAAGTAGTCGGACCGAACGCCATCGCTCTATAATAGATACGAATCGATTAAACGCCGCGAATAGAAGGACAAAATGGAACAAGAAACGTTTCAGACAGTTTAATCTACGGTGAAGCCATTATGTACCGTCAAAATAAAATAGTTTCATTCCCGGCCAGGGGAAAATAGGATTTTTCCCGGCTGTCCCACTTGCCGACAAATGCAGCCCATTTTTCGCGAAATTCTTCCGGACTACCGTCGTCTCCGAAATTTTGATAGCGCGCGAAGAGTTCGCAGTCGGTGTAGATCCGATTGTCTCCTAACAATTTCTCTGAGCCGTAACTGGTTAGCTTGCTTTTTGTCGCACTTGTTGTTCTATGTTCCAGTAATATTAAATATTCGAATTCAATCTCTTCTGAAACACGAACGAAGCAATTGTCATACGTATCTTACAAGTTCCCTGAATATTACGCTATGCATTACAATTTTAACCCTTAACACTCCAATGGCTCCTCCGAGGCGACACTAAAAATTGCCATACTATTATTCAAAACAACTATTACACGGCCATAATTGCATTTAATAAATCGTTAAAAATTGAACCGTTGTACGTACAAATAACAGTAATAAATTTAATATGCAAGAAAGGAAATGAATCATGTACAATGTAATTATTGTACGTCAAATAGGTGTCTCGATTTTGAAATTAAAATTGCTCGGAGTGCGAAGGGTTAAATTACGACATTTAAAGTCGTGATCGTTATGCATTTTCTAGTTCGCTGTTTGGTAGTTAAAATCACAGATGGCAAAAATATTCCTAGTACAGAACCATTAGTTTTAATTTCTCTTGATTGACCACGATAGAAAGTTTGGTTCCGTTTTTTCGTAAATCGCGTCGGCACATCGAGTGATAATCATTGTTACGTAAACATCATAATAGAAAGCAATCTTTTCCCATTCTGCGCGGAAGCGGTCCGCGAACCAGCCAGTTACGCAATAAATTGTGAATTGAAATGCAGGCGACTCGATTTTGCGTCGATAATTCATGCGCTCCCGATATTCCCAGGCTCGTTATTTTCCGCAGAATAATTCCGACACACGTGTGCGAGCTGCTCGCATCCTTTCAGCCGATTCCCATGCGATGATAATTTGAGAATTCGTTTCCAGCTGCGCTTTCAAAGGAGCATCGTCGAATTTGGATCGCTGCGGTCGGGTTTCGAATATCAAAAATGCGCGGCTGGCTCTGCGTTGACAATTTACATCGGCACGATAATTAGAAATCAATAAACTGCAGGAAGAATTCGCAATATTTAACTATTGGCTGAATGAAAAGATCGAAAAAGCAGCAACACCTTTTTGGCAATTATATTTTAAATCTTTATGTTGTATTGGGTGTTTGAAACGGCGAATTAAAATCTTTCCTAGATAACAGACTGATAAAAACACATTGAGGTAAATGAAGACAGCATCATCGAGGCAAGATCTTTGAAACCTCTGACGTTGCATCGACGTTCCATGCAATTAGAGCAACCAATTCAGCGACGCATAATATGACGAGTTTGAAGATTACCTTTTAACGTAGCGTTTGGAACGAAAATGAAATAGTCGCGAACATGCCAGAATTATACACAGACGTGACCAACAAAGGATTTGCAACCACTATCCAAGTGTTCCCTTCCGTCATAATATTTTAGGAAACGAATGGACAACCATGAACCCCACAAAACCACGCGTAATAACAGTGCAACATTCCAGTCTTCTCTCGGAGTCAACCAGCAACAACAGCGGCCAAGTAAATCTATTCTCACTGCAAATTGAATATACAAAACTGACACACGAACACTACCAACTACCGCTCTTTATTTTCCGGTTACAATGATTAAAATTCCTTCGTTGTTTATACACTCTTAACTCTTGCCACTCGATTTGCGATTCAACGGCGCGAATAAAAATTAAAGTACTGTTTACTGCAATTTTTAACAATCACGGATAATACAAATATTCTAAATGATCCCATATAGACAACGACGAACTAAAAGTTTATTTCGATGCGAAGGAAATCAGTGTCATACAAATTTGTAAATTGTGTTCAACATCTTCAACGCAAATTTGACTCGATGTGAGAAAATGCGATAAATTAGAATATTTCTCGAATAAATGTAACATTGTTAACGAAATCAACGAAGCACATGATTTCGAACAAAATAGAAACAATCTATTAAAATTTATAAAAGCTAGAGACACGTGGGAAGAAATTTAAACAGTTGAAAATTATTGCTGACGATGGAAACGTCGATGCGAAGGAAATTAGTGTCATACAAATTTGCAAAATTCCGTTCGACATCTTCGACGGGAATCTGACTTGACATAACAGCGCGATGGGAGAAGGTGCGCTGAATTAAAATATTTCTAGAGTAAATGTAACATTGTTAACGAAATCAACGAATATTATATTAAAATTTATAGAAGCTAGACACACGAGGGATGAAATATAAACCGAAATATAAATCGAGAAGAAGAATTGAAGAATTCATTGACCATTGAATAAAACTATACTTCCTGGCAGCGATAAAAATATGAAAAATTTCGAGAAGCTAATTCAGCGCCAAGAAATTGAAAGGTTCTCGTCGGTTGGCTGACTGGAAACTTGTTTGGACGTTGGCGTTCGGTTCGATGAGCATCTACGGTGTTTCCAGGGGGTTCTGCGGACAGGGAAATTCGCGGTAGATGGAGCACGGTGAAGCGACGGGACTGAAGTCGATAGATTAACGCGAGGTATCGGCGAACGGGCACGAATTCAGGGGAACCATTCGGGAACGGTCGAGCATAAGTGGACTCGAGGGGAACGGGCAGGAACGGCCCGGGAATTCGGTCTGGCTCTGCACCTCATAAATTTGAGTTATTCTCTCTCGGCCCCTCCCCTTTCCTTTCTCTGTTTCCGTTCCGACTTCGACGAGGCGCCCTTAAGGATTCTCCAGGAAGTGAGTTATCGCCTCTGGGCCGAGGCTCTTCTTCTCCGGAGGCGGTTCGGCGACCGTGAGCCGTTTTCCACGAGAAAAATATTAGCAATGATACGCCTCATATTTTACTTCGCGGCTTTCCGGACGGCGACGTTCCCGTATTATCGGTTCATGAACGTCGTTCCACCGGCGAAGACGAATATTACACTGTTCCCGGTAATAAGGATGAATGAAATCGCCCCGAGATTCCGTTTCAATTTCGCCCATTTTCAAAACGATCCAACAAGGGCCCGGGATTTATGTGACCGGGCGAAATTGCAGTTTAATAACATCCGTCGTTAACGAGACCCGTTAAAACCCATAGATCCCGTTTAGCGATAGAGGCCCGCCGGCAAAGGCAACGATTTTTGCGACGAAATTTAACTGCGCGCGATTTATCGTGGACACAAAGGATTAAATTTGCGGTGCGGCGAATAGCCCATTCATCGGCGCGCGTTCATCGTCGTAGGCAAAACATTTTGCATCGCAGATTCGCGCCAGTGGATTATTTTTGCGAACAATGGCGGCAGGCGAGAGACCCGTGGATACACGTGAGCCCACCATTTTATTTGTACACTTCTAACGAATAGGATCGGTTAATCTGAAAACTGTGTTTACAGGTTCTATTATGCTGCCGCGTCTCTGTTTGCGTTCTCCTCCAAGCTCTTCGAGCTCTTTTTAAATTCTGCAATTCGACAAGTTCTACGGGAAATTCCAGCGAAATCGACGGAAAGTTAAATAATAATTAATCACGCGCGTTCAAAATTCAGAGACTCTTATAATTCTCAACGCCCACAGCTTTTTCGAGCGTCAAACAATTTTGATAAAACTTTATGCACACGTGCGACGCATACAGATCTACCAACGGCGTGTTTTAAATTCCCATTCGAGGCACAGATAGGAAAGTTAAAAATCGTAAGAAGCGGAAATTCTGACGAATTAAGTAATGACGATTTAAAGAAAAGCGAAGTGGTTCTTTTTCGAATTAAAAAAATTTAATTATTTTGTATACGGTGTCCTGTTAATTTTGCGGTCGATCGCACCGCGCTGCTACCGATCAAAGTGAAATTTGAAAGTTCGAGAACCGAGAACACGTCGAAGATTAATAGCGCGCGAAAATCGTCGAAGTCGCTCGGCAATTTAACTGGTTTATTGAAAACATGACTGAATGCAGCTGTCGCCGCATCGTTATCGCGGGCCGTCTAAGGAAGATGAATACCTCTCGGTTCTCAGCAAGCGGCGGGAGTACAGTTTCATTCTGAAATACGTCGCAGCTGTCACGTGTTCGACGGGCCGGGTGATTCTATGCGAGGCGCGCATTTAAATATGAAAGAGGGTTCCTTGAAAATTTCGAATCCATTCCTAGGAGCGAGCCGTCGTGTCGAAGGCGAAATGTCCCGCAAAATATTGGTCAATGGAAATCGCAATCGTAAGAAAAATATTTCACGACGTATCCGAATTCGCTTACGATCGTCTGTTCCATTAAAATATTTCCGCGTCAGCTCGTATTGGGAAAAACATTAGCGTTCGTTTGCAATGAAATCAATGTCTCGATATACTCGCAGGTTCCTTAATTATTGTGCCAGTCAACAATGTCGGCGAAACACTACCGGAAACTACAACTAGAATTATGTTCGAAAAATCTCATAGGTTTATGAATGTAGTTGTTGTTGCTATCAAAAGAATTTATTAAAATCTTAATGGTTGATCTTTGGACATGTAAAACGTATCTTGCGGTTTAGACTGTTCCGTTGTTTTATTGAATTTATTTAAACATCGTATAATTTGTATACAGAAGATCTTGGAACTTGAACATTTTGTATCAAGAATATTTGATATTCTAGTATCTTCTTGTGGTATCAAGTGTATTATGATGTATTCCAGTAGATTCTAGTCAATTCTTGTATATCCTTGTGCATCATAGTTCATTCCAGTATATTCTGGTATGTTATATCACATGTTGGTATATTCTGCTTTATTCTAGTATATTTTGGTACATTTTAGTATATTTTGGTATATTCTGGAATATTATGTTGTATTCTAGTACATTCTAGTCGATTCTTGCATATCCTGGTGCAATCTAATATATTCTTGTGCATCATGGTTCGTTCTAGTATATTCTTGTATATTCTGGCATGTTATGTTATATGTTGGTATATTCTGCTTTATTCATGTATATGCTGTGATATACTTCTATATTTCAGTATATTCTGAAATATCATGGCGCATTCTAGTACATTATAGTCAATTTTTGTATATCCAGTTGCATTCTAATATATTCTTGTTCATCATGGTACACCAGACAAATGAAAATTGTGTCTATGAATTTATTTTATGTATGTCTTATTCCTTTCAGTTTGTTTAATCGATTTGTTCAATTCGAAAGTAGTTATTGTTATAATAATTTTATAATTGTTACGATATTGGTGTTTCTGCCTTAGAATTATTATGCTGGAAGCTGTAGATCGGTGCAGAATGTGAAATCAAAGATGGCGCGCCGCGAATCAGTAGATTCGGAACCGCGGTCAGACAAGGGTGTATTCTCGAAATAAATAGTGGATAGATCAGGGAGCAGCTCGCGCAATATTCTACAAGGTTCTTAGCCCCGGGGAGCTCAAGTTCCCGGGATCGTCGAGGAAGGGTGACTCGGCTCGTTGGAGGCTATTAAGGGATGCGGAGGGCTCTCGAAAAGGTGCATTGCCGCGAAACGAAAGTTCCGACGAGTGCCGGAGCGAACAAACGGCGCGGAAAAGCATTACGAGGTTAGAAGCGTAAGAAGCCACTCGCTTCGGGCCGAGGTCCCTTCGCCGCGCGGATCCGAGGTTTCTGTTCACCGATTGGAAGACAAACAAACAGTGGCCGTCGACGGGCAAGCTGGCAGAAGACGATTTCACCCTCTCCTCCAACCCCCGACCCTATCTTCAATCTCTTTCCTCAGCGAACTTGGTCTAAGCTCGAGCGTTCGCGCACTCGTGCCACGCAAACTTTCGCAATCTTTTTAATTGTATTGCCGCGAGAGTCTGATGATAGAAAAGTTGCTATGCTTGGAACGGATCCGACTCGCCCTTATCCTCGAGCAGATTCTCTTCCGGTTCTGCTTGGTTGACTTAACAGCCCCGTTTCGTTACACGCCCGCGTCGAGAACTATCGAAGATGATCTTGTAACGAGATGGTTCAAGCTATTTGCTCGAGTCTGTTTCCGATGTTACGGGAAATTAGTGTCGAAGAATTCTGCGAGGATTATCCGACGCATCTCTGCGGTGGTTGCCGACGAGTCGAGATTCGACCAGGAGATTCGACGAGGAAAGTGCCGGTTGTCCTCGGAGGGTGGTTTTATTATCTTTATTATGTTGTAGATGATCTACGTTTTAAATCAACCCTTAAGTGCTTTAATATTTTTAGCTCTACGATCCTTGGTCCGATTCGACAGCGTTCGTGTGGGTTATTAAATGCAATCTTTTCCGAAGACGTACATAAATTCATTCCGTACCAGCGGTTTGCGCACGTTGCACGAGAATTAATAATCTCACCCAGAATCGAACTTTATTCACGACCCCGTTTAATGCTTAACAAATGAATCTTTAAATTGCCTTGAACGGTTACACAAAGATTAGAGCAACGCAACCGAGATTAGGCCGACCTTTCGCAGCCTAGATTTCTATTGCAATCTTCAGTAGAGGAATAATTAAATTATGCGATTAGAACCGCAAGAATTAAATGCATGGTCTCGAGCGTCGTATTTTATGTTCTTCGCGTTTATCAAAAGTTCGCGCCGTTTACTATTCTGTAAGTATTCTATAGTTTCGCAATCATTTCCCAACATTTTTCTGAAGACATCGTGTCGCTATAAAATTCCTGTGGTATCACAAGATTTTTGTGCAACTACCACTACTAAATTTTGTACTTCACTGGACGCGTCCTCAACTTCTCTAAAAAGTATTGATTGATGACAAAATGAAAAGTTCTATAAATTTTTAATAACTGCAACTTTGTCGTTACTATAAAGCAGTGAATATTAGTATAGTTTAGTGCTCCGTTGTTCCAGCGTTGAAACGACGGACGCCATAATTTCGTCAGGCATTTTCAAATAAGTATAACATTTTTCCAAAGGTTGCGGAAGTCGATTTTTTTCCGATTTGCCTACACTAGCGTAAGAGGAAGGATTCGGTAGCATGATTCCTAGAGTTAGGAACGAGCGACGCATACACGGCGTCGTTGTATCTGTTTGACGGAGGCCAGCGTCGTTCCCTGCATGCCCCACGGCAGCTTTATGAAGATTTTTATTACTGGATGAGCTTCGTTAACGTCAAGTAGTGGCGGTCGTAGAATACGTCGCGCGCGATACATACACTTGTCGTCGGCAGAAGGACAACATAGACGACGGAAGGGAGAACGACGACTGGAGAATCCAATCTCGCGGGATTTGAAACTGCTGTTTTATAGGATGAGTACCTTGAGGGTAGGGTGTGCTCCTTTGTCAAGATGGCGCGCGACAGAACTCCCATTCAACGGGTTCATTTCGCGTTTCTCTTCCCTGTGGTGGCTTATCTCTTGGAGCGGCGGTCTTTTACCTTATGCGGACTTCCGGTAACGAGCATCAGAATTGGTTTAGCTTCTTCCATCCGGCATCGTGCCGAAGAAACGGTCCCGCGATGTATCGCCGAGATCCTGTGCACCTCATGTGCATCGAATCGATGGATTCGTTTTTGAAATTTTAGGATATGTCCATTTTTAACGACCTTGCATGAAGATCTCTTCGTTTAACTATAATAATTTTTATTACGCGTAACGGAGTATTCAATTTTAATGCTGGGCAGACTTAGCGTGGAAATTGCTTGCACTGTGCGTGAAAATGGTAGTTTGCTTGCAAAAGTGACAAGAATTAATTCATTTAGACTGTGCGTCATTATTATTAGAATATTTGCTATTAGAATATTTCATAATTTCAATAAGTGTTAGGTAAACAATCTGGAAACAGTTCATTGTGGTCAAACGTTCAACTGGTGATAAGTTTAGCATTAAGAGAGATTTCTAATGAATATTTTACAGAACGTTACCAGTGACACTTTTCTCAATGATCTACGAAAGAATTTTTGTCATTGTGCTCGTTTATTCAAGGGTTATTTAAGTTATATGAGTTGTAGAATATAATGATTCTTCATAAAAACCTGTTATCAAGTTTTATATAATAAGGATGAAAGTCATTGAAGGTCAATCTCATTAAAACCATTTTCTTATCAATTTTCTTAGGGCGTATTCTAAAGACAAATGAAAATTACTGTCAGAGAGTCTCACTGATTTTTATTTCATTCAATTTGCGATGTATAATACTTTTAACCGACAGCAAACGAATTTAATCGTTCGCACTAGCATATTTGAAATTCTGGACTAGTACGAGAGAGGATTTTAATCGATTATTAAAATTGTACAGGTGTTCCAGACACGTGATTGGCGATATTTAATAGCGTTAAAGTGAATTATGATTTTATATGATTTTATATTGACGAATTTCCGTTCTTCAATCGACGGGAATAATTTTTAACGTGATTCGGCGAATTTCCGTCAGCTTGCCGATAATTTCATGATAGAAATTGCACGAATGAAATCCCGAATCTCTTTTTTTTTACAGGGGTCAGGATGCCTTCGGCGATACATCACGTGGCAATTATAGCGTCAGCCCTAGCGACATTTCGTCCCTTACGCTCGCTTTTCTGCGACTCGATTCTCCCCCATGAAGCAACCATCGCCCCTGCTGCCAATTTCGTCGTCCAATTTATCCGCTCGTGAAAATCTCCTGCCGGAGGCTCGATTTCATAGGGAATTCGAGGTTCGTCTGCGAGGAGAGCTCGAGCTACACAAGGATTACTTGTTTTCAATATCGCCGAACGACTGTGTCCTTAATTTAACAATCCAATATTCAATGAAGCAAAATTCAACCATTCCTGTACCATTAATTTAGAGTGCATTTATCGTACTTGTTTAAAAAACTTAGGTATAAAAATACACTTCAAAATTTCGTGCGATTCATATTTAATAATTTCACTAACTTTCAGGGAATTCGAACTCTTTATATGAACGAATGACCATTGAAAAATTCTAAAATTGCTTGAAAAATCGTTTGAAGCTATAAAGCGCAGACGTTCGATCGTCTCGAGCAATTACCGATCACCGAAATCGTCCATCTCGTCGTAAAGACGTCCGTGGTCCGTCGTGACGGAAAACGGAATCGTCAGACTCGTCGTTAATTCACTTTCCGTCGCCGCGGGCTGCGGTGTCGAACAGGTCCCACCCCCAAAGTCTTTCCGAAGCCTCGCAATCTCCGAAAGTTTCGGACGCGAGCTGAGGGGGTCGGGAGCGGGACGGATAGGGGGTTGAAAGCGTAGGAGGCCGGTTTTAACCTCCTCGCGGTAACAGCTATCCTACAACACCTGTATCTCGTCGACACCTGTAGCGCACCCCGACCAACGATCCTCTCTTCCTCTCCCCCGTCACCCTCGGCAACCCTCTATCGTTCCGACGCCCCCTCTTCTTCGCTAACCCCCGTTCCTTTCCATCCCCGTCTCTTTCGCGAGGGTTTACGAACGGGGAGGCGAATGTTCCACGAAAGGGGCGAAAGCGAGCACGAAAGGCGACCGTAGAGGGGGAGACAGGGCGAAACAAACGGTGCGGAAGGGGGTGCGATGGTAGGGGGAACGGAATATAATAAATTGCGACCACGAGCGGAGAAACAACAGGATAATGGGAGAATCGGAGGATTATACAGTATACAGAGGGCGGCGCGAAAAGGCCATGCTCGTACCTTTTTTCGATCTCATATTCTTTATAGCCTCGTGTTATACGTGCAATCTCTTCTTCGCCCTATCGTTACCCCTGTACGGGCCTCGGACGCGCTCGCTCAGCCCGCGACCATAATCGCGCGATATGCTCGTCGCGTGCTCTCCGAAAAAACACGAGGAGCTAAGCGTTCGATCTACGAATCGCCAATTGAATTTGATTAATGTTTCACTCTGCGTTCGCTCTCCATATATGCGACGCAAATTCAACCCTTTGCACTCGAAGCAATTTTAATACCTTTAAAACATTTTTCTTTTAACCAGGAAAAGTTTTATTTTATGTAATTCTTTTTATAGTATGCAGCTGATATTAGCCCTTCGCATTCCGAACAATTTTAATTCCAAAATAAAGACGATTTTTCGACCTAGAATAGTTCCATTCTACATAGTTTATTTCCTTTCGTTCATATAAAATTGATTACTACTACTCGTATGCATAATACTTTAATTTCTACCGATTTTTCAAACGCAACCATAACGATGTCAAAATTATTTGGAATAACAGTATGGCAATATTTAGTGTCGCCTCAGAGGAGTCATTGGGGTGCTAAGGGTTCAACTGGTTTCCTTATGGAACAGTTGAATTTTAAGCTGTTTGTAAAATACGAACGGCTTTAAGAATATGAAAATTGTTTTGAATAATGGTATAGCAATTATTCGAGTTATATCGTTTAAGTTTTGAGTTTTTGGTTACGCGATCATTCTTGTCTTACGGGAAAGTTCAGAAATGTTTCTTCACTGTTTTTAGAGAAATCCTTTAATTTGTTGAATTTGCAAAAATTTTTGAAGTGAAATTCGTGCGATCGACGCAGCAGATTTTTATTTTGCACGAAGATTTTCGATCCAGCCGTAACAACGCGATGTATATATTTCTTTGTTCGATCCACGAGATGTATAAGCAGATTCAAAGATGAAAATAAGGGAAGAATATTTTAAATCCGATGGAATCGAGAGGCAACCGGTGAAAGGTCAAACGAAATTATTGCAGAAGCTGGCTAACTTTCTCTGATGAGATCAGCTGAATTTAATTGAAGCAGAGGCAGCGGAGACTGACGACGGAAGAATAAAAGAAGGATCGCTTCTCTATCTTTATTATTTCCTCGCGATTTTAAATAAATGCCATCATCCTAACGCTATAAGAACGTTTCACTGTCCTCCTCGAAATTACGTCGTTTAAAAAATCGAGTAAATGTCGCGAATTATTGTGCGATTATTCAAAATGCTCTTTTTACAATCTTTGCGAAGACGCGAACATTCATTTAAAACCGATGCAGAGATGTTTGCGACACGAGCGACCGAACTCGGCTAGTTTTGAGGAATTTCTACAAGTCTTGCAATTCATTCCGTAATCAGGATATGTTCTCTTGAAAGCTTTAAATTTTCTGGCGTACATTCTTCAATAAATTAACAAGATATTATTTATTTATTTTTATTACAATATATCGAATCGGTTCCTGCGAAGGCAATTTTATAACTTCAATAATAATATAACAAAATCCTTAGGGTTATTTGACTGCGGTAGGTTTAGTGTTAATGGAGATAGACGTGTCGTGAACAGCTGTGACACAAGAGCTACTAGGTCCGGTGTCGGTCGGCCATCGGTTTGTGACAGTTTCGGCCACACTCGAGGAAAATGTGTGGATGTCTTATGTCGAAGACACGAACTGCCCACGAATTTCCCACAGTTCGTTTATTGGGGAACGATGCCGACGCCCACGAACTGGTCCAGCTATACATTGTGTGGATTTCGCGAAGGGCGTGTCTGTTTGCCTGTCGATCTCTATACATGCACGAGTCAACAGAATTTTGCATATTCATTTCCGTGTGAAGAATTTATCAAAGTTCTTTTTACTAATTAACACTTTAACTGCCGTGTCACCCATGCAGGGGTGACAGAATTATTTATCCATGTTTAAAAGTACATTTTTACGTTAATATATTCGTTGCACTCGATTTTGTTGATATCTGGAGAATACAAGAAGGTTTAAAGTGAACCATTTGTCATAGATTTTTAATTTTAAACTTTTTCTTTATTAAATGAATTATTTTGATTTTGTGGAATTTCTGAGATTGTTAGTTTGGCAGTTAAAGTGTTAATTCGAGCAGCGTGGACTCGAGAATCTATTTAAACTAATTGGAATCGAGCAGTGACTCCGCTGTTTGGAAACATCGAGAAAACGGTGAATTTCCAGTCACCGTCGGCAAAGAATTGTTTTTGCGTTTGTTCTGCAAATTTTATTGCGAGTCGTCCTTTATGTTCGTTAAATCGTCGGAAAACGCTTCGTTACGTGTAGAATCGCGATATATAAATCTTGGAAGGGTAGAAAGCTCGAGGAGGACAAAAATGAGGGTCGACGGAAGTTCGTTCGGCGTAGCAGCACACGTCGGGAACAGAGTAACAAATCATAACCGGGTGTTCTGTGAGCATTGGCCGCAACGAATAATAGACGGGCACGGTTGATGTCGAGTATCGATGCATCGAGCAATCGAATCGAAGCACACACAGCGCGGACCGTGGAAGCCGACTTGACCATCCCCCGGCTGAACGGAGACCTAGGGGTTGGGATTTCCCATCTGTGTCCTCCATCCACGTGATACACGATTCGATTACGTTATCCTCGTCCTTCTCTATCGGTTAGTAACTACCTGCCCACGCACGTTTTCTTTATAGTTTAAACCGACCATCCAGGAATTTGTTGCTTTCCGATATTCACGTAAAACTGGTTACCAGGCATTTTCATTAAACGTTTAATTCGAATTTTATTGTATTCGCGTGGATCATACGACCGGTGTCAGAGTGCATTTACCCTTCTCGAGTGGTGACTCTTCAGACATCGCTAAAAATGACCATAGTATTGTTTAAAACATTTTTTATGTCACTATGATTCCATCTAAAGAATTGATAAAAATTTGACTGTTGTAACGGTAAACATCTTCATATGTATAAGAGAAAATAACGAGTGCAAAGGAATAACTAATATTTCAACAAACGATGTTTGTTAAAAGATTTCATTTTCAAACGGTAAAATAACGTTTCGCTGACGGTAAAAAATTGTGTGCGTCTCTTTAATATAATATTTAATGTTCGCATTAGTCTGAACTTTGAATAGTTCGGCTTAATGTTTGCATGCGCTGGTTCTGAGCTCGAGACATAATTTATTCATGACCGAGGAATAAAATAAAAACTAAAGACACGGAGTGAATTATAAAACTATGTATGCATAACGCAATATAACATTTCTTTTTTTTTTTGTATGAACACCTAACAATTTCATAATTTTCCTTGACACGAATTAATGAATAATTCAGTGAGCTTTTGAATATAAGTAGAAGTAGACGCAGTCGCGCTGTTAGTCAGACCATTATTTCTCATTGCTGCATACAGCTATTAGTGACGTTTAGAAATTTAATTGGGGCACATAATGGGGTGTTTTCGTTTATGTTTGATGCATATCCCGGCTTTACACGCTGCTCTTTATCATCATTTTCAATTAAAACAGTTTGAAATTGCGCTAGCTTCTGCGAGCACCCAACTAGACCGAAGAAGTTATGTTATTTATTGCTCGATACGACGAAATAAGAAGACAAATCGATGGCTCGCGTTAAAGAACGTATTCTAGTACTCACGATACCGCATCGGACACCAATGAATACAGTGAGAGTAACAAATGCTTACCTGAAACAAAGAAAACAAAGACATGGTCATTCAATGCATAATTTTAATTAATTATAATTTTAATTAATTTACAATTGTTCCACGATGGATACTATAATCGTTATTAAATGAATCCTCATAAAATACTACTACAATGGAGTAAAATTAATCATATACCACCCGAATACGTAAACCACCCCAAGAGATAAATCCGCGCGGACATCTTTAAAATTAAAATTACGAAAACGTTTAGGACTTTGCAAAATAGTTAACAAAATTCCCTAAAGGGAACAGATGGGTATATACTATAATACATATATTATATTCCGCAATCATAGCAGGCACGTCGAGGAATCATGGTGTCAGGCGCACGCATCTTAAAAATGATCCCTCCATCAGCTTTCGAGAGCAGCGCTATCAGACGTCAGCAGAATTGTCGAATTGTTTACCGGCGTTCGAGACCGATGCGTGCACGTATCAATGCACCGAAATATGCAGATGTTACGCACCACGAGAGCAGGTTATGCAGGGAATAACAGGCATAACCTTCGCCGGTCGAGCGACGCATAGTCTGGCGGGAGCGATTCCCCGCGAACCGGTTAGGTACGTGTCATTCGTTGCATGATTAATCGTTTAATTAGCGGCAATGTTATGGCAGCACGGTTCCAGTCAGTCCCCATCTCCTATCCCAGTTGGCCTGCACTGCAGCTACCATGTCACCCCCGTGCATCCCCTTATTCCACGTCGAATACACTGAACCTGCCCGTCTCCCTTCATCCACCCCTTGCAATCCTCTATCTCCTAACCGTGGGTCTGGATAGGTTGGCTCGCCTTCGAGGATCGAGCCAACTATTAATCGTACCAAGACCGTAGTCTCTTCCGGACCGGAAGTTCGCGGACACCGCGCGAGGATCAGCTCCAGGAAATGCGTCCCACGCCAAAAACAGGACTGACAAGTTTGCGAACGACTCCATAGGAATCGGGACGCGACCTAGGGATACTCTCTACCACCACGGTCAACCTGCTCTCCAAGTCGAGGTCCAATTAATTAGGATTTATGGTAATGCCGAGATAAAGGGTTTCGTTTAGGAGATTACCGGAATTGCTTCGGAGGGCACGCAAATGAGAATGTCAAGCCTCGGCCAATGGCGAAAGACGTAATCGCCGAGGGCTCCGGGATTTATGAGAATGATGATAATATTTTGGACGTCTAAGACTGAGGTACTATTCTATCGAAAATTCTGGGAGAGTTTTAACATTGCCTTGCGATTTGTTGCTTTAGAATTTGCGAAACTCATGGTGATCGTTTAGTCATTGAACTTGCACTTACACGGAATCATTTTGGAGGAGACGAAAATATAAAGTGCTATAGTCTTATAGTTATAGAATTTATGAGACTAACGATAATGAATGCGACGTCGAGAGACGAGCAATGATTTTTGCATTTGTTGAAATCTTTCCTGATAATTGAAGTTAGTCTTTCACTTTATGACGAGTGTTATAATTTACACATTTGTTGAAGTTTTTATGAAAATCAAAGGTAAGTTCGCTTTATCTCGCTGTAGAATTTATGAGACAGATGATACTGATTTAGAAATCGTGGGACAACTGGAAAACAATGCATTCGTGGACACGTTGTGAAATTCGTGTTTCCCACGGGATTTTATTGTATTTATTTTTTGGAGCGAATATTATGGTAGAAATATTATTCGGGGGTTTGAAGAGCATGCATTTCTGGGTGCGCATATGGTGATTGTTATGTGTATTGAGTGCATACACATGTTTTATTCCGATTCGACAACGCTGGAGCCAACTGAGGAACGAGTGACAATATTTGCCGGCAGGTTTTGTTTATGCAATCGAAGGTACGTTGCGTGAAAAAAGAATTAGCGGTCGCGATTTTGGGAGATAAATCACTGTTCATGCGACAGTAGATATTTGGAGAAGTTGTTCTACAGCGAAACGTCATTCTAATCTTGGAGATAGTGTACACAAAGAATGTTGAACCGATTCGATAATCAAACAGTAAATTAACAAAACCGTAAAAACGATTTATAGCTTGATCCGAAAGCGATTCGAAGTATTTTATAATACTCAGACGCGATTTTTCTTCAGTTTTTCCATTCTGCCTCGCCCAGCGGATTTCAGCGTTTCACGGAACTTCTCTGAAAAGCCGCGAGCGGAAAAAGCATTTGAGTAATATTTTTCGCCTCGTAATTTCGCGTACAGAGCCCAGAAATAATATAGCGGCGGCTAACGATTGATCCTCTAACCGATACGACCGCAATTAAATCCTTTCCGCGTTCAACTTTACAGCTGCCGTTACGAACGGAAAACCAGCGGCGGAAGCCTTGTTAATTTTGCATCTGGAAGCTCTTCTCGAGCGGCGGGACTGCTTCTGCCCGGCGATCGAGTTTATTAATGGATATTTCGATAATTGTTATGCTTGTCGTATCGATTGCCGAATGCACAGTTTTCCAACCCTTCCAATGAACGGGCTGCTCCTGGAACGTATCGAATACGAGCGTGCATTTTACACACGTTGATTTTTATCGCCGCACGGAGAACGATAGTTTCGGCTCGTCGTTATATTAACCATTGAGCGACGCTGTTGGTTTGCTGACGGTACCATAAAATTTTAATCATGTCCATGCACCAAGACATTTAGAAAGCTTTATATCCCCTTCACCGCGTCGATTGCTGAATCACAACCACTAACTAGGTTCACGATGTCGAATTAATTTAGCTGGCAATCTTAAAAGTGCAAGCGCATAATTTGTTTATCAAATAATTCTTTAAATCTTCTATGTTTTACAACTTTTAATCGCAGTAAACTCTTATAAGTTTCCTAGGAATATTTTCGCGAAAGATGTGAGAAGCGAGAACTCTTTTTCAAACTAGTGAATCCTTCTTTATGTATTACTTCATAGTTTAACACTTTGACTGCCCAACTAACAACCTGAAAAATTTCACAAAATCAAAGTAATTTATATAATGAAACAACGACACGTAGTTATCCTTCAACCTTTTTGTATTCTCCAGATATCAACTAAATTTAGTGCAACGAATATATTAACGTACAAATTTATTTTTAAACATGGACAAACTATTCTGTCACCCATATATAGGTGACGTGGCAGTCAAAGTGTTAAAGAAATGCATTTTACAGATTCACATGAATTAAGTAAGGATTTCACGGTATTTGTAGACGTAAAAGAAGTAAATTTTTATTTTGTGGAGCAGACGAAACTGATTAACAAGAGAATAACGTCGGGTCCTAGAGGGAACCAGATGAAACGATAAGGGTTAAACTATCCTTTGAACACGAAGATTTTATTGCAACTCGTACCAGTGTCGCTGACACCGAAAAACAGGATCGTGTCGTTTCGTAGTTAATAATAAGAGCAAATCTCGTTAACTATGCGGCACGTTACAACGAGAAAAGAAAACGACGAGCGAATGCGGGACAAACGCGCTCGAAAGGATTACAAACGAACGGGCAGAACGTCGCTGTGGAATTTTCGTGATTAATATTTTTCTTTGACGCGCCGCAAAAAATAAACCGACGCGGCTGACGGGGGAACAAAAAAAATAGGAAAAACACGTCGATCGAATGTTTCCCCGATCAACAGGGGACCTTTCATCGTTTTGTGTGAAACGGCGATCGTTATTTTTATCTCGCCAATAAAGCCGGTCCCCCCCGGTCTAACAACCTGAAATTGTTTGAAAAACGAGAAACACGGCGAAGCGTCGCGCAACCTATGATGTTTTTCCGTCTATAATCTTCAGTAGAGGAGCTCTGTAATTGACGCGACGGAAGGATGTCGATTTCTCACCATCGCCTGTTTTATCGAAGTGGCGAGCTTTATTGAAAGGAAAAATAAACGATCCGCTTTGAGCGGGCGGTGTTATGATATCGCGAAAGGGGAAGCTTCTCGATCCTGTGTACTTTGATTTGCACAGATGTCCCGCGCGATACCACTGTTGACGCGTGTCTGAAAATTCTGCAAATCCGCGAGCTCGAACAAAAATTTTTGGACAGTCTGCTCACCGCAGAACTGCGGATTTGTCATAGATGAAGTATAGCACGTGGGAAACGTCAACGTAGAATGCAATGATGTTCTGTTAACGATTCGTTAACATTACTAACTCGCCTCTTTTGAATTTTATAGGGAATGTCGTTTTTAAAGTACTTTATATAAATTCATTAGAGATCCTAGTACTTCTAATCTTCGTGTACGTTGTTGTTACAGTAGTACAAGAAATAATTATTCCGACACAACGTGCAGTAGATGTACATTGTCGTTATGCACAGTGTAAGTCATTGAATAAATTAATGCATGAATTGTTTATTGTCTAGAGCTATTAGCTAATACAATCTCTGAAGAGAAAATTATATTTAATTTCAGCCTTCCATTCAGTTCTTAAGTGCATAAATTCGTTTTGTAGGGAAATTGAATTTATCGTAGCCCTCGAAAAATGTAGTAAAGTTCCGGCCCTTAAAGGATTACTCCAATCGCCAGAAATTGAGTAATTATATGATGAAGAATGAAGAGAACAGGAAGTATATTACAGGAAGTCTTCTTTCTCGTGAAATAATACAACCATATGAAATAGAATAATTAAATAACAATTTTGATACTGTGTATCGAAGCAGAGAAGGAATTCAGATTCAAAGCACAAAAGACAGTGTAAGAAGTTCCCGTTCGAAAAGAATTAATTGAATTGCTTGAAATTGAGTAGAGAAGCAGCAGAAGAATTTTAAGAAGAATGTAAAATTGTATGCAACCCTTGTTTCCTATAACCGAAGTAGAAATTTTTCATTTTGCCGAGATAGCCCGAGTTCGCTCGCTGGTTTGAAGTAAAAATTTGTGGGAAACGAGTTGCACAGTTTGTCGGCGTAAGGCGAATTAATATTTTGCGACGCGGAGGTGCGAAATGTGTGCGCCGACGTTCGCGTAGAATTCAATCGCCTTCGAAGTTTTCCCGTAGAATACATCGAGCCGAAGAAGACGGGTGCGAGCGAGGCAGGATGGGAAGATAACAGAGTAAAAGGGAAAAGAACAGAAAGTTTCTAGCGTCGATCGATCCTCTCTAGAATGGGGTACGCCGTGGGGGAAGCACTTCGAAAATGCGTGGGCCATTTTTCCGTCATGATGACACCGACCCACCGATAATAACGAGAACAGGGGACGCGGCACAATGGCGATTACGATCGCCATCATTGTGCATCGGTATTCTACCTCCACGAAATCGTTCCATTTTTTGTCGTTGCCCGGTTACGCTCGCCATCGACTTTAACTCTCCGTCCATTCGCGTATTATGCCCGCTTCTTTTCCTTATTGAAAGCACTCACCATTCACGCATGCATTCTTCGTTTTCCGATAGACAGTGAACACTTTCAGCGCAACGGGGGAAAAGTGCATCGGGTATTTTAATGAAACGGACTGCCTCGAGCACAAAGAATTTTATCGTGCCCCCCAACCTCCTACTTGGAGAACTACTATCTCTTAAATCTACGGGACCACTTCGAAATTCCTCCAGACAAAGCATAATCTCGCGTGTTCGAAACGAGATTTCTATTTCGAAAGATTCGCGAAAAGTCTCGGCAATAAAACTTTTAATTTATGCGATACGTAATACATTTTTAGGTTAAATGTGACGCGGGTGCATTAATCGATGTGCAATAAAAAAGTCTTTAGCGCAAATAGGATGTTTCGAGCTGGATCGCGAGACGGGCAATTTCTAGGAAATCGAAAAATAATATTTTATATTCATTTTATACGCAGATAAAATGATTCTAGTTTGAACCGGGCGGTAGACGGAATATTTCAAGCTTAAATATAGGATAGAAGGTTTACGGTACATGTAAGAATAAAATTTTTATCTTGCGCGACAGGCAATATATTTCAAGTTTAAACACAGGATAAAAAGATTGTGAAAAATCTAAGAATAAATTGTCATCTTACACGATAGATAACGTATCTGGAATTTAAACGTAACACAGGAGAGCTATGGAAAATCTAAGAATAAAATTTTTATCTTACATCGCGGGTAACATATTTTTAGTTTGAGTATAAGACAGAAGCTACCGAGAATAAAAGTCTTTGAAGATTTTAATAGACCGAATCTCCCGGTACTTCAACTTTATTTCTTCGTTTCCAATAGTTAAGCTAAAGATATACTAAACTGAAGGCTACTTTGCCTCCTTCTTTTAGTTTCTAAGACTTTAAGGTTGTAAAAGCTGCTGGAACTTTCTTCGTTACTTATCTGCCGCGGCATGTATCGAAGTAAATTTAGATTTGATATTTGAAAGTGGGCCGAATTGTACCGAGCACATAATCGAAGTTATCAAATAAAGAGTAGTTCAACTGACTCAAAGGTTTTAATAAATGTCATTTAGTCTTTCAATTTAATACATAATGTTTGCAGAAAGACAGAGGAAATGTGCAACAGCCATTTCTAAAACTCTAAAAAACATACGTTTGATTGATCGAAGTATTAATAAACGTCATTTCTAATTCTATCGCATAATAATTTCAGTTTCATCGCACCGTGCGATGCTAGAAGAGAAAGGAGCAGAAATAGGAACACTATTATTTAAAAAAATCTAATAAATACTTGTCAACCAACTACAGACTATCTCATTCGTTTATTTTGACACTGTACACTTGTCAGTCAAACAAATCCTAGCAACATGACAGGAGTATTTTATTTTACCATTCCGTGAAAACTTTTGTTGGTACAATGTTTGACACTCGGATACGTAGCTGATATAAATAGCAATTTTTTAAATTTAATTTCTTCTCAGCTTCTTGCCACAAATCCCGAATTCGCGAATCTTTGAAATAATTATTATCCGCTAACTGCATCATTTCGCAACGATCCACGGACAGAGGATTAGCCAATGTCCATTCGCGAAACTTTCGTCACAGCGAAATGGCAGCGACGCGGAGGAATAAAACTGAAAAGGGCGACAATGGAGCGAATCAACCAGAAAAGCGTCAACGGCCAACCGGGAGGTTACTGTGCAAGGTTCCCAGAGGGACAGGTGTTCACCTGCGACCTATAAAATCGACGATGAGGATCGCAGTGGAAAAACCTTAGAGCCTCGTGCTCGCGGGGGTACATCGTGCCGCTATAATTGCGCCCCTATGAATATTCACCTGGCGGAGTTACCTGCAATTTATGTCATCGGTACAGGACCGAACTAATTTCGGTAACAACCGCGCCGGGGTCCGATCGAATGAGCACTGCTGCCCCGCGGGAATCCGCGAACAACGTCCTCGAACTGGTCCGCGACCGGAAACGCTTCGAACATGGACCGTGTCCAGCCGCGTTCTGTTTTCGCGCCCCGTTTCCACTCTGTTCTTGCATCGCCTCGTCAAACCCCTTCGGTTTTCTCTTTTTTCCCAGGGATCGGCACCGAACAGTTTCGAACACCGTCCAATTTCCATATTTTATTGGGTTTCGTCGACGCCGACGGCCGCATTTATTTATCAGTAGACTGCGAATTTTTATTCACCTACCAGCAAATTTCATATATCGATTTTATAAAATCGTAAAGACGTTGCAAGAATTTAAGCTCGTGCTATTTTCAGCGTGGCCAAATGATCAAAAAACGTTTCTCATAACTGATATCCACAGTCCGGTTATCGGATACTTGTGGTTATTAATTCTTTGAGGCACAATGGTATTAAAAGTGTCTCACCTTTTTAATGAATCTACACGGTAGGATATTTTTTGAACACCTAGAAATTTCGCAATTACTATCTGCAATTTTATTTTCTAAAATGCCATGCCTCAATGGGTTAAATAACGTCGTGGACATAAATCCGTTTCAGCGGACCAAGCAAGGTTAATAGAAAATGGCCACTCAAAGTCCGAGCCTGTATTTTTGAAACGCAATTTGATTTTATTCTTTTGTAATCAATGTTTAAGCACCGAAGCAAATGTAGTAACATTTTCTGTGATGAAGAGGCGATAACTGTAGTTGCGAAGAAGATGGCGAGCCAAGAGGTTAAACATAGTAAACCTGGGGAATGTATAAGAGTTCAAAAACTGGTCAAAATTGAATGCCAATCCCCACAAATAGGAGTGGTAACATTTATAAGAATCTGACAAATATTTTCACGTTTCCTCCGCGTCTCATCGAACAGGTTTTCTCTTCATCTCCCTGGGACCAGCCGGGACAGTTTCGAACACCGTCCAATTTCCATATTTTATTGGGTTCTATCGACGGCGACCGTCGCCGTTAATTATCAGACAAAGAACATTATTGTCGAGTGGATTGACAGCTCGACGCCTGTCGTATTCGAAGATTTCGAGATCGCGCAAAGGGTTAATGCCCACGCCGTATTGAGAAGAGCAACCGCCAAAGAATTAAAACGCGACCGCCACGCTCGAGTGAACCCTTTTTTTTCGGTCGCGGCTTTCGTCGACGCCATTGGCATGGAAAATCTTCGATCGAGACTTCGTTCTTCTTGGTCAGCTGGGATTTCGCGGTGAGGAAGTTTGTCTTCAATTTGCTGATCGTCGAAGATGAATGGGATATCGCTTCCATGATTTATTCCGGTGGCGTTGCGAGGTAATTTTCTGGGGAAATGACGTTTGGCTAGCTGAGTTTAGGGATTCCTCGGCTCTGAGAGGTTTTTTAATGATGCTGTCACGTGGAGATTGAAGATTTTTCTATACGTTTCCGACGGAAGTTTATAATTGAAACGTGCAAGCGGGAGAAGTTCGCGCGAGAGTTAGACTGTCGCCGTTTCGTTGTGTTTCAATGCGCGAATTTTTATCGCCGCACTGTTTACTCGAGTTGACAAAAATGCGTAAAAAATATACAGGATGGATACACTGCTCGCGCGTCGTGTGTCGGGTTACTGAAATTTGTAGTCATGAAAATGTACGCACATTTAATCCTCCGCTTGCGTACGGTGTCATTTATATTCACGATTAATTCTGTTACTGTTCGAGGTTTCCCAAATTTTTAACAAAATTCTGGAATACGTATGCAAGTCCTTTCGTAACACGCGGAGCGTTTTAAAACGTGTTGGCGTAACTTTATGATTTTTTTGTTTTCGAATTGTAGCTGTTTACGTCTTCCCGTGGGTGACGCTTTTTAGCTCGTGTTCCACCTACTGGTCGACTATGAAAATATTTATTTATTTTAATAAAATAACAATTCATATATCAAGTAACAGTCATATTGGATATATGTTTAGAGTAAATTTTTCCCATCATAGCGTATTGAATCCATCACTGAAGTTATATTCACACATTCCGAAGCATTAACGCGAAACAAATAGATATGAAAAAGAATGAACCTCGAATTCACGAAGCATAATTTCTTTCAGAAACGCAAAAGGATTATTCGATCCACCACACCGCAACGTCCATCGGACATTTTGAATCCTCGGGGAGGCACGAACAAAATGGACGCTTCACTATCGCCGAAGCAACAGTCCAGACTTTAACGAAGCAAATACTAGTTAATCCCGAGGATTGCGTCGGCCAGCAACGTTACGGTCGCATCGATCTTGGTCCGAAGCATAGCCGCAATAATCGAGCCGCGGGTTTATTAAGTTTCAAAGTACGAGGGGCAGGAAATCAATGGCAGTGGCACTTGGTTTGCGCTGACTGCGCGTTCCTCGCGCCAGCTGCTGTATTTCACATTCCGCGCAACTTAAAATTGGATCGCCTTAAGCGGTCGACATAGCTTATCGAAATAGCTCGCCGACTGTCTGCGGTAATTACGAGTATCGAGGCTCGATTCCTAACTGCGGGCATCCCTGGCGTTCGTTTCCGCGCGCGCGAAACGTTTGCCGGTTCAGCATCGCGAAACGTTGTTTCATTAACCTCCCAGCGAATTTCTTGTCTTCGCAAGACGCCGCGCGATGCTCGAACGTTTTAAGGAGTTATTAAAATTCCGCGGAAAATGGGATGGCGGCCGCTCTTGTTTTTCGCGGTAGCCCATAAATGCCGCGCAAAACCGTCGGCTTCGCGCGATAACATTGTTATTATGAGTAACGCCGCGAAACACTTCGGCGGCTGGCTTAAAATGCTAATGCAAGCAAGTTTTGTTTGAGCGACCCGAACGGCCTCTGCTCGGGGAAACAGCTTCTGCGATATTCGCGGTTGTTTCAACACTGAAACTGCTAGGACGATCGAAATGTCTCTGATTTCTGCATCTGCAATTATTGAAATTACAGAAACGTTTTCGAGCGAAGTTCTTCCGTAGATATTCAAAGACACTACGCGATAAAAATGTTGATCCGCTATTAATGATCTGCATAAATCTTGTTATTATTGTGAGGCAATACACAGGCTGCTACCAAAAAGGTTGAGTGTAACTGTAAGTATCTTTTCTCTTTGCCAATTTGCGCAGAACAATTTTACTTTCAAGATTTTAACGAAAACCACGGATATTGCAAGGTTTGCAGAATTTTAACCAGTATTTAACAATTTAAATATGAGTTCTGATATATTTTATTTACGAATATCGGAATTGTGAAACTACGTCCATGACTAATTTTTATGAAACAATGCAAAATTAACTGTCGTCCATAATAATGTAAAATAGTAAAGTTACGATTACCAGAATGTGCTTGTGGCGAATGGGATTTACCGACGCGTAATAATGACGGTCCAACGATTGAGATGTATTTCGCATTTCAGTTTCAGAAACTTCAGACAAGTATTTCCGGCGAAGCAATTTTCTTTTTCAATCGAACGCCGGCGAGTCATTAATTATTCCGTTGACAGAGTTATCGGGAGAAAAAATTTTGATTAAATTTTCACGTGTATTCTCCGGCCGTAATTATACTGTTTGTAGACGCCGTTATTGGATATTTTCGTTCACGGCACACGTTTATGCAGCAATGATATCGACCTCTTGGGAGTGCACACTGCTTGAAATTTAATTACAACGCTCCAGAGGCTCCGCGAGTTATCGTGGCGAAAAAGGCTTAATAAAAACGCATGAATATACGAGGGCCTTTACTACGACGCTAATGTAGAGTGGGGGAGAGAAAGGGAGAGAGAAAGAGAGACAGCGAGAGGAAGAGAGACAGAGAGGATCGTGGAGGGTGTGAGTTGCAAAAACCTGGAGGAACCGTGCTTGTTCTACCGTCGTTCAGTGAATATTCCAAGCAAAACCATCGGAAACCAACATCCGATAAATTCAAGAGTTCGGTTTCGGAAAAATAAAACACAAAGCAAGAATTATTTATCGGTGCACGGGTGTAGCTCGGAGTTTTTGTTGTTCGCGGTACGCGTCGTTGCAGAGCAGTCGGATTAGAGGAGAAATAGCCTCTCTTTATCCGAAACATAAACTCTGCGAGATAATTCTAATGGAATATTCATTTTCTTGTGTCGATAGCACATTATTGGAATTGAAATCGATTCGATCGTATAGAATCCCGCTTCATAAACTTTATAAGCTTCGTAAGCCGCTTAACGTTTCGCTCTCGCAATCATAAGCATAATTTTATTTAAAACAAGAAATACGAAAAAAAAAAAAAATAAAAAAACGCAGAAATCACGGTCAGGCACGTCGCTCGCAAAATCACCGTTTCCGCAGATTCAATGGAAACAAAAAAAAAAGAAAAGAAAACGAGAAACAAAAAGCGAAAATGACGATAATAAAAAGTAACTTCGTTAAAACTGATTCAACCAGAAAGTTCGCGAATAGTACGTCCTTCTGTTGCCCTCTTCGTTCCCTCTTCATCTTTTTTCTTTTCTTCTCTTTTTTTTCGAGAAATTCCCCGTTAGGACGAAGTTTATAACGGAAAAAAATAGGGTCCGGCGACTGCTCTCTCGTTTTAATTTCTCCAAGTTCCCCTGTATACTTCGGGAACCAATAAAGCGAAAGTTATAGATTAATAATGAAGGAACTTTCCTTCGTTGCCTTCTAAAATTGTCAATTATCGGGCAAGAATGAATTACCGTTATTTTTCACTGTCCCATAAAACTTCCAGCCTGTGTGAATTTAACAAGCAAAGCATCCTGAAACTTTCACGGGCGAAAAGAATCCCTTTTCAAACGTAAATTCAAAGGCTCGCCGACGACGCTCAAATTGCTCGGTAGATCGATATCGGCGAAAGCAAACTCGCTCCGAATTCTTTATTAAAGCGCAATCTCGAGCGAAACGTCTGAGATTTTCCAGCTGGTCACACAACTAATCGCAACGCAAATTATGAACTGCATCCTTCGATTCCAGATCGAAACCTTCTTCAAACAGACACCGTCAAGCTGTACGCTCGTTTTTAAACTTCCGTCAATTTCCGTGGTTCGGTCTCGACAAACCGAAGCTCACGATCTAAACGAATTCATTTTTTTTGCGACAAATCTAAACGAATTCATTCGCGGAAGATGCGGTACGTTCGCAGCACCGGAAGTCCTCTGGATCCAGTCGCGATGTCTGATTGCCGGGACACCGGGCGATCGAAAGAAAAACCGGCGATGCCAGCGATAACGTTAGCACGCGAGATGGCAGCAGTCCGATTCGTTTGGGATTCGCTGTATTCCAGGTTATTGTTTTCGTTGCGTGCACGTTTTCTATTACTTATTATAGTTAAACCCGCACTTCAAAGATTAAGAGTGGACTGTATTTCTGATAATAGCTGACCGGATGTTGAGGTGTTATACTATACCTTATTTAATTCGAGTGTAGAAATCCTATCTGATATATACAAGAGTGACTCCTGTTACTGCCGGACGGTGCTGGTTCGCCATCTTTTCTAATCATCGAAATCGATCTCGTTTATTCCAAACTATGGACTTTGAAAAATTTGTATAGGATGAGGAGACAATGTTCATGTCGTCCATGGTTCTACATTGCGAAGAAATTAACTAAACGTTTCTTACGTTCAACGTTTGCATAGAAACGCTATACACTTCTACTGTGAAATGAAGAACCTCAAACATTCCATAAAATCAAAGTAATCAATCTAATACAGTAACAACTGAAAGCTTAAAACGTGGGATTCATCGTAGTCCTTCGATCTTCCTCTATTCTTCAGATCCGCAAAGAACATGACGCAGTTATCATTCTATCTAACCGTTTCACATTGTGCGCGAGAAATTGAATGCGTTTTCTCATATTACATCTGAATTTCCGTATAGAATACCGACAAAATTAATAACCCACGGTTCCACCAATGATACGGCAATTTTTACCAGTGTCTCAGAGTTCTTTTCAGAGTATTCGGCGAGACCGTTCAAACGTGGCAGTCGAACTATTAAAACGAAGTTCTACAACGATTTCTTACCTCGCCCACTCGTTGTACGCCGGAGTAAAGTTACGTCAATGCAGAAATTAAAAATCCGCCGCGCCTCGCAGCATCGTTCATCATCCCTCGAGAAGCTGACCCAGAACCCCCAGCGCAGGATCGAAATTCGCGCTAACAAACTCGCAGATAGGCGAAGCTGGCAGGTCTGGTTGAAGAGGGTTGCGAAGTTAAAAGCGATATTAATTAGCGTTGACAATTTGCGTATCGGTCTCGGCGAAAACGCAACGGCGCGGCGTGCAGGGTCGAAAGATAGAGGGACCCCTCCAGTTTAACCTTCCCCGCTCCTGTCCCTTCCGCCTCATTTATTCCACCTTTCTCCCAAGAGACTTGCTCACGGATAAACCGACGGAAGCCTTGTGCAGCGGAAGCATGCACGCGCATATCATTCATTAGGATCACACACTAAGCCGTCGGAGGGACCGTTGGGAGCTGCTAGGGCGGGAGGGAGATAGGGCGGCAAAACGGGTGGTGCTGCCGGTGGAGGAGGAGGGTGTGGGTGGCACTTGACGCGTCACGGTAACGAAGTAGTGACGCGCATGCCGTGGCACTTAATTAATTCTGATTAACCCGTAATCACGTAGTCGTTCCGAGGCGCTGCAGGCCCCCCGTCCAATTTGTGTCGTTGGCTATTAATTCCCGGCCTCTGTCCGACCCACCCTTCCGACGAGTACCCCATCCGTGATATTTTAGGACACTTTGTGGCTCCGTGATACCCATCGAATGCCGTCCCACGTGTCTCCGAGCCCCGAGGAAGGTCGCGCACTTAACGAGCCGATCCGCGAACAATATATCCGACATCTATACCCGCGTTCACTATCCACGCGCGCTACCAACGAAAAACTGTCGCGTAGCGAAATCTTTTTAGAAACAATAAGGTCCGAAGAACCGTTGCCAGCGGGAGGTTCTGTTTTATTATGACAAAGCGCGGAGTCTTTGGCCCTAATCCTAAATCGCGGCTCTACCTGCGAGAGTCATTCGGCGAGGAGTCTCGGAAGAGCGTTCGGAAAAGCAGAAATTTCCATTTTTGTCGACAACCCTTGCTCCCACTCCACGAGCTCTGGTCAACGGTTTTGCTAACCTCTCCATTTTTCCACTACCGAATCAAATCTTTGTACCATTTTTGTAAACGCCCCAACGTAGCCAATTAATAGTAAGACGGAGCGGCGGAGGCGAGATTCCTACAACATTCGCCATCAAAAAGAGTCACTCTGGTATATATCAGATAGGATTTCTACACTCGAATTAAATAAAGTATAGTATAACACCTCAACATCGGGTCAGCTATCATCAGAAATACAGTCCACTCTTAATCTTTGACAGTAACACGAATGGGACATAATGGTTCCTAATTATGTCCCCAAAAATAGCTCAAGCATACCGAAATCGGTCAGGGTGAATTTCGAGTAATCTCCTCATGTTTCTGTCGCAAAGATTCGTGTCTCGGCGATCACATTGCGCGCATTTACAAATAAGCAGGTTTCTACTTGAAGCGTTTCTCGTGTACATAAAAATCTATTAAAAAGGAAAATGACGAGGCACGAGTAATCTTTGGCCGCGTCTAACCGCGTGCAAGTCAAACAACGGGAAATAAGTATTCCGAGTAAAGTTTCGTTGAGCAGGAGTTTCGTCCGTGGCCCCGTGCTTGCACACGAAAACCGAATGCTCATATTTCCCAAATGACTTCTGATTCCGGCGTTTATTGACACAAGGGTGGAGCCCAAAGCCAGGCAGGAGCAGCCAGAAGCAGCGGCAGCGTAATCCTCAGTATTTATCGTCAGTGGAACGAGACACGGCCGCCGGCGGGCGTTAGCACCGTCGTGTATTAAAACGGATAGGTAAATTTCGAGTCGCTTAGGCGCATTTCCGCGAGTAATTCGCGTCGTCGCTAGGACGCTACAAATTCCGGGAGATTATAATCCGCGGAACAAGACGCGGGGAGGCACGAACACAAAGTGCTTTGCGAACCATTCTTAACAGATGATCCACCACAATTCCCCCGGCTCGATGAATGTGCGGCCCGGCTTATAAAGTTGCGCGCGTTTCTATAGCGTGACCCGCATTTCCCATGACCGGCACGTGTGCAAGCTCTGCGGGCGAATATTCCTTTCTGGAGGTCGACTTTCTGTCCTGCATGCGTTATCAACGTTAATCGAATCATCGCCCGTGCGATTTCCGCTGCTGATTCGACTCGCCTCTGCGGTCCCTTCTACCGACTCGAGAGTCATCGATTTTACGAATTGTTAGCTGCGCGAATTTATTCGTAGCTCGTTCTTCTTCATTATTTACTGACAATTAGAATACATTCTATACCGTGAAATTATCTCCCTCGCTTTCTATACACTTTGTCCATGCTACAATTAATGCTGGGACTGCGAGAACCGCGAATCAATATCGGCACACGTATTTCGTTCTTTCGGAAAGGATTCAGTTTCGTCTTGCAGGCAAGTAACTGTGAGCTCAGGACGAAATTACAATCGTATAGGTTCTGGATACATTAACGATTTTATATACTTCTTTGCACTCGAAGCTATTCCATTCCAAAATCGAAACAATATTGTTACCTATAATAGCTGCATCGTACATAGTTTATTTCCTTTCGTACCTATGAAATGAATTACTAGTACTTGTAATTATAACATTAAAATTTTTATCAATTTCTTAACTTTCAACGTAGCGATGTAAAAGCTGTTTAAATAATAGTATTCGAGTGCAAAGGTTTAAAAGATTTTAAAAAGATTAAACGATATTGAGAATGCTAATAGGTTGCTTCCGATTTGTGTGACACGACGAAAGAAAAATAGAATTAGCTACATGGCTACTGTGGATTCAATGAAGCTCGTTTTTATTTTGCAGAAAAATCCGCGTTCTAGTTCATGAATTAATTTACGAACCCAATGATGTGACGTTTGCTTGCCCATTTCGAACGAATGCGACACTAGAAATCGATGTAGGTCTCTACTTGTAATTCTGACTTTGACAGTGCCTGGTTCATGCTAGGTGTATAGCGAGGAACGAACGGTGCGGTATTTATGTAACGTTAAGGATATGAAAATTTATTCAATCGTAAAGCTTTTTATAGCACTGTCTCGTTCCGAATAAATGAAAGAATTAATGCCTTTATCGGAGAATGAGACTGCGTAATAAGGCTGTAAAAAGATTTCATCACGCATAAAAACGCGTAATTTTGCAAACCTTAGAAATCTGCAGAAGTAGATCGCCGTATTAAAATGTTCGAACTTGTTCGAAGTATCACGATTAGTTTTTTTAATTGTCTCTAAATGGATCGAGGCAAATTGATCTTCTCTGCGATCAGTACAATTTACCGTATTAATGTTAACGCTTAAATATATAAAATCTTGTCGGTTTCCCCTAAAAAGCTCAGAAATAATATTGCATTATTTCCAATTAATACAAACAGTTTTTATTACGCGTTAAAATCCACATTTCCGTACGAAACAAACCACCAGAAAAATCGAAAGAGTATCGAACGGCTAGCTCCACTAGACACTCAGAAAGGTTGAAGTACACTTTCTCAAACAAAGAATCAGGACGCAGCGAAACGTTAGGACGCAACACAGCGTCACTTAAATTAACACATTCAGCACCGGCCTCGCGATAATGCGGATTTTATAAGTCTGTCACTTGAATTGAATCCGAAAGCTTGAACGATTTTGCTTCTATTAAATTGTACATGACGAATATTCAATCAAAATACACTATTTTACGAAACTGTATAAGGTTTTAACACTAGAACTACCGAACAATAAATCTTAAATAAATCAATAAAACTTGATTTAATTTTTATTGTAACATGTGGTTCATTAAAGAAGTACATCGAAAAATTACTAATAAAAACATTTTTATAACTTGAGTAATTGCGAAAGGAATAAGTAGGGACCAGTCATTTTGACTGGTTTAGTAGTTCTAGTGTTAAATATTTTCTTTAGTTACTCGTTATTCAGAAACAAGCAAATCAGCTTAAAATTAATTAAATGGCTCATATGTCGCCGGCGCTCCATGTGTTAACGAGACCGCCGCAAGAGGACGGCTTCTTACGAATTCTCGCAACACATCAAACGAGACATCCATACGCAACATTCCCGCATCGAATATCGCGAATTTCGAGTTCGGTCGCGTCTCCCGAACGCGAGGCTACGTCTGAAGCACGCAAAGCCTCGAATTTCTACGAGACGGAGGGCAGACGTAACTTTTCTGTTCCCGTAGGGTAAATCTCGTTTTCCTCTCGGTCGGTAACCGGAAGTTCGCGAACCGGCATAAACAGGAACAAGTAACGAGTGCTCGTTGCCGGAACTCTTCATTAGACGACTCCAAAATTGACTTCGGCGTTCTCCACTCGAGAAAGTGCTCTCGAGCACCAATAGCCACGCGTCGTGTACGTACACACGGCTGCTGGCGCGCGCGCGCGTGTGTGTGGGTGGTTTGGAAGCCGGGATTTCGTGGAAGACCGGGATTATGGGATTCGAATCGAGTCTTCCTGGGTCAAGAGTCTCCTCGAGCTTGAAACTCCGTTTGGAAGCGGAACGGCTCGAGAAAACGGAGCGAATGCCGGCCGGTCTGAGTCCATCGATACACGGCGATATTCAAGGTGAGAGCGAGGGAGAGAAAGGTTGGGCAAGAGAAAGAGAAGACGAGTGAGAGAAACAGATAGAAGGGTGGGGTGAGAGAGGAAGGAGAAATGGGAAGGAGAGGGAGAGAGAGAGAGTCTGATCAGCCGCGACTGAATAGATGAAAGAAAACGGGCGGAGAGGGACTCTTAAAAAGAACCGTAATCCGGGGGCCGGCGCTCATTGGCCCCGGGCCAACTTGAACACGTACAGGCCGCATCGGGGATGCCGCGGCGTGGACGAGTGCCTGGCAAAGTCGCCTCGACGATGCCTAACAATGCCGTCGAAAGGTGTCTAATTAAATAAGACGTCCGGAAATACGCGGATCACGCGGGCCCCGCCGCTAACAAGCCGTTCCTCGAAGTGCCGCGCGTCGACGTCGTTGGGCTTTGTTGGCACTGTTGCTCTTGTTCGCCCGGGTCAACCGAGAAGAACCACCTAGAGGGCTATCCACGTGGAACCTACCAGAAGCTCCGTATAATTGTAGTGTCGCGCTTACAGGGAGTGGATCTCTCTTTCCGCTAGCCTCCGCTAGTCTCCTCTATTCTACTCTAGTCTCCTCTACCGGTTCCTAGGATAGAGAGCAATAGAGTTTGGATCTTCTTCTTTTTCTTCTTCTGCGCATGGTACTTTCTTCGTTCTCACGAACGCCACGGATTCGAGTAAGTACCCACGGCTAGATGCGATTCGGAGAGCCAAAAGTACTTGGGAAATAATTATGGAGGCTCTGAAGGTGACGTTGGATTGGTGGTTGGATGCGGTTTTATGTAGCTCTAAAAATTGTTGATGAGTTTTGGAGGCTTTTGGTCTGTACTTAGAGTGCAACGGGGATTTTAGAGTTATCTTCGTTTAATAATTTGTGGATTCTTTATAATCTTAATTTGTGAAGAAGTAGAGGCATGAATAAAATTTTTGAGTTTAATGTACAGGCGATTAAAAAATGTGTTGATTTAATAATTTGTGATTTATTCGTAACCTCGAATTGTGAAGAAGTAGGAACGAGAATCAAACGATTGATCTGAATTTTTGGAGAATTTCTGAAGTTCTTTAATTGAATAATTTATGTTTCGTTCATAATATCGTATATTGAAGAAGTAAAGACACGAATTATACTTTTGACTGTGGCTAGAAATTGAAAATAATAAATAGAAATTAAAAACGATGTTTTATTTGAGAAACTTGCAGCTGTGTTTGATTTAAATTGATTTCACTTAATTGTTAAGTCTTTACAATTGTTGCGTTGATTTTACGATATCAAGAATTTCGTGGGCGGGTCTAATTGTTATTTGACTCGAAGCGAAACAGTGGTGCGGTACAAATGCTGCCGCCTTCTGCAACAGCAGATTGCGCAAACGCAATTTTTACCGTTCGACAGGACAATTCACTTGACACAGGGACGTGTTGGTAGATTGAAATTCCAACGATGTACGACGCGCATTGCGTAACAGAGCTATCGTTGCCATGTGTTCCCCTCGTTCAAGCTCCGCATCGAAGAAGCTTGGGGGATGAAAACGTTCCCTTGTCACGCGCTGCGGTCAATTTGTCCAAAATCGCGGATAAAAAGTCTTCGGAGTCTTATTCTTTTACCGAGACAGAAAACTACCCCTATAAAGGGTCTTTCACCCTGAGGAATCCAGGAAGTTTGCCAGTTTAGAATGTGATTTCAACTCACAGTACTCGAGACAACGCCTAACATGGAGCTATTTCAATCTACTTTGGAACACATTCAAAAATTTCCGTCATAATTGAAAAACGTACTTCGAAATATGTGCATTATAATTAACTTTGAGATAAATCATGTTTGACAGAGTGCTGGTAAAGCATTAAGATCGACGTGCACAATATTTTATGCACTTATGACAAAAACGAACGAATCCAATTTAAAATATTGGAAAAACTAAATGAACTTAGGAAGAACGAAATACAATTTTCAATTTACCAAAATGATAAACACTTTGGCTGTCAAATTAGTAGCCACGTAAGTTCCATAAAATCGAAATAAATTACTGAATGAAATAAAAATTGAAGAAATAAGACGTACAACATTAATCGCTCTCCTAATATTCTTACAATTAATGAATCTCGCAAAAATGCATTTGAAGACCGTACAAATAATTCCATCACCCATGCATGGCTGCCATGGCGATCAAATATTTTGCCCTATAACAACAGAATCTTTTAAACATGTGTTTCCTTCATTTTATTTATAGCGAAATAACGTTCTATTTCATCTCTGATCGTATACAATCAGTGGATAATAGCTACGCACGCGGTAACTATAAATTCGACTTTTCTTTTTGTCGTTTCGCGAAGGATAAAGAACATCTAATCACTGTTATCAGAAAATAAATCGTAGGCCAAGGGGTTAAAGAGAAAAAGACACATTTATCAGACTTTGGTGACTCCAGTCTACTAAAACCATCGATCAGATTCGATAAAATGTAGGTTAGTTTCCTTAATTCTGTGCAAGTTTTCGGTCAAAGTAACCGTTGAACAAACCAAGTCCAGTTCCTCGGAATTGTGTCGCTTCGGCACGCGCACGCAATCACGCGATTCCCGTGTCGGTCGGAAGCGAAATCAGTATCGCGTGGAAAGCCTGGGGCCACGGTGGTACGAGGGAACAGTTTAAGCGTGTCATCGTTGCGTGTGTATGAGCGATATGATCGCTGGTCTAGGGCGCGAAAGAACTGCGCATTACTGGTATCGAGATGGACGGGAGCGGCGATCTCTTTTAACGAGGATCGAAGTCTCGGGCGATCAGTATCGGAAAGAAGATAACGAGTTTCTCGCAGACAGTTTCCTCGAGTAGAGAACTGGAGAGACGATGGATAGAAGAGGGGAAAAAGAGAGAGGGAAAGAAAGCGGGAGGAGGATAGATAGATAGATAGAGAGGGAGAGATAGAGAGATAGAGAGAGAGAGAGAGAGAGCACATCGAGAAAAGATGACGTCTAAGCTGCAGGAAAGACGCTGATACGATAAAAGGGAGAAACTAGGTGGATGCGAGTTTCTAAGGGGATCGGTCCAAGTTCCCAGGAGCAGCGAACCATTCGAAAATCCGACTGTTGAAACGACGGCCATGTTACGGCCACTTGGCCCCATCTAATTCCGCAAAGTGATGTCTAAGCCTGCTATATGCAGGACGGAAGCCGAAACTCGACACTGACTGAATAATGCGGACATGGAAAGCGGAGAATCGTGAGGGGACGCTCGGCCTGCAACGACAATCGAAGAACGCGGTCTGTCATTTGGATTACTTAAACGGTCTATCCCGAAGATCAATGATAATACCACCACCACCAGAGTTGACCCCCTTCGATATTCCGCAGGGACTCTCTTCAAGAATAAAATTCAGTTTTCCGAGGGGACGGTCGTCCGAATGTTCAACGACTCCGCGCCCAGGCTTACCGGAATAGTCGCTACCCGCTTAAATTTAACGCGCCTGGCTACGAAAATAATCGATAACGGCACCCCCATCAATTTCATCGAGAGTATTCTACATTTTATATCGGAGACTCCATCAGAGCGCGTGTGGGAACTATGCGGAGAAGACAAGATGCTTCTTCCGGAGAAGATAAGTCCAGTGATTTTTTTAGTGAGATATTTTTTAGGCGACCCTTTATTCTTGGGAACGTCAATATTAAATTCTTGCGGCTAACGGGTAGGAGTTAAACAGAAAACGTGCTCGCAATAGATTCAGGAATTCGCCTTGACAACGCGCAAAAATTGTACGACCAGCTTCAAGAATTAAATTCCGCGTGCTTGCGTATGATTTAATGCGCGAGTCTGACCATCGTAGACCTATTCTACTTGGTGAGATGTTTTATGCTTGTGAACTGAATTCTATTGAAGACCGAGTCTCACGCCGAAGGATTTCACTGCATTTTTTCATTGCAAATAGAATAGTCCACAAACTTTTTAAAATGAAATTGTATCTCGAAAGTATATTTAAGCTGTTTGCAGTTTATAAATCTTAGTCGAGTTTACTAAAACTTAATAAGAAAATATTATTTACAAGAATGGTCCATCTTTTCTGTAAGAGTCAGTTTATAAATTCGCAGCCTCCTCCTTTTGCAACAATTTTCTATGGCACCTTTAAACTCAAGGTTACTCAAGGCAAGCTCCACTTTCGCATAAGCATCGGATAACACTTCGCTCCTCATCCTTGAAAAACGCGATCAGAATAAAGTGCAAGACCGGGTCAGAATCATTACAGGCAGCACAGCTTCCTGCGCGATACCCTTTGACGACTTCTACGACTTCCTTGCGCTGTCGAAAACGCTGTGAGCGTTCGTATTGGTAGCGAGCAGGGTAGTGAAACAGAGGGCTGTCGAGGTGAATATGTTCTGCTATCGACGCTGTCGCGGGAGCTTGCCGATAGAGCAACTGCTTAGTTTCGCCTCTTAACCCCTTGCACTATGGTATCGAGTCAGACACGTGACGAAACCTACTAAATTTTCATGTCGCTAATTTCCTGAAAACCGAAATAAAATTCTATTCAATTTTCATCAATATGTAGCCATAGGAAAATGTACAGGCAACCAGTAAATAGCAATTTTCATTTTGTTTTTAAATATGAACGACAAAGATCTCATTCTCAATAAAACTCGTTCAACACAAAATTAAAATAAAACTAAATACATTTAAAAGCCCAATTTCATATTATAATCATCGAAGTACTACATTATTAACCGATCAGCGATTATATCAGAATCTTTTGAGTTCATAATCCGTCACTGAAAACTTTTTAATGGTTCCCCCAATGCCGACAGCAATTTTTACTGCAAATCGGCATGACATCCTCAGTAACGTTGTCTAATAATTTTGTTACAAATTACAATGTAAAGTAAGACCTATTAATAGACTCCCGGTCAGTAAAGCGTTAATTTTACAATTTTAACGTCTTTCCACGGTTCTTGATATATAATCTTTTGTTTTTAAATAAAATGCGAGTAAGCATAATATATTATATATATATTTTGTTCATTGGTAGTTTATGAGTAGCTTTTACAGTTTCATATACTTCTACATGTTTCAGATGAGTCAATTCTAATAATTTAAAAATATCATCCCTGTTGTACTGTTTGTATAGATTTCGACAGGCGCCAGTGATATATGGGTCTATAGTTGCTCGTTTATGGTAACAACATTATCTATAAGCCCATGTGAATTTTGCAACACTGTACAAGTTGAGCACAGGGTATATTCCTACAAGTCGGCGTTTTAGAAATTCCCAGCAATAAACCACCCCTACGTTCCCTTGCGACCAGGCGCAACGGAAAAACCGTTTACATGAACCATTTGATGTATAAATACTGCACACTTTTCACACTCTCGTCGATTCACATTTCAAACGTCACTGAAACAACTTCAACTCAACTAAACCGCTCGTTTGTAAATCAGACTCATTAATTAATTATTAAACTCAGTTCTGCGTACTAACAAGTCGTGTGTCTTCATAATATTATGTGCACCACCCCTAAATATCGAGCCATGTTAATTTAAGCGCTCGAAGCGCAAAAATAAATATAAAACGTTCTTACAAAACGATTCACCATTCGTGCGCTCAAAACATGCGTGGTGAACAGAGCGAAGATGGAAAAAGGAACGCGTGCAGCGGGCCTAACAGAATGCGAGGCGCGGAGAGCGAAGAGAAGTCGTCCGGCGCGTGTTCGGTCGTTGCAACGGGATGCAACGCGGTGCAACGCGAGGAGCAGCGACGACAGGAATATGCAGCAGGATCAGCGGTGAAGGAACTTGTATTGCAAGCTGACCAACAATGCGAGGTGGCGCGCGGGGCGGCAAGTAAAGCGGCGTGCACGGAAGCCGGTCCCGCATAATGATTGAATTCCATCGCGACGCCTTCAGCGTATTTACCGGATGCACGGAATTTCGGTACGGCGCGAAGGAATCCGCCGCCTCTGGGGACAGTTTCGTTTCAAGGCCTTCGCCGCAGGCAGCCTAACTTCCCCGGGAGCCGGAAGGAAGCCTTTTCTGTGTTCGGCTGTCGAGATTGCGGGCCCTGTGTTGCAGTGTTTGCGGCAAACGCCACCGCACGGTTACCACCGCGTGCGCGAACGCGCGCGTTCTCACTCACAGAGACACAATCTGTTTGAATTCTTTCCGCGTTTTATTTTTCAGTCAGGCGATGACAACGTCGACGAAGAGCGGTTACCGCGTCCGTTCGCCTCCTCTCCCTTCTACCACGGATCAATTCGGTTCACGTAGAGGGCTTGAATTTTTCCGAAAATGTCATGCATACGAAGAGCGGTTCTCCGCACCGATCAGTGTGTTTTTTTAGTTTTTATTTTGCAGTTTCGCAACGGCGAAAGTTTTCGATGCCCGCCACCGCCGCCGCGGAATTGGAATCGAAGGACGCGCCGGATCTGTGTTTTGCACTTTGATGACTGCGAGGATTGATGCTGGAGCGGTTGCAATCGCGGAATTGCGTGAGTGCGATTCGAACGATCGAATTGGTGGTATTACGGTTAGGGTCTTCGTGAGGATCGTTCGAATGTTTGAGATTCGAACTGTTCTATTTTTAAACGTAGTAACTCTATTATGTGTTAACACGTTGAATTCGGAGCCATTCTCCTTAGCTTTCGCATTACATTTTATTTTGCTTTAAATGGAAATAATGCAACTGTGCATAAGCGAATTACTCGCTTATACCCCATTTGTGCTTTTCTGTTTCAATCGAATATATTTCAATCTATAACATGTTAATTTGTAAATTTGATACCGCCAGTCCCCAGGGACTGACATAGCATTCAACGTGGTAACCAACTTGGGTCTTGCATATCGCATAATTGTGACATTATCGGTGAACGTAATCTAAATCTGTGCAATCGCTAGGTGCAAAAATCAACTGCAAGTGGTCTCGCAGAAGGGTTAATTTAATCTTCGAATGACAAGATTTCGAATCGTATTTCTCTGAGGTTAAGTGCATTCCATTCGAATTCGAATTTTGAAGCGAACAGTTCAAATGATTTTCTATTTGTATTAGGTGTATTGAGAAGATACAAACGTTCCATCTAAATTCTAATTTGCTGTCGTACGGGTGAAATGATTTTCAATTTGCATTATGCTCATTATGAAGATACAACAGTTCCTCCTAAATTCTAATTGTCTAGCGAGCAATTTAAACGGTTTCCTATTTGCATCGGTCCATTAAAATGATACAAACGTTCCATCTAAGCACTAATTTTCTAACGCACAGCTCAAATCATATTCCATTCGTAATAGGTTCATTAAGAGAATAGAAACGTCCATCGAAATTCTAATTTTCTAACGCACACCAAAAACGATTATCATTTACATCGAATCCATCAAGAAGATACAAACGTTCCACCTAAATTCTAATTTTGCAACGCACAGCTGAAACGATTTTCCATCTGCATCAGATCCAATAAGAAGATAGAAACGTTCCACCTAAATTCTAATTTTCTAACGCACAGCTGAAACAATTTTCCATCTGCATCAGGTCCAATAAGAAGATAGAAACGTTCCACCTAAATTCTAATTTTCCAACGCACAGCTGAAACAATTTTCCATCTGCATCAGGTCCAATAAGAAGATACAAATGTTCCACCTAAATTCGAATTTTCTAGAGAACAGTTCAAATGATTAACTATTTGCGTTAGGTCCACTAAGAAGATCAACATTCCACCTGAATTTCAATTTTCTACGGCTTCATTCAAGCGCTAATTTCGGATAAAGCTTAATTTCAAACAAAAACGTGTTAAACAATTTTGGATGGGTGTCCAAAGATTTAAGCTACCATTCGACCATCAAATTACCCGCCTTACGATGTCCATTAACCACAGATCCACCCTTGCGACTGTCTCTAGCAATTTCGTGTAGCACTTTCAACCAACCCTGTCAGGAGCTGACGTTTGGCCGGTCAAACCGGTGTCAACGTATAATACGGGAGCCATTTACGACCGAATCCGGTTCTGGAGGGCTCTGGCTCGTTAAGAAAAAGAGAGCACGGCGTTTAGCGTTTACAGGCTAATGGATGCCGCGTCGTAAAGTTCAATCGTTTCGATCGTGGGCACTCCTGGCGCCGTTCCGCGGCTATATCGACCATATCTTCGATCGTGGGCAATTAAAAGCGGCCAGAAAAAAGGGACAAGAAACACGAAAAAAATAGTTTTCGGCTAGAGCGCCTCGACGAGCCAAAACGAAAATTTACGAGAACTGGCAGCCGCGTTTCATAGCCACCTAGGAACGTGGCCGTGATTAACGCGCGCGCTTCCATTCTCAGTGCGGGCTGTGCTCCAGCATCGACTGTAAACCGCGGTTTACAGTAAATCTAGCACGCGTTGCTGGCAACAGCTCGCGCCGAGAGCCGCTATAACGCGCTTACATTAAGGCTTAGCAAACCGCCGGTTACCGGGACCCCGGGGGACCTGGGAAGGGCCGGGGGCAAGGGGTAGAAACTACCACTAAATTTCATTTTTCTTTGTCGGCGTTTCTTCCTCCCGCGCGCTCCCGTTGCGCGCGTCGGAAATCGCTGCGCGCGGATCTTCCTCGGAAATTACGGCGAGCCAGATCGCGTTTCGGAACGCGGGCAAGTTTACTTCTTCCCCGTGGCAAATGAGACGTCCTTCTCGCGTTACACGCTGCTCGCCGTCCGATTGCGCGAGGTTAATGAGACTGAAAACATCCGACAAAGTCGAGACACGCGACTGCATCCGCGATGCGTTCTGCATGTCTCTCGAAATAACGCGGAATGAAATTTAGATTAGTCTCTGGAGAGGTTCTCTATGCACTTCCGTTGGAAGTCTCACGCAGAGTCGTTCAAACCGGACTGCGCGTCTTTTTGCGAAAGAAAATATCGTATGGTGCAACCGTAGTCCCGTAGGTAGCTTCGTTAAACTCTTTGCACTACGATTTGTTTTATAGTTGCAGCTACTGAAATTTCTTCCAACGTCCATCATTCGTTAGAAGAAAAAGTCTCTGATGGCTATACATCGTAAACACCACAATAAATGTTTCATAGATACTGTTTAAAAAAGCTTCGATAAATATGAATCAGGCATAAAGTACCGCGGGTCTAGCGACGCAGTAATACGATTACAAATTAACCCCTTGTCCTACAACAACGAGTCAGGCTCGTGATGAAGATTTCGAACTGAATCTTCTAACCATGTATTTCCTTAATTTTCTTCAAACGGAAATAACGTTTTATTTAATTGTTGTTCGTAGATGGTCATTGGAGAATATCTAGACGATTTGCCATTTCTTTTTGTATTTTCGCAGAGGACGAAGAAAATCTAGTCACGGCCAAGGGGTTAAGAAACGAATAAGATTGCGCACGTCTTTTCGGAATGGCGACGGGCGTATCTGGGTTAATTAGCGATCGACGTGGACCAAAATCGCTTAAGGAGGTTACGAGAACCAGTTGCTTGTCTCGTCGAACGGAATCAACAATGGCGGTCATGGAACCGCGAAGGACCGAGCACCCTCTGGAGAGTCAATATATCTGGCTCGTGTGCGAGCGTATGCGTTCGTGTGTGCAATCTAGCGCGCGCGTGTGTGTGTGGAGCGTTGAATCGGCGGCCCTCGCGCCTCTATTGACATTGATGGTGTGACAAGCAACGGCGATAGGTGCTAGCAAGTAGTAGTCCGTCGTCGTTGGGTACCGAGACGGGTTGTATTAGTGGCGGCGGTTAAGGGAGGAAATGGAGGGTGTTGCCAAGTCCCGACATGCCTCGCTTCGATTAATCAATGGGAATGGCATTTCGGAGAGGTGCTAGGCAAAGGTGACGCCGAAGGAGGTTGACGCCAGGGCCTCGAGAAAGCGCCGGGGAAAAGTGACTACTGCTAGACGGATTGAGAGCGGAGGAAAAGGGAAGATGAGGTCGGGGTGGACACTTTTGATGAATGGCGTCTACGATGGACCCCCGTAGGCTTCCGGTCTGTCACTTCTGTCTCTCTTTCACCCTCCCTGTTTCAACGGTCTCTTCCCCTCGCGTACCCTCCCAACCCCCAACCAGCGATCCTTAGCCGGGGTATTCATATCCAAGTGGTGAAACCGCTGAGACATCAAGGAGCTAAGAAGCTGTGACGTGAATTATCGTCTCGTCCCTTATACGACGGCAAACATTAGGATCGGTTTGGCCCGGACCGAAACGGGACACGTGCTGTAATGCTGATGAATGCTGACCGCTATTGTCCCAGTGGCGAACGTGTCCGCAGTTTTGCAGATAATTAAGCGGGAGCACCGCACGGACCAGCTTCGCTGCTGGTTAGGCTCGTCATGCGGCGTCCTCGGTTTGAAACACTTGGTAACAGGGTGTGGGGAGGCTTGATACATTGGCAGGTTTGATACTGATTTGTATTTACTGCATAACACAATTCCAGAGGACTCCGCGTTCTGGCTTTAAGTGCTCGTGGTGGATCGCGATTGATTGCGGTTGATTCGTTTCTTTCTTAGAGGAAGGCAAACTAGGTTATGCTATTGTTTTATGAATGAATTTCCAAATTCTTTACCGTCGTTCATTACCACGTTGATACGTTCGCTATCTACCTCGACTATTAAAATTTCTTATTAAACGAAACACGCCTGCAGTACAAAATATTCAAACGATTTAACAGAAGACCCTTATACTGTTCATGAATATTGTACTATCTTCGACGACTTTAAACAACAAAGAGTATAATCTCTAAATCAATTTACTTGGAGATCATCCTAGAACGATTTAAATAATTTTCCAAATAGCAGTACGAGCAATATGAAATTGGTTCGATCTAACGACTACTTTCAATTACAACATTAAAAAGAATTTCTTCAGAATATGCAATTTACATAATAGAAGATAAGGAAAAGTTACATTTCCTTCGAATTGCGAATTAAACCAATGCCATGATAGCATGCACATGTACACGAAACAGAGATCTCTACCTCGGTGACAGAAACGATGAAGACATTTCAGCGAGCTAACAATTAGCTGCCCTGTTCGGAATCTTTTTCCCCACACGACGAACATATTGATGGTCTCTGAAAGGAGCGATTCTAATTCTTTGTTAATTAATGGAGCCACATCGGACGGCAGCTAAGAAAGGAGAAAGGGTCCCATGGTTCAAGAGTTTGCTGAAAGGTGTCCTCCATTTATCACTGTCCGGGACAGAAGTAGACGGGACGAAAATCGATCTCGCCCCCTCCCCGCCTGCCCCCTCGACCTGCCATCCTTCTCTCGTTTACGCTCGGATTCACCAAAGAAGATCGCAGCGCTCTGCCGTTTTGCCGCAAGCATAAGGCTCCGACGGTAATGCCTCCGACCGCGGAACTTATTTTATATATATTTTATGATAATTGGCCGCGGCAGCTCGATATCGAGCATTCTTCTATGCCAGAAGCACGTACACGCGTTATCGTCTTAAACTTAAAGTGTCTGCTCTCGAATAACGGGGAGCGTACTTCGCTCGGGTATTCCACGCCGTTGTTCGTGAACCATAAAACTATTTATCACGGTGTGCTCGGTCGACCTCAGATTCCGGGTGTGCTGATCAGACGATCCCGAAATTCATGCTTCTATCGTCGATGCTTCGAATTCGTAAGCGTTCACGATATTTTTGCGAGAGTCCAACCGAGAAAGATGCGATTTACGATTTTATAGTTTTAATTGATTTCGACGCTCTTGTTTTAAATATACGAGAACTTGAGAGGTACGCTAAAGGTGCTGTTTGTTCAATTTTATCGCGAGACGTGTTCCGATTACGGGAGAAAAATAGCTCTTTGATCTTTGCTTTTTGCGAAACAGTCCTTGGAAATTGCAGGTTGCAGAAAGATACTTGTGTGAGGTGCTGTATGATTTAGAAATTAAACGCTTATAAATCTATAACTTTTGGAGGATTCGTGTTCCGATTACAAGAGAAAAATAACTCTTTGATCTTTGCTTTTACCTAACACAGTCCTTGGAAATTGTAGGTTATAAAAAGATATTTGTGTGAGGTATTGTATGATTCAGAAATTGAAGCGAAGAATTGGACGCTTATAAATCTTTAACTTTTGGAGGATTCGTGTTCCGATTAGTGGAGAAAAATAATTCTTTGATATTTGCTTTTGACTAACACAGTCCTTGGAAATTGCAGGTTGTAGAAAGATATCTCTGAGAGGTGTCGTATAATTTAAAAATTGAAGTGAAGATTTGAACGTTTATAAATCTTGTAACTTTTAAAGAATTGATAGCATCTAAAGACAATATGATCTATTTATATCTATAAAGGAAATTGAAGTGTGAGCGAGTTTCAAGCGAACGAATTACAAAATGAAGCAATAAGTAAATGGCTACAAGAATTTAGAAAGGAGGTTGATTCCTAGCCTTATAATATTAAATGACACCGTCGAGGGCCGTATAAAACAGGCAGAATCTACTGAACGCGCGCGCCATTGGTATCTCTCGAATAAAAATGAAACTGCAGATGAACGTCAGTGAAATTGTGCAAAAGATCGCAGCGTAATAGTTATAATAACGACTCGGAATATTCAAATACGAGTAACTTCGCAAAGTGAATGATCTCGTAAGAATGTATAAGAGTATATAAAACGGGGAGCAAAGTTAAATCGCTGTTCCGTGTAATTATTCCAGATTTTTCTAATCCGACGGAAGTACCGCAGATAGGCCACCGCCGCCATAAAAATCCGCAGGATTCATGGTGTGCCGGTGGTTTCCAGGGAGATTGCTCCGTAGGTGCGCCAGCAATATGGCCCATACAATGAACTCCATTATCCGAGGAAGCGAGCAAGTCCCAGCCGGTTCTCATTCCAGTTCGCGGGCGCCATAGGCAACAGCCGGTTGCTTCCTTGCTCCGGTTCTCGCATCTTGCCAGGAAAACCACCCCAGCGAATGCAGGTTGCGCTCGGCGAAACTCTGAATCCATTTTGCTCGAGTGCAATTCCGAAGGTACAGCAAAATCTCGCTCATTGCGCTCCCTATCAAATGCCCGTTCTTTACGCGAACCCCGTTCGTTGCGTTTTGTTTGCGATTATCTTTTTAGATCGTTAGGCAGCACCTTGTAACGTAGCTTAATCGTGCCTTCGATTTCACAGCAAGGAACGTAACATTTCGAGAGCCAAACCAACAACCTTAAAAGTTCCATAAAACTAAAATAAATTGTTCAACGGTGAAACAATTCGAACATTAAAATGTACAATGCATACTAGTCGTTAAATCTTGTTATATTCTCTAAATCTCAATTAAATGCAATGAATATATTAACGTACTCATTTGTGGATGACATTAAGTCGAAGCGTTAAAGGAAGAAAATTTTGTACGATAGAATGAAAATGTTGATCGCGGCTTCGATCGAATAATGGAAGATTTAACACCTTAACTGCCCAACCAACAGCCTTAAAAATTCCACAAAATCAATGTGATTTATTTAATGCAGCAACAATTGAAAACTTAAAATGTCTGACACATAGTTATCCTTCAACCTTCTTGTGGTATCCAGATATGAACTAAATAGAGTGCAATGAATATATTAGTGTACAAATTTATTTTTAAATATGGACAAATAATTCTGTCATCCATATATGGGTGACATGGTAGTCAAAGTGTTAATATGCCAACTACGAAGCTGTTAAAAAAAGAAGTCACTTCTTATAGCAGCATTCTTACAATTTCAGTAATTGCAGAATAAAAAACCGTTGTAGATCACAGGCATTTGGTCGCGATACGTTTAGTGTAGAAGACGGCAACTGGCTTTGTGTAGCCGTAGGTTGTGTACTCCGCATCCATTTCGCAGAACAGCAATCCCAGAGGTGGCTGATTCCGCGAGACACCAGGGAAAGAGGGGAAGGTCGAAAAACTGCAGATTGGTGTACATTAAATCGTGAAGAACGGAAGAGGATGAATAGGAGGTCCACGTGGTGCAACGAAGGTGAGAGGGATCTGTGGCCACGCGCTGTTTCGTGTTTTCCAAGTTTTCCAGGAGTTATCAGGACACCCCGAGTTAGAGTGTTAATTACCAGCCCGTGCTAGACCGGCGAAAGGTTGCGGGTCGAAGGGTGAGGAGTAGGGTGTAGCAGAGGGAAGCAGCCTTAAGCTATGGCAGAGAGAGAGAGAGAGAGAGAGAGAGAGAGAGAGAGAGAGAACGAGAGCGGAGGGTAGAGTCGGTGCCCGGTCCGCTGCTAGGAAAGGATGGAGACTCTCGGGTGCGAGATAACGTTTTCAATTACCTGCAGGATGTGACGTAGTTATGAGTTAGCTACCTAGAGAGCAAAGCGACGGGAGCTCCCAGCCACCCAGCCAACTGCTTCCAGAAGATGATGAGCCAAGATGGGCCGCGCGGGGCAGGCGAAGGGTGAAAGCGAGTGAGAGCGCTTCGGGGACGAGAGTAGGATAAACGTAGATACCTACTACTTGTATAGCGCGTGTCCTCGCGAGATAAACTAAACCCGATTAGGCCAAGCGCCCGAGAAGTACACGAGCCCGCTGTACCTGTGCGCTGGCCTCCTCTAGACGATTATAGACCGCGTTATTCATCGCGTATCGGCTCGCAAAACTTTCCTCGTTTCTTGAGGAAAGCGGGTGAAGGGCGCCTCGATTCGATTAGCCGACGAAGAACTTGTCCTCTTAGGGCTGTCGCCGCTTCGTTGGTCAATTCCTTCGAATTCCTTTCCACGCTGATTCTGCGTCGGCCGTTTTACGGTGAACACTTTGCTAAACGGCAATAGGAATTGGAAGACGTCTCTTGGCATGTGTGCAAACTTGAGGATCGAAATGCTGCTTGTATCGTGTACAGATATCAGAACATCGGTAAGACAGTGTTTATTCAATTTTTAAACTGTTTTAATTTTGATTATTTTGTTGCTTTAGAAGCTTTTCTAAAGGATGTAGGGACAGTGACGTAGTTTAGACCTTGTTTGCTTTTTCAAGTCAACATACAATATTTGTTGTATGCAGTATGATTGTTCCGATGATAGAACAATTATTTAACGGGTCTAGGTTAAGAACTGTCTAAAATTCACATACCATCGGTTTGGTTACTCGAAATTCTGTTGAATTAATAATTGTAGGAGCAAGTAAGTTCAGAATCGCAAATATGCTAGTAAAAGTTCCATGAAAAGATAATTAATAATATAATAACGTTGTTTCCCTTTTTGCACCAGTGATACGTGGTATTGCGGATAAATTTTTCGCAAATATCGTGCGTATCTCTTTCACACGTGAACGAGACACGACTGCAGTCGCGAATAGTGTCCCCGGAGACCGTGAATGCGATTGAATGCAATTTGATTGGAACATGTGGGTTAAACCTGTTGGAGTCGGCAGCCTTGTGGTTGAATTTAAAAAATGAGTCTAGGGTGGAATCGGACAGAGGAAGGTCTGCGCGTGTCTAGTATGATTAAGAATTTTCGGGAAGTATTTAAAAGTTTGAAACGATTGAATGAATTATTCGGCCGGGGCCGTTTCAATGTAACCGGGTCTGTGCAGTTCCTCCCGTTTAATGAAGTATTCAGAGGCGATCAATTTTCATGACGCTCGTGTAAGCATCCATTCAGCCGGACCGAAGGATATATTTTTTCTTAGCACGTGCAGCGCGTCGTTGGCCGCTGCCACTGACATCATATTTATCTCCTTAACTGCGCGATTATGGCGTAAAAACTGGCAAGAGAGGAATGCCGGGACACACCGTTCTCGCACGGCTGCTGCTCCAGTGATATATTATAATGTATACGATGGGAAGTTCAGGCCGTTCATAATAATGCGAGCAAAAATGATGTATAACGATTGTCCCAGCGGTTATTATTAATCTACCATTCCCAGAGATAAATTCTACCGTTCCTCGCGATGTTGCCGCGGCGCGCGTCTAGAATCGCTCGGGAGAATGGAAAACACCCGACTACCACCGAAATCGTACATCACGGACAGACATTATACTTTTCTGGATCGTTGATTAAATTATTCCATAGTACTCGAGTCGAGAACGATTCGATCTGCATTTTACGCGAGCCGCCGCGCTACTCTTTTCCCGAAGTTTATAATCAAATTTGGATCAAACATCGTGGACGAACGAAATTTTGATTAATTTTGATATAACGGCAGACCGACTGGAGTAAACAGTCTTAACTACGCAAACAACTAACCGTCTGGGGAAACTTCGCACAAACGGGTAAAACATAGTTCCGTTTTCTATCAAAGTTCCGCAAAATCAAAGAGCAACAGCTCGTCGACGTGTCAGAGCTTAGGCAAGTTTGCCGTTAAGGTACCTATAGTGCTAGCTTTCGGATAGTTATGGGGGAAATTTTGATATTTCATCGTACCGTGGAGTTTTTATCAATTCGTTCGCAGCGACGCGTCTTTCTAATCCGAATAATTATACAATAAATAATTTCAAATTAAATTAATATTCCGGATACTATTCAAAGAGAATCTACACATTGTTACAATTACTAAGCCCAACAAGGTAAGCAATAACAATTAAATAAAATGTCTGTGAACAAAAATTCAGAGCCTGCGCCTCGTTTCAGAGATGCTCGAGACAGATTGAAGATGTAACAACACGCAAACAGGGTTCGTCGTTCGGAGGCTGGGATTCCGCCTAAAACACCAATTTGTCCAGAAACATGCTGAATCGAGGTCGACGCAGACCAGCGTCAGGATTCCGCTTCTCGGATCGCCTTAATCAGAGAAAAAGCGACGCGGGTAAAAGTAGGGACGCTGGCATGGCACGAGCCAGAAGAAGGCGGAGCGATGCACGGAGGGAAGCTCTTCTACGTTTTCCGGGTGTACGAGTTTCGAGTTAGGCGAGCGCCGGTAGAAAACTTTTGCCGCCCTTGCCCGAGGGACTTCGGTCCGCGGGCTTTCGCAATTTATAACCATCCTAACTGGATATCTAGCTCGCGTCGTGCCACGCCGTTCTTCTTTCTTTCGTGCTGCGCGATGTACGCCTGCTTCAACGCAAAACCGAGTATTAAAACTGGCTGGAGTATCTCGTAGAATCGACAGGATTCAATTTATTCAGATTATGTGCGATTTTTGCAACGAGAAGTCATTTGACAAGAAGATTTGGAGATCGAGATGCGGAACGAAGTCGCGAGAGCGTGGCGAGTCGTCACGAGCTGTATGAAGAAAGTAGGAAATAGCGAGCTAAACAGCGAACGAGTGAATTTTCGTGTGTTTTATTTCTTTTGCTTTGTTTTACGTTTATTAAACGGTCTTGCTTCCAAAAAGAGTCCCCATATTCGCTAAAATCTCTACAACTAATAATTATTTAACATTACACATTGCTCTGTGATAATAACAAGACTGCATCTATTCAAACTTCATTTAATTTTTATTGTAACATAGAAGTATACTGGAAAATTACTAATGAAAATATTTTTATAACTTCAGTAATTGCGAAAAAAATAAGTAGAGACCATTTTTACTGGTTCGGTAGTTCTAGTGTTAAGAAGAACGTAGACAATGCAGAATTAAGGCGAAAGGCAATGTTATAATTTCAACAATTGCGAAATAAAAACTCTGAAACGTGTATTTGACGAGCTGTGGTAGAAGCGTTGCTACGACCCGTGACCTGCGCTGATACCTTCGCGTCGCATTCACCACTGCGAGACCTTAATCGCTGGCAATGGTAACTGGAACACGCGTTACGCCCAGACTTTTATCATCCCGGCATCCCCTGGGAGAGAGCTCGGTCGTCTTGGAACGCGTTTGCGGATTTCCGGATTGCCGCGTTTTCGGTGAGAATGCGACCGACCATCTACTTAAACCCTTTAACCTTTCGCCGTACAATATCGAGACAAATCAGCGACGGAGGTTTCTGACGTTATTTGCTCAGCATGAACGTTATCCTTCTCCTTTGCGTGAAAATAAAAATTTGTTGAAGTGATGTTAATGTTTAAGCATTGAAATAATTATAGGCAAGTGGCAAATAGATTGCGGGTCTTTACGCAAAAGAAGAATTACTTGCATTACAGGCAGGACATTGCAATCAAGTAGGTATTTCTCTCTCATTTTGGTAATTTCACCGAGTAATAAGAAATACGTCGACCTTCTCAAATTTTGTCTAAAAAATGCATCAAATATGCAATCGTTCGTATCGGAAGTTACAATTTGCAGTTTTGAACGAACGAAGCGTTGTTCATAGAAGAAAGAGTTCTTCCATTACCGGACGATATTGTCCGTTTAACAATAAACATTCGAATACTCTGAAAACAACGAAAATTCCGGCCAGTCGGCGGTTTCATTGGTCCATTCCGCTCGGACAGGCTACAGCGAGCGTCGGTTCGCGATAAAAACAGCTCGGGCCGGTTCTCGAGCGCGTTAACGTTTCGATATCGGCGAAAATGATGGCGCGTTGGATCGTCGCTCTGTTCACTTACCAAATTTCCAGTAATTTTAGGAACGAGCGCATTTCAGCGTAACCGATCGCAGTTCGTTGCATGGTTGCGTCGGTGGCAGCCGCCGGTCGCGGTTTCGCGATCTGATCGCAAGCGTTGATCGTTCCATCGATCACGGGCGTTTCCAGAGGTAAACTTGTGTGCATTCCCGGGCTTCTGTTCGCATATTTACAAACACCGGTCGACGGGCGTTACCGTTCGTTGCAATAATAATGGCCCGTAACGAGTCTGGCGGCCAGTGTCCACGAGCCGAGTCGAGCCCATCCCATTATCAGAAACGTCGGTTTGTCGGCGAGCAGTTTCGGCAGCGGCGACCTCGAGAGTTTCGCTGTCGGTCGAATTCGAAGATAGAGCGATAGAGCGATGCGTGAAGAGGTTACCCCGTCGGCGAAACAAGGACGAGCAAACCGTCTATCCGAAAGGTAGACCTCGACCAGCAGTCGGTCACGCAAAAAGGGAATCATAGAGTTACAGCCTACGCTGGTTAGCCGGGTTGGTACCTGTACTTCCGCCGGCAGAGTGTACGGTCTGCCACTAACAACGCATACGGTAATTACCTTTGTTCGACGGTACAAATTGCGACGGTGCTTTCGGACCGACCCAACCCCCCGGACAACACCGCCGTAGCCGCATCCAGGCATTCGCTTCGGTTTGCGGTCGACGATAGGGTTTCTTCAGGATCCCGCAGACCAACCCTAACGTTTCGGTAACGGATATTTTGTTGGCAGTGCGTCCACCGATAGTGTGATTTGGCGAGATGACGCAGCATTGCGGCTTCGATCGCTTACGATCCTTCTTTGAAATCTAATTGCTTCACTCTTTGTCCCACGCGATTCTCCGCCGAAGCGTTTCCGGTTCAAACATTCGATAATGGAACCGCGTGTTTGCGATCGGATTGGAATCAAGACTTTCTTGATTTAGTCTGGACGATTTACTCGTTGAAGTGGGCAGACTCTGTCGTGGCTTTTCGGCTGTAGAATTTGGTATAGGCATAGAGTTCGAGAATGCTGTCTGTATTCAAATTGAAAACGTCGATGTTGCGCTTATTTAGGACATTGTACGAAGCAAGATGTGCAGCCGTCCCGGTAATAGTCTAGAACGTTTACTGAACGCGTCTGATGAGGTTTCTTCGAAATTCCACTTTTCCTACTAGTATAGTTACAACGCTTCTTTTGCAGACTTTAGTTTAGCTAATCGGAGAATTGAATCCTGAGATTTTGAGAACGTCGGAAACCGTTGCATGTTGTTTCAAATGCATCGTGTAACTCCTATTAGTTTCTTGAGCCGAGAGCAATAAGAAATAATTTCACGAACTTTGCGTTTGTCTGATCCTTATAGAAGCTTTATTAAGATATTTTGAAGACTCCCGGTAGCTGGTGACAATTATCTTTCTATCTCTTCCTCTGACAAATCCAGAGCCCCGCAAGGACTAAGAAAGCTTGTTGCCCTGTCGCAGAATCCTTCTGCAGACAACCGTGATATTTCCCAACAGCAATCGTGGGGTCCAAGACAAAGTCTCCGAAATTTACTCGTGTTTGTGTTCGTGTTGGATGCCCGGCGATGTCCGGGGGAAAGGAGCGAAGAAGGCCGTCGCGTCCTCCGAATCTGCATGTTTGTCCAAGGGGGTAGCGCAGTGGCAATTGGAATTGCAAAATCGCAAATTGGTCTTGTTCGCGGCAGGGCCGACCCTCGCGATGTTCCGGCCCGATCTCCGACGAAGCCACCGTTTCCCGTGGAAAAGTGTTCCGCCTCGGTTCGAAGCTTTCTCTCTCCCTATCGTTCTCTCTATGTTCGTAACCGAACGTCCACGCGATGTCCCCTCGCGTTTCATCCGTACATCTGTTTCCGCTGGGCCGATACCTCGTAATTTTCGATTGTAAATCATTCGTTTGTACGTCGGCCGGACTCGACGCGACGATAAATCAAGGCTGCGCCGAAATTTATCGCGACCGGTGTTTGCGCGTCTGCGATATCTCCGTTCCCGGTCGAAATACCGTAAGTATTTCGTTCTCGGTTAGGATAACCGCGGATGCGAGAGGAGCAACAAATAGGGATAGAGCGAGGGAAGGGGAGGGAGAGAAGGGAGAGAAGGAGAAGACGACGACGAAGAAAAAGGAGACGAAATTGAGTGTTCGGGGAACGAGCGTCGTAAATTCGCAGCTACGACGAGAGAGAAAAATGAGGAAGACCGCTTACATCAGGGACAGAACCTTCGTAATCGCGGGAGGGTGGCTGCACAAGTGCCACCACGGAACGGCAGAAGAGGGTGGAAGATTTGTCAGGCTGACGACTGCACCGCTTATCCCGTTAATGCGCGTTAGAAAAACCACTTCTCCGTCAACATTAATTTTTGCGAGATCCGCTCGCGCCGGGGCTCCCGTCGCTCTGATGAAAAAAAGAAAACGCCCGACCATACTCGGATACCGCTCGCGTACAAATTGCGTACGCGGCTGTTAACGCTGGATTCCTTGAAAACACACCGACCGAACACGAGAACCACTAATCATGTTATTTCCTATTCCACTTGCGGTTTTCTCTGAAAACAATTCTTCGGCCTGGCTCTCCACGCTCAAGGGAATCCTGATCCATCAACCGGGGGTATCAACTTCCGGGGGACCGGCTCCATTTGAATTGAAAATACCCGATCGATGGATCAGGAGTGTTTTAACGCTTTGAGTGCACGTATTAACCCGGCCGACGCACCTAATTTTTTGTGATTCGAGGGCAGGGGGTAGTAGCCGAGCGATTTCATTAACACACCGATCGCCAAACCGGAGGCCATAAAAACACCACAAAGTTGAAGTAGTTTGTTTAAAGGAACGAAAACAGAGGTGTCTAAATTCGACGCAGTTGCCGATGGTTTCCTTTTCTTGCATTTTGTATGTTATACTAGTCACAATTTTGACGGAAGTTCATGGCTGGTCAAACATTGTCACACGCCCACAAGCTACAGTTCTTCGACGACGAATGCTTGACGTCTAAAAATTGTAGAATAAAGTAGAAGGTTTATCACAATTTTTTTTAAACGAAGATTACTGGAACGGACACCACTTTCGTAATTAACACTAAATGAATTCCATATATTGTTGAAATTACAGCCACTATCTAACGGTTCATTTTTGACGATATTGTAAAAATTACATTGAATAAATTTAGTTTAAAATAATGTGGTGTGAAATAACTGATAAACTCATTTTTTTTTAATTTTGACTTAGACCATTTTCATAATTATGGGTACATTTAACACATTGACTGCCAAACCAGGAGCCGCAAAAATTGCATAAAGTCGGAGCAACTTATCGAGTGAAATAAAAATTGGATGAACATAATCTACGACTCTGAGTAGTTCTCCAACCTTCTTGCATTTCCTGGACCACCGTCTGGTTGGATGTAATGAATATATTAACGTGAAAATCCCTACGATTTATTTCGTGGTAACAGTGACTAGATGTTCTTCGTCCTCCAAAGAACTGCGAAAAGAAAAGGAAATTTTATAGCTACCGTGGACGTGGCTATTCTTCAATGGCTGTATAAGAGCAATAATTAGATAAAATTTAATGTCGATGTATAGAAAATTAAGGACACACATATTCAGAAAATTCTGTTCGAAATCTTCACCACGAGCCTGACTCGTTGTTGTAGGACAAGGGATTAAGAAAATTTCAAATTCTTCGCGGTCAGCTAAGACGACCGAGTGATCTGCCGAAAATAACGACGGACCGAGTATCTTTGGGTCAGATTCGAAGGGAAAACGGCGCGTTTTGGCGAGCGCCGCGTTCGAAAAACGCGGCTCGTAATATCGGAGACGGAGTTCGTCGCCCGAGGCGTTTCTTCCGCGAGTATAAAAATATTTCAATATTACGCAACACATGTCGGTGTATAGCGGGTCGAAGCCCCTGACTTAGAAAGCTGCCGGTACACGTCGAAAGAAGTTTAAAGGGGAACAGAGAGATAGAAAGAACGAGGGAAGGAGACGGCAGGAATCGGTTGAAGGAAATCGAGGGTCGGGCAGGAACGGCGAAGAGGGAGCAGAGGCCATGCAAATGGAAAGTTATACTGCAGAAAAACGAATATTGAATCAGCAGCTGGGTCGGCGGAGGGCGAGCCCGGAGTCGATGCTTACTTTTCATCCTTGGTCCAATGTCGGCGGCAGGATTCCTGCAGAGATATGTATACGGACATGTTTGCGGTTTTGCATCGAGCCCTGTCCGCCCCACTCTTTTAGACTCTATTCGTTACAGTCGCGATCGACAAAACAGCACAAGTGGATCTGGTTCACCTTCGACGTCTGAACACAGCCAGGTCCCGGGGCATGCAAATATTTGCGCGCTGGAATTTCCATTGAAATCTCCGATCGACAAACTATTTCCACGAGAAAGAATAGAACGAAAATACTGCTCGCCGGGAACTCTTGATTCCCGTCTTCGGACGGCGAAAGTGAATCTTAATCAACGAAGACAGCGTTTTCCGAAGCTTCTTGCCAGATTCTCATCGATCCCGGAGCAAAAACATCGTCGACTGCGAATTTTAATCGAGGAGCTGCGCTTTGGACGTAGCAGCATCGGTCCAACGACGTAGTCGCATTTTTTAAAAATTCTTGGATTTTCAAAAACTCTTTTATGATAAAACTGGTGATTCCAGCATGTATTGTAATATACATGACGAAAAGTTTGATGTGCGTTAAATTTCTTCATTTTTACGAAGTAGCCATAAACTCTAACGGTATTTTAGACGCTTTCGCGACCACAGTAAAATTTTGTTGGCTTGGTGCACCCACTTAGAAAACAGTATGGTAGATTTTTATAGAATTGATGCGAAACCTTAGCGTGTCACATAGAACAACGGTTCAGAGTCGATAGAGTAGAATTGTTTGAAATTTTGGGCGGTACAAAAAAGGTTTTGTTCGTCGACGGTGAAAGGCGTGCGCGAACTGACGGATGAATGTGGACAGAGCAGTGTTAAATGATAACAACCGATTGCAAATTAAAGGGCGGGTTGGTAGGGCGATCAACAATCGTGTTTCTTGATAAGGTCTCGTTAATGCCGGGACAAAGGGAGGGGGCGAAAGAGCGGGGCTTGCGTTAGGATTCCGGGCGGACAAAAGAAATTCAGGCGAGTCACGATCCACCGCGTACGGCAGCCTAGTTATTCTTTGAAAAACAATAGATATAGGATGGCTGGCGCGGCTAGGGTTGATCGATCGATCGCAAACACGAGGCACCGGGTTAGGCAGCCATTGTAAAGGCAGAGGGAGTTTCGCAAACGCGTGAATAATGGACACCCGTTTGATAAGAGAAGCGCTCGCGTGAGCCCGCTCGATTCGTCGAAGAGGAACGAAGGCAGCCGAGCAAACTGAACGAACGAGAGGCAGAGAAAGAGGCAGCGAATGAGAGAGGGAGAAAGAGACAACGAGAGAGAGAAAGAGAGAGAGAGAAATAGACAGAGAGAAATAGAGAAAGGACAAAGAGAGAAACAGGCGAAAAGAGGGCGGAAAGAGAGAATCCGAGAGTGATAGCAGCGCGGCTGCCGTAGGAGGGAGAAGTACCAGCCTCGAATTATTTATCGACGAAAAGGTCGAAGCTAAATAAACGTCGGACTACCGACGCCGATTTCCACAGAGCTTATTCGCCGAGTTGCCGCGCTTTCCTTTCGATCCATGAATCACTATTATCTCCTCCGCGACGGCTTGTTTCGTAAACGTAACGGCGATGGGGGCGGCGGGTGTGCGATTCCTCGGTTCAAGCGGATCCGAGCGGCGCGATCGAGCGCTCTTTAAATAATTGAAATTCAATTCTTACGTAATCGCTCTGTCGCGCTTCCCCAGATCGCCGCGTTTTTCAAACGTGAATTATAACGAGCGGATTTGCTCCTCTGTTTTGCGCTTCACCGCGATGTCCTGACATCGCGTTGAAAAGATCGACGGCGCGATTTCCGTTGGTTGCATACCCGCTCGTTCAAACGAATTTTACAGATTGCTTTCGTAGTACCGATGAGTTTTATCGAAGCGCTTCCACTTAACGCCATTGGTACAGAATGTTCTAAGGATAATTGTAATTGCGAATGCGAAAAATACTCGCATTTTGAGTCTTAGCGGACAAATGTTGGAATGATAACGATGCTGTACATTTAATTTCAGAAGTTGCAAACATTTAATCTAATCAGGTACGAAACATTATACGACTTTAAAAGTGCCATCGCATTGTCCCCGAGTTATCGAAGTTATTAAAGGCAGAGTACATCTTGATTTGAAAAGTTAGGTGGCATTGTTCGCTGAAGATCGGCGAATTCGTCGCGCCGCGGGCTACGGAAGAAAGAAATCCGCGAGAGACCAGAGGCGGAATCCGAGACCGATTAAGCGCGTCCACTTTCTAATTCATATTCGAAAAGTACAAGGCGGGAATGCGCAAACAAGTAATGTTGAAGCGGGCGTATTTCACCCGGAAGCAACTCCTCTTCCCTCAACAGGTCCTTCATCTGTCAAGGGAACAACTTTCTACTTTAGCGGAGGCTCGCTCGCACTCGGGGCGACCGTCGGCTCCGCGCGTTCGGTATTCTCTAACGTCCCTCTTTATACAGTTTTCAGGATTTCCACGGCGGCGATGGATCCGGGTGTCTTGGCCACGGGGGTTGCCAGGCCGAATCCACAGCCGGCTATGACCGAAGGCGGCCGTTTCCGGTGGAAAACGGGGCAGAAGCGAGAATATAAGGCGTCGGGATAGTGACTAGCACCGCTCCGCTCACGGCAAAAGGATTTTCCGAAATTTCCCGGGGGCCCTCTGTCTCCGGCTTTCTCTTTCACACGGATTCGGGCTCGCACCTACACGCCCGCATCTTCCTCTCTCGTTCTCTCTCTGGTTTGGTCGGTCTCGTTGTCTTTCACTGTTCTCCCTCTCTCCAGCTTTCTCTCTCTCTCTCTCTCTCTCTCTCTCTCTCTCTCTCTCTCTATCTCTAGTTATCTATCTATTTCTCTCTGTTTCTGTCGTCTCTGTCGAGCGCACGCAGCGTTCCCGGCTTTTCCGCTAATATTTCATCGTAGCCGCACCGACGTGGCAGCGTCGGCCATCTTGCTTCCGGTCCCGGGTGCGCCGGAAGCGGCCGGATGTGCCGTGACAAAGCGCCGTTGCGGAAAAATCACGGGACTATGAAGCGTGGATAAACAGAGAAGGAATAATCTGTGTTCTCGCCGCCACCGACGCCCGCCCCGATGAAAAACATTGGCACGAGAAACTATATTTATGCAGTTTCTGCTGGGATTTCGGCCGTGCACGGGATTTCTGCCGCCGTGTACTCGGGGGATCAACCGGGCTGATTGAGAATCGGAGAACGCTCGCAACTAGAAACAATTTATAGTTCGCGTCGACCGGCGCCATACCGCACACTCCGCCCCGTCCCGTTCTGTTCCGTTTTGTTCCGAATCGGTAATCATCGCAACCGGTGCCCGCTCTGTTTCGAACGTGTTTTAAACCCTCCGCTAAGTTTTTGTGCCGGGTGTTGTACCCCGAAAACTTAATATTCATACAGAAACGTAGGTTTCGCTTTCGTCCCTTCTTCGGCGCGACAGAGCCAGCCTTTTCCCGACAGATGTTCCTGGGATCTGCGTAAAGTTAGTTTCGCGAAGTTCAGTGATTTCGAGCATCGAATCCCGAGTTTTTGAGAGCGTAGTTTTTCCCTTTTGTCGCTTGTACTGGGTCTTTTTTTACCGAGGGAAATAAAGTACAGCCGAATGTCCGGCCAATTTTGCTTCTGTCACGTTGTTGCAAAAACCTTTAGCGATATCATTTGTTTGGGTAGATTCTGAATTTCGAGGAGACATTGCAATCGTTATAGCCTGCTCGAGAAGCATTTTAATTTTGCTCTCGCTTCATCGTTACTTCGAATCAATGCGCAAGAGAACAGTGAGCACGATTATTAATATTCAATTGTAAAATTAGGTTATGTAAATTTTTACGCGGATATGGCGGATGAGTAATGTTCTTTGAAATTGTAAAAAAATGTTCCAGCTCCCAGAAATACTGGGATTTGATTAAGCAGTCAAATATCCTGAAATACTTACGATATTCCCGCGCTACTCGCATTTCTTCCGGTAATTTCGTTAATACCATAATGAATTCGCAGGATGAGCTATCTGCAGTTTCAAATAGAATTTCCCTCGAAAAAAGTTCCATCCAGTGCAAGAAAAACTAGGAAGCTATTACTTAATGACTACCTCGGCTTTAATTTGTCAGGATTTCGTGCACTTTTTCGAGCTTCAAAGTTTCTGGGTCAGCGTAAAAAAGGTACCAGTGAGCGAGCGAGCGAGCGAGAGGGTAACAGAGAGAGAGAGGGCTGGGACAGGGAGAGAGAGAGAGAGAGAGAGAGAGAGAGAGAAAGATAAAGAGGAAACTGTATAAAAAAATAATAAAAAGACATAAGCTAATATAGTGCCGTCGTGTAATTTGCAGTATCCATCGTCCGCATTAATCACGGTAGATTTAACGGCGAGCAAAACTGTTTCGTGCGCACTTATCGTTCTTGTTTCTTATCGTTCTCGGGCCGATGCACTCGTCTAGTTCGGCGAATGCAATTTCCACGGGTTTACTATGCACACGCGTGTTGCAGAGTTTACCGCGTCTGTACTCGTGTCCACCGCGTTTTCCTTTTGTGCAAGAAGGCGAAAGTGGCGATGCCAGCAGAAAATGTAAGCGCGCAAAAATTGTTTCCATTGTCGAGCGAAATTTTCATTTCAACGAATCGGTCTATTCAGTCTTTCGCAATCAGCGTTCTTAATTGTTAAAATCCGAAGCATTCCTTTTCTTTCTCTCTCTCTCTCTCTCTCTCTCTCTCTCTTAAAATCCATTCTCCCTCGAAACACCGAAAATACATGGAAACAATATTCGGATTCCGATTATAATAATGTCACGGTGGATGATGTTCGTTTTCTCGGAACAGATCGGTTTCGCGTTATCGTGCGTCGATTGCGCGGTGAAAGGCCGGGCACAAAAATGCCAAGCCTGTTCTTCAACAATAACAGATTTTATCGGATTACTCGGCACGTTTTGGCAAACAAAAGGGTCGTCGAATTTGTTTGAACAGACGTATTTCAGCACGGCCCGCCTGCACTGTTTCGGAAAGCGATTTTCAATATAGATAAATTGCTCCGCATTCTCGTCGGTCCTCCCCAATGAAGACAGTTATTAAATTGTTACGTGTAATTTGCAGTGAGCACATCGAAAAATCAATTATTTGTTTGTTATCACGCTAATCTTGGACGCGCTTCGATTAAACCGTCATCGATGGACCCGCGCATTCGTTTCACACGTTTAAAACAAATAGAGATGAGATAGACGGAGGAGAGATATCGATCGAGTAATTTAATACTCCTCCATTAAAGTGATTAAACTCGATTAACGAGTCAAATTTAAATAACACTAATCGTTTAGGTTTCTTCGTTTCGGGGTATTTAATCGCTAAACAATTTTTATTCTAATTACTCCGTTTCGTGAACTCTTTGTTGCTCCGCGAAGCAACACTCTCGCTTCAGAACCACTTTGCACGGGCAACGCACAAGAGGAAACGACGCGATCGAGTTGTTTACCGTGTACACTCGTAATAATATAATCCCGCCTGCGTAAATACGTATCCAGTAGTTATTTACGCTTGGGAACAGTAACGTTCGAGGAACTGATGAGTGCCGGGAACTGCTTTGTACGCGAGAAGAAACTTAACCCGTCGTCAACTAATCTTAAGAAGCTCCAGCTGCGGGTTAGTCTTATTCAAAGGACACCAGGGTGAACTGCTGCTCCGACTTTCGTCGGAGAATCACGACAGCTACGCGAGCAAGTAAATATCTTTCAAATTAATCCTTAATTACCGCCCCTTCCAACTGCGTATCGATCCCCGTCACATTTACGACATAAACAATACAATCTACGCCTTTCACATCAGATCCCCGCTCGACATTCCATTTTGCAACACGATTTACCATTTTTATAACGCAGTTTGAACAACAATTTTTGGTTTGACCGTGAATTAATTTCGTTGCAACGCCAATTAAAAATTGCGAATGTTTTTATAGTGTTATTAAGAACGTAAAGTGCAGAGAATAATGATTTTAGAATAGAAGTGTTCGAAGATAACAGATACGAAGGTTATGAAAAGACTGTGTACCTTTACGCAAAGTAAAAATATTTGTTCGAATTTGCAAAAAACGAGAATTCTACCAGCCCGAAAACACGATATCGATGGAATCTTTCTACCATATTAAATGCGCAAACCGATTGCGAATCAATGTCGAAAACGACAAAGCGAAAGCAACGTTTATTTCTGAACGATTCGCATTGCTAGCCATCTGCTCTTCTTTTAAGGAATCAACGATCGAGCACGACGAATTTCTTGTAAAATAATGTAATCACTCCTCCGCAGACTATCGCATGGAAGAAAGTGCTTCGGCTTGGCGAAGACAGCCAAAGTGTCGCCATCGAGCGCACGGTTCTCCGCGACAAGGGAAACGATTGTACAAAAGTCGAGTTCAAAGAATTCCTTAATGGACTCAGTGCCCGTACGTCTGAGAGGTTCCCGATAAACTTCGACGTGAAATTGATGCTTATAAATCTGTTACGTCGGACGAGACGTAAATCGTTTAAATTCCGAGAACAGACGCAACGGAAACAGACGGGAGAATCGAGGTTCGCGGTATCCTCGCGAAACATACTGCGACGCTTTGATCAAAAACTTCCGAACGAAATTGAAGAGACGAGGAAACGAGAAGTAGGAGGCGGGGCGGGATATTTTCAGATCGATTACTCGAAAACGCAATTACCAGCGCAAGTTTCTCTTTTACGGGGACTGCAAAGGACAAAAGAGACAGACTTGGGGATGTAGAAGAGGAGGAGAACGGAGAACGGAGGGAGGGAGCTGAAATAAAAGAGCTCCAATTGAAGCACGGAGACGTTCTCCCATCTAAGACGGAGAAAATCCGCGACAGAGAGTAATCAGGCCCGCCTCGTTTCGATGTAAAATCGAATGAGAAGGGTGATGGACGCGCGGGAGGAGCCCGTGCGCCGGCGATGGGCCAAGAAAATCAAAATTCCGTCATCCGGTTGTAATTCGAGGGGCGCGACCCCATCCTCGTTCGTTTTCCGCTCCTGCACCGCCCCCCGCCCCCCTAGAGGAGTATACCAGGCCAGACTATTAGATTTTAACCTCATCTTCGACGGTGGCTTCGATTTCGCTCACCGAGCACTCGGTTTACAACGTCATATCCCCGGAGGAAACGATTTTTCGTGGGGTTAGGCTTGTAACTAAATCGAGCGTGAGCATTGCCAGAAGAAAATTCCTCTTCCCCCGGTGAAATCTGCTTAGCCGCTTGTTCCTCTTGCGCGCGCGCGCACGCTTGCTTCGCCTACAAGAGGAAAGGGACACACTCTTTCATCGCCGGATAGGAAACTTGATATTATCTCTCTCTCGACTCATCCGCGGTGAAACGTTCTATTACAATATCCGGACGCGCCCGTAACCGTCGAACAGAAACCTACTTCCATTCGGAGGTATTCCCCGGTGTCTGCCCAAATATTTTATGATTGCGAGAGGCATTTTTGAAATTACATGTAATTCCGCAAAGTGTGCGTTCCCGGCGAATTCGCGTTTCGCCGCGAGCCGAAACCCGCTGCAAGACCAGCCAATTCATCCAGAATGTTAATTATTTATCGCTGCGAGTAGGCTTCCAGCGAAATTAATGGCCTGTCTAGCCGGGCCGTTCGCGTCTACGTTTCGTTGACTGTTAAATAAAAATTTTGGTTCGCCAAGGCGTACTTTGTTCAACTGTTCATAGCGTACTCGATGTCTCATGCTCGAAACACGAAGCGTTATCTTCTACGTAGATCATGCTCAATTTTCAAATTGATGTCGAAAGACGAGCAAAATCAATGCGACGCTTGCAACGACGCAGGTACAGCAAACTTACTATGCCACAATAAACCATAAGACTTGTTCACTGAATTACGAACATATTTGTGACACAATTCTTATTAGAACGATACCAAACACGATACAGTTTCCGAAATAGAAAAATATATAGATAGAAATATTATCTGAAATAGTTCCAGTGAAACACGAATGCTCGGTGAGATCTTTAACAGTCTATATGTAGGTCGGATGATCAAGCTTCAACGAACGTAATTGCAGTTAGCATACCATCGGATTTGGTCTGATTCTAACGAGGCAAAAATCGCGGATACGTTGACGAAGTTCGCCGGAATAGAAATGATTCGAAAGAAACAATGTTCGTTTTCGAAGAACGTGTCCGAACGCGAGAGACGTAACATTTTTATGAAAACGCGAAGCTCGGCGAGTGAGAAATATCAGCAAGAATTTTGCTCGGCCAGCGGATAATCGGATAACCATAATTCCGGAGTTTGCCGCGGAGGAGTTATCACAATGGACTCATTTACACTCTTCGGCGATCGCACAAAGGCGAAGGATCCTCTCGGTGGCGTGCGATTAACCCCGTTGGACGGTAAATGAACAAGACGGTCAATTCAATTGTTCCGTGATCGGAATTGTAAGAAATCGACGGTCGAAGGGCAGGATACGGAGGAGATGGAAAAAGGGTGAAAAGGGTTCGACGAGCGCGGTTGTATCGTTTTTCGGGAGCACGACTCTGCCGATCCAGGCTGGCGCGGTGAAAATTAAAAGGCAGACAACGGGGGCATTTGCAACTGACAAGTAATGAGACGTATAATGATTTTATCGGGCAGTTGCCGGTGTGTTCCACGTTACAATGCCGATTGGACACGAATAATGGTTCGTCCGCAGGAGGCATTCGATCGGTGATTGCACATTCGACCGTCTGCCCCGGACGCTCGTTGCGTTTGACCGCTTCGACGACGATTTCCCCCCAAAAAGAGAGACACAACCACGCCACCAGCCCCGGCCGATTAAACCGAAGTCTCGATTTTAAACGAGCAATTTTACGGTGTACAAGATTGTGCTCTACCGACTGTAATAATTTGATAGAATAATCCAGGGCCCGGCGTTTCCCTGTGTAGGTGCGTCGCGACGATTCACCCGCATCGTCCTAATCACCGAAAACATTTTTACAACCTCACGGTTTACCCTTTGTCGTTCATAATTTAACCGATAAAAGAGAACACGGCTAACCCGACCAGGCTATCGATTAACACTTTAATCAGAACCTTCGCGCAACGCGTTAACACCATACCCGTCGAGCCATAAAAGTAACCGACACATGTTGCCTCGTTGACAATAGTTCGCTTATTTAAACTTTGCGCAGTTCTTGTTATAATTCCTGCTCCACTGAAATTATCGACTCGATTATTTTTCGTGGAAACGTATTTAGAATTTAACTTTGAAACGAGCAATGAACAAATTTCTGTAAATTATTTTTCGCCACTGTATGAATATTTTGATTATTTAGTCTTCAATTGTATACTTGAAGGTAACTGAGAAAATTTTTAGAGTTTCAAAAAGTTCAAGAATTTCTAGTTTCTTCCACGACAATTTCGGTAAGCAACGAGTCTGAAATTGTATTCGAGTAACGACAATTTAAATATTCGAAGAAATTTTCTAAAGAATAAATTATTGTTGTTTATGTGTGTAAACGTGTCTCGTCGCTGTCTCGCTATAGAAACCAATGGTTATGAAGCGTCGGAATCGGAGCAGAAGGTATGATTTATTTAAATGAAGACTGGAATCAAAATTCCAAAATCCACGGGCTACGTAGGTTTCGATCTCGTTACATGGAGATTTCGTTTCACGATGGATGACAGCGAAGCTATGCATCAGGCAACCTCGAAGTTTAATTCAACCCAGGAAAATATATTTCGCTGCGAAATGTGATTCACGGCCAGTGTAAATCTGCCGGTTCGAAACGCCAGAATGTGTAACTTTAACGTCGGCCCGGAACGTTATTTGTTGCCCGACAACCGGACGTATGTTTCTTTAAGAATAACGCCTAAAACGACGGCTATTTCTCATGCGAACACATAGCAAAACAATAATTCCTCGATGCCCTCGGCTGATAGGAAAATCATTCTCTCTGCGTATCGGAGTATTTCACTGAGATATTAAAATGGCCAAAATTCTGTCGCTTAACACGTTGAATGCGGAGTCATTTTGCTTAGCTTTTACATTTTATTCACCTTTAATCGGAAATAATGCAACCGTGCATAAGCAGAAGACTCGCTTAGCCCATTTGTGCTATTCTGTTTCAATCGAATTTATTGAAATAGTGCGAATATTTCTTAATATTATATGAATTATCTATAACATATTAATTTGTAAATTTGATACCGTCAGTTCCCAAGGACTGATATAGCATTCAAAGTGTTAAACATTAAAATTACACGATGAAACGATAAATATTTAATGTCCACAGCTGATTAGAAAAAGAATATGTCTATTTACTCGGTTGTCTATTTAAAATCTTGGAACATAGGAAATTCTACTCTGAATTGAAATGGGTGATTGAATCCGTATCCCTTCCGGAAAATTCTAAGCTTAAACATTAACGTTACAAAGGATCCTCTTTATCTGCAAATACATTCTGCAAACAATAACGTCTTGACGTCCACAACTGATTCTAAAAAGAATTTTCATTGAAAATCGTGGAATAACAGAATTTTACTCAGGATTAATGTGGATGAGTAAATCTGCATTCCTTCCGGCAGATGTTTCGCTTAAACATTAACATTACAAAGGATGTTCTTTCTCTACAAACATATTCTGCAAACGATAACTTCCTAACGCCCAGAACTGCTTGTAAAAAGAATTTCCCGGCTCGCGTGTTTCTTTAAAATCGTCGAATAGAGTTCTCCAGTGAATCAGAGCAACTCTGAATTCCTGGCAGATGATCCGTCAAGCAAATATTAAGATTACAAAGATTAGATATCTAAATTCGGATAACATTTGTATTAATAAGAAAAGAGACGTTCCCGGTAAGATATTCATACGGTTGACAATGTTTCTTGACCGCGGTCCAAAAGAATTTCGCATGAGCGCGGTAAGGTGACTCCTCTTTCTTCCTTTTTTATTCTTTGGTGATTCCACATTGGGATGACAGGGAAATTTCATTTCCGGGGCGGAGGGAGAGGGGCCATAGAGTGGAGGGAATATGAAAGACGGATGAGTCGAAGGATATGACTACGTCGCGACCGTCCTATTTGAAATACAAATGGACGATGGGAACGCGGAAAGAGAAAACAGGCGGGTAGACCTTCGCCGACTTTGTCGCTGCAGCGTATTATTTGCATAAACAAATTTCAACGGAAGCGAATTCAACGTGCCGCAGTGTTTCGCCGTTCCCAACTATGCACAGCCAGAGCCTCGTTCGTCCGTTCCACCGCCCAGGCCGCTCCCTTCCGCCGTCCTACCCGTGCACATAATGATTTCTGGCTTGTTACCGTAACTTATGCGCAATATTTTGAACAAACACGGTCATTTTATTTCGGTCACGCCGTCACTCTGTTGCTTCGGCGAACGCTGCTTCTTCTCGCGGGATACTCGACACGCGCAACACCACGACTAAAATTTACGGTCGTGATACATTTTCGAAAATAACTTCAACTCGCCCGGTAATTCTTTATTTCGTCTCATTCACCTTAACCTTTGCCCTTACTGCTCTATTCTCGAAACGCGAAAGCTTTTAATTGATTGTCTACGTAAATTGATATTCGATGACAGCAAAATTCAATATCCTACAGCTGCAATGAATTCAAGTATTCGCGGCTTGATACGAATCTCGATTGCAAATCTAATTATTGTATAGTATTCTGATATCGGGCTTCAATTATTTTTTACTGTCTCCCAGCTGCGATAAGACTAAACAGCAGTTATTTCACCCACATAAGGGTGACGCAATTGTTTGTGCGATTTTTAAATGAATTTTCACGTTAATATATTCATTACATCCAATCTGACGGTGGTCCAGGAAATGCAAGAAGGTTGGAGAACTACTCAGTGTCATAGATTTTATTCTTTCAAATTTTATTTCACTCGATAACTTGCTCCGACTTTATGCAACTTTTGCGGCTCCTGGTTTGGCAGTCAGTGTGTTAAATGTGCCCATAATTGTGAAAATGGTCCAAGTCAAAATAAAAAAAAAATGAGTTTATCAGTTATTTCACACCACATTATTGAGCGGTGTTCCATATCATCGCTTCGTTATCTTCGTTGTTTTAAAAGGTACGCGAAAACTTTCTCGAAAAGGTGTTTTCGAGATCTAGTTTCCCCGGACTGGTCACTCGGCGAAACCGAAGCCGCGACGCATGCTGTATCCAGAAACTCGCAAGCGTAAAGGCATCCGTTTCTTGTTCGAGATAAAATCAGCGCGGAAAGGCGGAAGGCGGTTTGCTGACCCATTTACGAAGGATAAACACGCAAGAAACGTTTCGTTCTGCGTTTCACAGCCGTTCCCGGTCCAACAATTTAGCAGGAGCTGTCGGGAGACTTGTTGTCATTGCTAGGGGATCGATCTTAAATTGTCGACGCGGAAGGGTTCGCACCCCTTGTTGGTGCGGTGCGGTCGGTGCACAGGGTTTCTGGTGGCTCGCAACACCCTCGGGGGAATATTTCACCGTAGGAAACGGCGTCTAGATTACGAGTTTATCTAAATGGCGCTAGAAACGCAGCAACAGCAGCAGCGTTAGACTGGCAGCCAGATTATGGAGAGGCTCGGGGTCGGGCCGAGGTATGCCCGTGGGCTGGGGATGTTTATGGTTTCATGACAGGGAAAATTGTGTCCCCGGGATGAAGCTGTAAGCGACCAGAGATCTCTCCATCTTCCACGGGACAGTTCCGAACTCTGGCTCGCTCGCTCTCCTCTCGGATACCGAACAAATTCAAACAGGGAAACCACGAATTTGCGCAAGCTGCTCATTGAGAAGATCACATCCGCCCCGGGGAACTTTCCTCAAGTCCGTCAACAATTTCGAACGAAGCTGTGATATCTAACTACTTAAATGCGACGTACTCCACTCATGAAAGTTTCGAGTCGCTGACAGATTTTACTCGGGAATTTCGACTCGGTCGAAAATATTTGCTCCCCGGAAATGGGAATATAGCGGGCTTTGAAACGCGCCGTTCCGCGAGTGTCAGCTCAAAAGTTCGAGTCTCTATTTCTACGCCGTTCGATCGTACCACTGTGTTTAGAAATGTCGAGTGAAATATAGTAATTTATATAATTGCCCGTATAAATATATACGTATAATGCGAATATATATAAATATACGAACGCCTACACGGTCGTATAAATTGCGTCTGCATTGCTAGAACAGGATTAAACTGCGGAGTTTCATGCAAAATAGAGATTGTTTGCAACGGTTTCAGAAAATAGCAGTTAAGCAAGCGTATATTTTCACCTTTCATTCACCGACGTTGGTGTCTGAGCCATTTTTGGCAATCCTACTAAACGAATAACTGTTGCGCTCGAAATAACACAGACGCTGACGCGCCAACGATAAGTACATTTAAAAATATATTTAAAAACATCAACGACTAAAGTTGTGAATGTGGAATTTTGTAGGATTGTGAGATTCCATTTATTCGTATTCGATTCACCAAATGCAGGTTATTGAACACGTAGTTGCTGCACAGGGAATTGAAGAAAGAAAAACTTGCAACGGACGCAGGAAATATTTATTTGGCCGAAAAATGTATATTCTATTTGCCTGTCCGATATGCTCAACTCGTAGAAATTTATTTGGCAATGAATATTGAAAAACGAGCAAGAATATAAAATACTTTTCCGGAGCACTGAACTCGGTAACAAAATACCGAAACGACTCGATAAACGCTAACTAATCACGAATAAATGCAATCGCTTCGAACAGATTTATACGAAACAAAGTAACGCAGTAAATTCGAAAGACATTTACCCAAAATCCGTCATTAACCGTGCAGATACTTAGACCGAGCGTGTGAATTCCCCATCGATTCGCTGCACGAACCGCTCCAAACCCGTTAACCATTTGAATCCGCTAAAACGAATGAAAACGCGTCGCGCACAATGCGACAATTTGGGTTCCCGTTGTGTACACAGTATCCAGCCCGTTAATTGAAACACTAGGATTGTTTGACATAACACGCTATAACGAAGGAGCCACCGGGAAAAAAAAAATCGCGCGAAACGAACGAGAAATAACGAAGTAGGGTGATCTCGTTCGATGTGGGACAAAAGAATGGCGGCAATCTGTCTCAATTAAGAAATATATTTACTTGCCGCGATGTTTGTTTGCCGATCGACGAACGGCGGAAAACAACGACAACAACAACGAAATAAAACGGGAAGAGCGAATTCCCGGGGCGCGATAAAACCCGTCCGTTCGAGCGATCCGTACGAACTACAATAAAGTCGCGATAAATGCCACCGCGTCGGCTCTGAAAACGTTGTACTCTCGGTACAATTGTTAGATTGTTGGCTTTCAGTAATGAGCGTGAACGTTTTCAAACAGGTTCGTTTATTTATGAAATGTTATAACCTCCACTGCGGACTTTTACGCAAAATTGTCCGCAGTAATTGCGAGACGCAGCAGCTACATAAATATTCATTTCATTTTTATGGGATCATTTTAATCAGCTGGAAATAACGCAGTAAAATTGTTAGACGTCTCGCTCCTCGATTCGCAATATATTTGCGTTATATTTCGATGGAAACGCGGAGCAGCCGTGTCAGAAATATCGCTGGACCAGCGGATAATCGGACAACCATGATTCCGCGAGAAGACGGTCCCGCGACTCTTAAACACGTATCTCGTAAACCGTGATACACAATGCGTTCATTAATCGTATTAATGGATTCCATGCGCGTCACGTAATGTCGTCATTGAAATGCCGGGCGATCAACGAGCGTCCGCGTTTCCGCCGTTTCCGATTCCGCACGCGGCCGTTCCGCGCCGTTGAAAGCCAGCCGCGATAAAACACCGGGTTGATGGCCGGCCAGACGACGACAACGACGACGAAGAGGAGGATGGCGACGGGCTCGAGGTGTTTCGAGCGCCGATAAAGCGCCGATAAAGCGCCGGTTAATTGCCGAATGAAATTAAACAGCAGTTAAACCCTCGAGCCTCCGAGTAATTATAAGAAGTTAGAAGATGCCTCCCGCAGTCGAATCCTCCTCTTCATCGGCCGTCCGCTTCTCGCAAACCTCTCCTTCTCTCTCTCTCTCTCTCTCTCTCTCTCTCTCTCTCTCTCTCATTCTCTCTCCCTTGCTCTGTTGCAGATGCCTCCTTCATCAACCTCCTCCAGTGATTCCCACACCCCTTTCAAAGGCGCCATCCCCAGGGGCCGTTAACTGCAATCAAAGTTAACCCGGAGTTGCACGGGAAAACTGCAGAGCGGCAGTTAATGTTTAACGGGACTGTTAAACGCGTTCCGACTTTCTCCTTCTCCGCTTTGCTGGGCCGCGTTCTTCTTTGTTCCAAGGATCTCCTAGGCTACACTTCGCCGGACTCACCTTCAGAGCCCGTTTAGGCCATTTCCGCTTGTGGCCTCTGGCCGAGTGTCCGATTCAACCGGGTCTCTGATTCGACCGGGTCTCCGGGTTCGACTTTAGTGCTCGGACCATCCTGTTCGAGCAAAGCGAACGGCCATTTGGAAGATTGCAGGGCCCTCGGCTCGGCTGACCTACTTCGTGATCCGATTCTCTGTTTGACACAATGTCCCGGCGATTCACCCCCTTCCCCTTTGCACGACGGGAGCTTCGCCGATTAGCTCGTTCCAAAGATGCCATCGAATCCTTCGAATCGAATCTTTCGCGGTGCACTAGACGATTATGTGGATTGCTCCAGCACGTGGCAATCGAACGGTCGATCCTCCACAATAGAACTGGATCGCATTAAAATGTGCTTGATCCCCTCTCGGCGGTCTTGACATTCGACGTTGCGTGCGAATCATGGACAATTCGTCGAAGCGATTTCCAGTTTCGTCAGGATACAAAGGAAAATGATTATATCGAATTCATTTTTATTCTGTGGATCGTGTGCATTGATCCTAAAACCCTTTATCATTTCGTAGATTACGTTCATCGAAGGAACATCGGAAACGTTCGCTGAAAATCCATCTTCGAGGGATTTCTTGTACCTGGACGTTTCATCGAGGTGAATCGTCCGTCTATTCTTCGGAGTAATTCCAGTTTACTGGAGGCAGGAAGAGGATGCTGTTTCATTTTGCGTTTGCGTTGGTATTAATTCATAATACCGGTCGAATCTTTTTTCCAACGTAATTATTAATTAAGCGAAACTTTGCTCGTTAGCGTGTACCTGTTTCGCGTCACTAAGTTACTCTGCGTTGGAGATATAATTGTTTGAACAAGAAGTTGCCAAGAGTAAGGAGTTCCCGGTGTAGGTACAGTTCTTACGAATGAATGGGGTTTGTAATGTGCACGGCAGCAGAACTTGCTGCGAACGGGAGAGGATGTTCCTCTGTTAATTGGTCACTGTTGCGTGTACCGAGCAAGTTATCCTTAAACAGATACCCTTCTCAAAAATTAACAGTACAACGATCGCGAGACGTTTCATCCATTTAATCGTCTAACGATACTCTTAACTCTAGGCATCCTTTTTGCAACTTGCAATAATCAAATCGTATGATCAAAAATCTTGTAAAATACTCGTAAATATCTTCGGAGGTAACGGAGAGAAAAATACGAATATCGAAGAAAGCGAAATCGATTCTTCACGAAGAAAACGGAAGAAACGAAGAATATGCTGCGGCGCGAGAACGATTCTGCCGTGAAAAATTAACGGGGAAATAACAGGCGGCGAGACACACGCGTTGAAAATGGCGCGAGTTTTCGCGCTGAAATGGCACTTCGCGCGAAATGACCTTCATGTTCTAATACGAGCGGGCAAATAGTCGCGCGATAAAGTCTTGCCTTAGAATGCAAATGGCCGTCGTTTACGCTCCACTCGGCTCCGGGTGGAACGACTATTCCGTTTGAATCAATCCTAAACGGATTTCCAGGAATAGCTTCGTCTCGATTTCCATCCAATTCGACAATGACGCTTTAAAAATTTGACAAGAATCGATCAGCGTATCGACGAAGGCTTTTTATTCCCCTGGAACGAGCCTCGAGTCGGATAGAAGATAATGACGAGTTTGTCGATCGAAGGAACACCGTTCACTGTTGATTTTACCGTGAGCGCAATTTAGAACGAAATACTTTTACAGAGTATAAAACTGTTTTAACAGAGAAGCGAGTAAAGTCGTACGTACAATAGAGGTCGGAGATGACCGACATAAATTTAGAATGAAATACCTTTACAGAATGTAAGAACGTTTTCATAGAAGAGCAAGGAAAATCGGAATGTAAAACGGAGGTCGGAGATGACCGAAATAAATAACGACGAATTACGCGGCAATCGGTTGGCGTGGCTGAATTTTAATGTAGAAAGTTCAAAGCGTCTTCGATTACGTTCCACTAAACGGCTGGTAATTATGAATCGGTGTAACAGATAATTATGGTAATACGTGATTACGAATCGGCGGTAACGTAACGCGAATTTGTGTAATTATTACAGTAATGAATCTGCCGCGGCTATCATGACTAATGCGTCGGATTTCCCGCAACAGACATGACAAATACGTAAATCTGTATCACGATAATTACTGTAATCAAGTAACCACGATCCCCCTCCCGTCTCCTCCGCCCTCCACCCCGCCGTATTGACAGCAAACCGAAACAGAACCCGCTAGCGAGAAGTCGTCCCCGAAATTTCATCCGCCAAACACACGGGGCCGCGCGCGAGAGAGCACACACATTTTCCATTATACAGAACATCGTGCAATGAAGCACAGAGAATTAGAGGAGCATCCGCGGTTTGCTCTCGGCATGTGGAATTTAACGAAGACAATACCGACGAATTAAATTAATCATCAGCGAGCTTTGCGCTTTACAAACGCTCCTCGCGCTAGGAGCGACGTCACAGTCTTACCAAATCCACCGAACGAAATTAATATCAAATTTCCCTACGATTTAACGAAGCCCGCAATATCTCGGAATTTTCTTTTTCGAACTCTTGCATCATTAGGAAACCGAATATCTACCGTATCAATGTTTAAACCGAGAACATTCTTCCGTGTTCCTCGACGGGATACAACGTGCCATGATATTACGTAATATTTTATTTTATCTTCTTTATCCCAGAATATTCTATGATTTTTCACGATATTTTGTAATATTAGTAGTAGATACATTTTATATTATTTCACGATACTTTACGGTATTCGAAAATATTTAACGATATTTCACAAATATTTTATAAGATTCTACGAGGTTATGTTATACCGTTCTACATTTCACGATATGTATTCGGAAACATTTTTAAATATTTCACACAATCCTAAAACATTCTACTGCCTGCTACAATATTCTACAGATTATACTGGTAGTACCGTTTCAACTTTACGGTATAGTCACGCAAAAGCTGTTACATTTTAAACAAAAATTCTTCGGTAAAAATGTCATTTGTATTTCCTGAGACACGCAAGATTATAAACTCTACATTCCGACGATCAAAACGCTGAACAGAATGAAACACCGGCGAGTATAATTCTAAAAATAATCAAATTAAAAATTTGAAGAATGTGTGAAAATTACGGTGCCAGAGTGTGTGCACGCCAAACATGATTTTATACCATACGTACAAACAGTTCCGTCAACATCAAATAAACGTTTTCCAATATTTAAGAATATTTACCAACGTTCAACAACACCGAGAAATATTTCTCGCCCCGCAATATTTCGCCAATTTCCGTTTTTCGCACATCGTTTTAATACCGCGCCGAGCAGTTTGCGAAATTTCATCGTCTGATAAATTTCGCGCGACGGCAACGCTTTTTTCAGGGGTTCGAACGTTCGCGATCAGCTCGCGACAATAACCGGCTGATTTTCGCGGGTTGCTTCCGCGTTCCCGTTCCCCCATTTCTTTTTTTTTCGCACGGGAAGAGGAGAAGGGACAAACCACCGCGTCGCCATGAATTTTTCTGCACACGTATTCGCACGCCACCCCCGTTCGCGCACTTCTGCCACTTGCCCCGTGTCCGCTTTTTCCCTCTTGGCGTCACCGTCGCGTCTCCGGCAAGGCGCGATGCTTTTTTTCTTCCTTCAGCTCCGGGGTGCTTCACTACGCCGGAACGCAGTCGGTTGGTGATTAGTGTGCTCATTACGCTCGACGCTAATGATGCTTGCATCGCCAGACAAAAGCTGCGACAAGCAAGCACACGAGAAAGAGAGAAACCGAGGGAACGAGCAAGCGAGTAGAGTTTCGAGCTACGAAGTCTTTCCAGTTCCCGTTCCATCTCTGTCTAGCCTCGAACCTAACCCCTTCCGACCTTCTTCGTCTTCCAACACGCACACACACACACACACACAACCCTCTCCCTCCCCGGCAGCAGTGACTAGCGAACTCTCTCGCACGGATTCGCTCGCTCTGATTCGCAACCGTAGAACCGTCGAAACGCGACCCTGAGAACCATGATTTCCGTGCTCCCGCGTACTTGACCCGCTCGCTGCCAGACATTTTGGCAACCCCTTCGCTAGGACCTCCGACGCTTCTGAATGCGAAGGTTCGCAAAGCGATTGCCCGACAAAACCGTAGAATTCGCTGGAATTTCGGAACCGGTGTTCCGCATACTGCGGGGTTCGGTATTTTGGAATGATTAATCGCGAAGTTACCAATCGACCAGCAGTTTGTTCCACGAGATCCAATGCTCCTCCCGGTATGCGATCCTGGCTTGCGATTCTGCTCCACTGTTGCGTGCGGACTCGCAGAAAGTTGCACCAACTACATTATTTATGTTCTATTCATCCAGCTGGCGTGAATTGCGAGCGGATGTAACGTGCAATTTCTTCGAAACCGTGGAAACTGTTCGCTCAAACGATGAGCGATATTTAGAATGCACGCGTCCATGCCGCTGCTGCGGAATGGATACGTAATGTGCATGTACAGTTGATCAAATAATTTCTGCGACGCTCTCGTGTAATCGCTTTTCACCGATGTTACATTGTAATGCAAATATTCCTTTTCCCTGTGTGCAACGGCAGCGCGTCTTTCTTTTCTATTTTTAATCCGACCGTTACTTACTGATTTTTAAAGCTATTTCCATTAGCCCAGATTTATAATTCAAGTTCAGAAGAGTGACACGGTTCGGAACACGGCTGGTCAATTTGATAAAGCAATGATTATTTAGATAAATTGAATTAAAGATTGAAAAATTGGGGCAGTGATAATAATTTACAGAGTAGTTGTTATCTTTCCCCAATTGTTAATAGTACTTGTATATTGCTAGACATACGATGATATTGTTGTAACTCAACACCAGCGCAAACTGTTTGATTTATTTCGTCCATCAAGGAATTATTTTTAAAAAATATCTTGTTTTACAAAATTGGAATTAACAAATGGACCAAAAAATCAATTTTGAGTTATTAAGCTTACAGTCCAGCTTCTCCGTTGCAAAAGTGAAATAGCCGAGAAGGAATATTTATTGAAACCGGAGGATTTCGTTTTATCAAATTACATATTCGAAATGAATAACCATTAGTTGAATGGAGGCCCGGAGAAATCGCATTCGCGGTCCGTGCTGTAATTATGATTTCAAATAATCGTTTGCGGAGAGTACAGCCGTAGTGAAAAACGCGAATGATGCACGTGAAAAATCAGCAAATCTGAATCGCATTCCGCGGGACTGAATAGACCCGGGGGTTTGTTCGATTATATGAACCAATTAGGAGGCACGAATGAACGTATTCGCGGGGAACAGAAACGCGTCGCTTTAGAACCGGGAGCGCATTTTAATTTTAAGCGCAACATTTTAATTGCTACGCTCTGAAGTACAATTGGGATAATGTTTTTAATTTCTCGGCTGGAAATTTTTTGCGCTTTCGAGAGCGGAACGCGCGAAAGCGCGGGGGAGACGGGATATTTTTTTTAATGAAAAGAGAGCCGACCGACAATGGAATTTCGATCTTTATTGAACGCGGCCGTCGCCTTTGATAATTTTTAAATAATTCTTTCCATAGAAATGTTCCGGTGCCGCTAGAAAATGCGACGAGTTTTAAGTCTCTCAGTAGCGGAATTACCGTGAAATATTATTCCGCGCGGTGGCCGGCTGAATGCGAAATTTTCAGACGGGACATTAAACCACATTTCTCTCTTTACCTCTCTCCCTTTCTCTCTCTCTCGCTTACGCCTATATCTAGCGCACTAATAAAATACGTACAATAAATTCCGACTCTTGTATAATCGTCACCTAACACCGTCTATATTTCATGCCGGGAAACAAATCGAATTTCCGGAATGATTTTTTACACGCCCACAGCCTTTTGTTTAGCCCGGTAGAGAAAAAAAAAGAACCCGTGTCGAAACGATTCATCGACGGGAAAAAAAATCGCGTGTAACACCGCCGCCGCCGCCGCCGCCGCGTTGGAGCAAAATTTTATTTCGCTCGGCGTTTCGTTCCCCGTTCGCGTCGCCGGTTAATGTGCTTTCCGCTAATTTAATCGCTTAATTGGGCAGAGTCGCGAGAGTTCACGGGAGAGACGACGCTAAAAGCTTTCCCGCGACCGGTAACCGAAATGCCTGTAGGAAATCTTGTCCCGGGAGGAGGACAAGTTTAACCGGTTACGAAGAAAGGTACAAGTTCGGGGTTTGAGAGGAGAAACCGGGGAGAGGGTTTGAACGTGATCTCTTTCTCGAAGGGGTGGAGGAGAGAATGGGACGCGCGGCGTTTCCAGGGTCGCGCCCGAAACACGAGGAAATTAATAAATTGCTGAAACTTAAGTCAGCCCCCTAAGTGCTGGAATAAAGGACCTTCATAAATTTCATTCCACGCGCCCCAACGCCTCCGCTCAGCCTGTTCCCTTCATCCCCGAAGAAGGAATGCTCCAGCGAGAAACGTCCGACCCTCGTTCGAGCTCCAGCGATTTCGAAAAAACCCGTAAGAAATCGCAGAACCGACACTACCCTGACAAGGACGAAACGCTGACGGATTAGGGTTGCTACGGGCAAAACATCCGGCTCCGCGAGATACGGTAATCACTTTACACGGGTTACGTTTTAAATCCACCGGCCTTCCGTAGACCGGCTCGCAATTAAATCGTTGGAACCGTGCAAAAAGAAACAAGCCCGGTGACAAATCGTTTGTCTCTTTGCGAGTTTGATTCCGAGCTTCGCTGTTTTTGCAAGATTTTCTAGAGAGCGCTCGGAACGGCTCACGAAAACGACTGTCCGAAAGTATCGCGTAAAGGCACCGGATAAAACCGTTCGGAAGAACCTTTTTAATTTAATTAGCTGTTACTGTAAGAGTCGAAATTTTTCGCTAATAAACTGCGGAGCTTTATTTAATTCGTGGCGATTACACAGTTTTGCAATACACAGAAAAACATTAATACCTAGCTAGAGTATTTAGCTAAAAATTTCCTAACTGAAAGTGCACGCACGTTCACAGAGACGATTTCAATATTTAAAAAAGTATTAAGTCCGAAAGTATTATTCTACCTTGTAAAAACTCTTTGGAAAGATCTCTAGCCGCAGACATAATTTCTATACTCGTAGCGGAGTCAAAGGACTGCGAATCAGCGCATTCGACGACACCATTCAGGCTTCCCGAAGTTCATCCTCGAACCGGGTCATCTTTGCGTCTCAACGCGGCGCAATTTCAGCGGCGTGATTAAAAGAAGAAATTATCGGCTCGCTCGGTTCTCATCGCGGGAAGCTTCCTCCTAAAACCCTTGAATTCCTGGCCACAAAATTGTCATAAAACGGTGACCTAATCAGGAAACTTCGGTCGACGAAACCAGCCACCGTCTAGAATCGTCGAGGGTAAACCATCGTCGAGAGGAGTCTCGGCGAAACGACGATATAAAAGGGACCAACAAATTATTTCGCGCGATACCGCGCCGCACGATTTTAAGGGCGCAATTTACACCCGCGTCTCCGTCCAAAAATGTTAATGGCAAAATCGATGCCGGTCTGGCCGCCTCGCGGAGCAATTAAACCGCGAGGATCCGCAATAATAGCGGATTTATTACGAACCATTGGCAACCGACAGATTCCCCCTACCCCTCCCTGCGGAGCTGTTCTCCGCGCGAAGGTGGCAATTTTTTTCTCCCGGCAGGGTTGCGTTCCAATTGTTTCCTGGATCCGACTGATGAGTCCGTGGATTCTGGGGGTCGTAAGGTCGCGGGAGACACAATGACGGCGCCGCGATCGTTCGCGCCTTATCGAACAGCCTTAATTGCGTTTTTATCGGAGGATAAAAAATGAATCGCAAAATCGAGAGGTAAGCGCGCGCGCGCGTCCGTACCGCTATCAATGGCGCATCGTTTCGTCCGACGATGCTCTCTGGCTGACGGTGGCATAGTGAATCGCGGGATACGCAGAGGGAGGGAACCGAAAGAGGGCGGGGGTAGGCGGTCGGACGCCGAAATGAATAGCAACGTGAAACAAAAGCATCGGGTTACAAATGGCGTGTATTCGCGACGGCATTGTTTTAAATGGCTGTCAGACGCCCGGAATTTATTCCGTTTTGCTACGTGACAAGCGCCATTAAATTTATTTATTCATCCACGCAGGCGCACGCCGAAATCCCGGTTGAAGCCTCCGGCTCGTGTTCTACAGGTGAGAGGAGCGCCGCTGAACAATTATTAGCGATTCATGGAAATGACCGCGATATATGCGGCCGTTACAAGCGCGTTACGATTCCACGGTGTGTAACTGTTCGCGCGCAACGTTCACGCGAAACAATTTACCCCGTGGCCAGCCAACATCGGCCCCCCGAACACGTTTGAAGAACCTGAAATATTCACGCGAACGCCGCTCTGTGTTCTGTTCTTATTTCACGGCGTTTACTGTTCGTCGCGTTGACAAGCGCCAGCCCGACCGCGCACACGCGAGATCTTAATTTTCCATCTGACAGCGCAAATTGAGCCGTGTATATTTATTATATTGCGCCGCGCGTTTACGCGGTGTTAAACTACTTTTCGCCGGACAGAATTGACCGGCAACCATTTAGCATATGTTAGCGTATTCTGGGAAAGATGAACCTCCATTTTTAACGAAGTCGCGCCTCGTAGTTGCGTTGCAGCGATGCTATTGTTGCGGAGGATTTTCGGTCACATTCTCTTCGGACATTTCAAACATTTTTCATCGCCGTACATAATTCCGAGCGCACTTATAAAGCACCGATATCTAATCACCAAGTTGTGCCTCGTAGTTGCGTTGCAGTGAAACTATTGCTCTGGAAGATTTTCGTTGACATTCTTTCTGCACATTTTAACTATTTTTCATTTCCATACATAATTCAAAGTGCACTTATAATTCACTGATATCTAATCATCTATTTATGCCTCGTAGTTGCGTTACAGTGGAACTATTGCTCTGGAGGATTTTCGTTGACATTCTTTCTGCACATTTTAACTATTTTTTATTTCCATACATAATTCAAAGTACACTTATAAACCACTGATATTTAATCATGTATTTATGCCTCGTAGTTGCGTTGCAGTGAAACCATTATTATGGAGGTTTTTTCGGTGACATTCTCTTTGTACATTTTAAGTATTTATCATTTCCACACATAATTCAGTGTGCACTTAAAAATCATTTAAGCATCGTCATGGTGCTTTTTTCAACTCGTTTCCTATTAAGGTATCGTACGATTCTTCGAAGCTTTCTGGATTCAGCAGATATCTCAGTCGGAACAATCGCCAAAAGGCTGAGACAAGAGACGAATCTCCTCGGTAACGTGATAAATTATCTGAAAGTTTCCTGGCAGCGTCCGATAAGAAAAAAAAAGTTTTTATTCGATACCATCTGCCTTACTCGGCTCGCGATAAGTGCACTCTTGGACTGGAGGTACGTTGCATCAAAGGTCGCCGGCACTTATTCTACTTTCATTAGCATTTGCCGTTTCGGGGGGGACAGTACAGACACCGCGGGGTGTGGCGGGAACACAATTCAGTAATTATAAACTTGACGCGGCCTGAATAAACTCGGCGATCCAGCGATAAGTAAACACAATACATTACAAGGGAAGTCGAAGTTTCTTCGGGGGCGCGGCGTTCGATAGAAACGAGCCAATCTTCGTGCTTCCAATCGGCCAATCTCGATGACGTAATTGTCTTTCAGCGAGCTTACGAAAGCGAAGGGTAAACTTCCCGGAGGCTTTCGAGCCGGAGCTCGCCATCGATAAACGATCGCTTGGAAGCGAAGTTCCCTTTGCGGCCTGGAATTAAACGAGCTTGCCCAGACGATAGTTTGAAGGAGCGCGGGGCGAGGAAGAGAGACAGAGCGGCAGAGAAAGATAGAGAAGAAAAAAAAGAGAGATAGAGCAGAGGGACCTCCGGCCGACCAATCCCAGAACGCGTTAATTCTTAATTTCTTAATTTCAAGTCGACCGTTATACGCTGCGTCAAAGAGGTCTCGCGGTGGATACCTGTTCGTCTTCCTCGGTCTCTTTCATCCCTTTCTCCCGCCACTTCGACTGTCGAACGAAAGAAGTCGAAAGTCGAGAGCCGGTGCAATTAAGCCTCGACTCTTCAGGGATCCATTCATCTTTTAAGTAACGTCGCCCGAATCATCCTTATCCGAGTTTTCTGTCGCGTGGCTCCGCCGAGCTGTCTAGTCGACCAGCTTCATGACAAATTATTATTTCTGATAAAACTAGCTGTAGTCCTAAAGGACAGTCTGGACCAGCCATACCGAACCTCAGGGTCGAATCACAAAAAGAACTTGGCGGTCCCGATAGTGATTTGCAGAGTGATTTCTTTTTACTCGTATAATCTCCATGCAACGAATATTGGCTATAATTATTTATTTTGTGTATTTGATAAACCAAAATTGCCTGTATCATTGTTGCCAAGACAAAATTAATTTTCGTTACTTTGTTTTATACTATTTTAGTCTTGCTACATCGATTTCCTTAAGGAAGATCAACACTGAAAAGTGGGCTGGTTTGTAATTAAATTTGACTCAAAGTTCGCTGATCTAGAGATCGATAGAGACCAGTTTTGAATGTTCCCGAAATAATGATAAAGAATTATTTTCTTTGAGCTGCATTCAAGAGTAATATTTGTAGAATCGTGTAAAGTAAGTGGTGCACTTGTTTGAAAGGGTGACAAGTGTGAAAATGTTTTTTTTTTTAATAATGTGTGCAAATGGAGCAAGGAAGAGCACCTTCCTATACGGGCGTTCAAGTCTCCCGCTATGTTTTTCTTGCCGCTCGAAACACTCCGCACAGTGAGAGTCCTTTTTGCGTATCGTGACACGCTACCACGGTTTCTATCCGAACTGATAAATTCAGAATCGAATAACATCAGGTAGAGCAAATAATTTGCAACCAACAACCAGCTACGAAATGGGCCAAGAATGATTGCAGAACTACAGTCTACTTCTGTTAGTTGTTAATTACATTAAATCTATAACGTCGCATTTAAAAATAATGCTATTAAAATATACTAGATTAATTTTATTTTTATTTTTCATAATATATATTTTTTGAAGTATGAACATAGTGACTTTTGCCATTCCAAGGACCGCAACTGCAATAGGAATTATTAATAGCACTTTTATCGCATAAATCTCGAGATGTCAAACAAAATTCGAAGTACACGCGCAAAACTGAATGGAATCGGAAGCACGCTCCATTTCTTGTCGAGCATTTAGTATCAAACGCTATAGAAAGTTCGATATAAAACGATACTGATCCTCGAGGAATGCTAGGATTTTATTTCAGAAAAGACCGTATAGATGTCTCGGACGAGTCCTTGATAAGGTTTACACGTTGTCGACGCGTATCTATGTTTGCGATCGACCTTGATTCGACTGTTCCTTTCGCACGAACAAACTACTACCGAACGAATAAGTATGATACAGTTGCTGGCAGTATAATGAATTTCCTCGGTTGAATCATTGCTTCCCCATCTCGTCGAGCGGAAGATTTATTTCACTTTTATCCTTGCCGAAGTATTCTATTGCGTTCGAAGGCGAACTCGGGTAAAGAGCTTTGCGAAACGTTGCAGAATATTTATTCGGCAATTCCTCGACAGTCATCTCAGTTGATTAGACTTGACAAGATGTTCAAATTTCATAGACATGCCCAGAGAGGCTCGTAATTCCGGAATACGAGTACCGAACGACATCCAATTTCAATATTATCGCCGATTACGTTAATTTTACAGCTGCGAAGGAAACTACGGACGCGTAGAAGGGCGTAAAATTTCTCAAAACACGACGTGCTAATAAAAACCTTCTACTACATAGATTGTATAAAATTTAAAATCCGAGTTAAAGTCCTTTGAGTAATTACAAAAAATTTAAAAGAAATTATCTCGTTGAAAATAAATTTTAAAGAAATTTCTTTGCTGGTCTCCTGGTTTGATACTTTCTAAACGTCTCTGCGAAATCTAAAATTGGCAATCGTATTTAAACCCACGAAGAAGTCTCGTCATTCCCTTAAAATGGATAAAGCAAACAGGTATATGGTAGATATTGTGAACATATTCACAAAGTTCCAAGATCATCGTTCACACCGTTCAATTTATAAAACAGAAAGATGCAGAAGTTCGACTGTTCAAGAAAACGAGCTGCTCCATTGAAAAAACTTTTCACTCGACGCTCCTTCGGGAATCCCGGATGAAAACTCGATCTGGAAATCACAGGCAACATGGCTAGATCGTCGGAAGATCGAATTAAGATCGGTATCGTCGGTTTCTGGTCGGATCAGAAGAAAAGGTAACTCGATTTCGGAGATGAGCGTTGGCCTCTGAGAGACCGGGGGTATCGCGAAGAAACTGAATATAACGAATTTACGGGGAATGTCGTTAACTTTATCGGACTGGCGGCCGGCTGGTATTTCATTGGCGTAGATCTCGTTGCCGCCGGAACGTGGCGGTGGAGGAGAACAGGGTTTGCGGGGAACCAGACTGACCTGAAGCGGCTGGCAAACGATATAAGGTTACTTGTGCAGGGCAGATAGCTGGCCAGGGCAGGATTTGGTCGGCAGTTCGTGTGTTTACGTCCCAAACACTGAAGCTGCCTGTTTGTACAACTGTGCACAGCCGACGTATCGAGCCATGCGAGCGTGTTGCCCGTGGTTCTTGCACGTGCCTCCCCCTTCGACCGTCTTCCTTCGAATCGAACCCTGAAACGTGCCCACGATACCAGTTTGCAACCCCCGCGGTGAACAGAAGCCAATACCGCGTTTCCATCCGTGAATGTGAGCATCTCTCCCACACTCTATCTACCTATCTATCGTGGTCTCTCTCTCTCTATGTGTCTGTGTGTGCGAAAGACCGATCTTATCTCCGTATGTGGGTCAGACGAACGAGGAGAGCGAGGGCGAGAGCAGGAAGCTATGCATTCGGAAACCGGATGAGACTTTCGACGAAGAACGAAAGAGAACGTTGAAAAACGATGGGGCGAGGGGAAAGGGGACGAGTCAAGAGGCCAGACCGGAGATAGTGCCTAGCTCTGATATCTCAAATCCATTTCTGGCTCGTGCCGGCAAACCGCGGACAACCGTCGACATTGGGATCCCACACCGATTCCACTTTTTTAGATTCGATCTCTCGCAAGACCGTTCCTTTGGCGTTACCTCCACCGACGCATTCTCAACGATCATTCCGTAATTTCTTTGAAAACCTATGGCCCACGGCTGGGAACTTTTTAATGGGTGCTTCGGCAGCAATAGAAATTTCGATCGTAAACCCGCAACTCGGGCCTTAATAGCAGAATCTAATCATTTCGTTTCGGATCTTTTTAAAAGAAGATGGCTTCTTCTTGGTACAGTGTAATTATCGAAAAGCCTTGTAACTTCTTTTGCATGAATAAAATTAATTCTTAAGTTTTCTAACACGTTCAACGCCATGGTGGTCATCGGTGACCGATACCATTGTGCTGTTTAACAATGATTACCGTTAAATTAACAACATCCAGCATCAATTTATTCCTATCGAAATTAACTAGATTGTAGTATGAGGTGAGAACTTCATTATCCAGTTATTAACAATTCTCTTTAGTAACGTGGCGACTCTGAGGCATCACTAAAAATTGTCATGTTATTATTAGAAACAATTAATTACTACTACGTTTGTATCTAAGTAATTGATGAAAGTTTAACGTAGAATGAGAATATTCAATTCGAATGCAAAGTATTTGAAGTACAGTAGGTCGTTTTCCCCACTACCGCGGCGCATAGCTCTCGATAAATGCAACGTTTCGGACCATAGATGGAGGCATTTACCGCGATTTCAGTGTACTAGCCGCAAACGCGAAAATATATAGATAACAAGCAGCATTGAAATTCGAGGGAGACAATCGTTCGTTTCGGGCAAACGGAGCCCGGCTTCCGTACCGAGACACCAGAAAAAGGTAAACGACGGTCGTTATTAGCAATTACCAAACCGTTAATTCTATTTACTTCATCGCCAGAACGAGAAACGATTTCGGGCAACTGGCACCGGCTCGTAAATCACGCTCGAGCACCATTATCTGTCTCATACACCGAGCCGATGAATCGCGACGGCTATTATCGGGGCGATAGAAGCTGGAGAAGTTCGCACAATAACGCGTAATGGTCCGCGCAGTCTCGCCCAGAGGTCGATAAAGGCTAATTAGCAGAAATCCTCGTCTCAGGTGGTCCTTCCACCAATTCCTAATCACTTCACCGCGCCGTGGCGAGAGAAGGGCGTCTCGAGTATTCCGGAAGTTCAATGCTCGCTGCATGGACCGATACCTGGATCGTGGTCGGTTCTTGGTCCCAACTCTCGATTACGCACGGTGGCCCGAAAAACGTGCAAAAAGTCAAGTTTTTAAAATTCGCGTTGCCGGTGCGGTTATTTTAATCCCTTCGAATCGTGAACGAGATATCTCGCTCGCCGATTAACGCTTTTGACGAAACAACTCACCTACCATAATCGCGTGTATTTTCCAACTACTTCTATTTGTATGATAAAAAGAAAAAATACTAATAATTTGCTGAAATTAATTGCATTTGTCATTAAATGTATTTACAGCATGAGATAATTCAAAATATTGTGTTATGAAGAGAGAAACATTTCATTCCTGAAACTGTTTTGAGTTATATCATGTTGAAAGTATTTAATCTTAACGAATTGATAAAAATTGCATTACATAGCGTATTCATGTATTAATATGTGTAGATTTATTGAAATTAACTGGGATATGTAACTGGGATACAAGGAATTGTAAATCAATATTGTTGTCCACATTTTTAAGCTCGTAAGTAGTCAGATTCGTTGAAAAGTGATTTAATTCAGATCCTGAGACGTCAGTTGTTTATAAAAGTGAAATCTTTTCAGCTATGTGTGTACTGCATTTTTTCTATGTGTGTACAGGCTATTCTTTCATATCACAAATATTTTTGTGAACAGATTCTGACATTCTTCTTCCAATTATAAGTTTACTCAACTATTTTATGAAACTATGTCACTTGATTCGATTCTACTGGCAATTTCGCAATAGTCTTTTTAAAACGAACAGTTAAGCACATTTCGATAAATTGTTCAAAACAGCCAAGAATTTCGTTGATGATTAAAAAAATCTTGCGAAAAGTAGCAATGTCCTTTGCATTAATTATTTAGAAGAAAATTATAAAAATTCTTCTTCATCCAGCCGAGTCATTAAACAGCCGATCGAAGACGCTTCCAGCCGGCAAACTGTTAATTACAAAATTCACATATAATCTGGTACGAAAAGAATATTCCACGGAACACGCGAACCCAACGATTCCGAACAAATCGATACGAAATAAAATTAGCCCACAGGTCCAAGCGATACGCAAACAACGGCCACCGAGTTCTTTCTCATGCAGCAAACAATTAACTATACCGTATCTCCACCGATCACGATCGCATTGGGCTAATGCGGCAGAAGAGCATCGCAATTATCGGTAGAGTGTACGTCCACCGATAAAAATCCAATACAGGCACGAGCGATCGCTTGTCGGATAATGTTCCCCCTATATCTTTCGATTTGCAGTAAAATATTCCCGGGGTTTGATTTGAAATCGACAATCAGCTGAATCTGGGGGAAATTATAGCGTATGATAGAGGTCGTGTTCTCGAATCCCCTTGATCCGAGCGTCGGTAACGCGGCGTGCACCGTGAATTTTATTCGAAATTGTAATATCCAGGCAGAACGGGGGCGAGCGCGGCCGAACGTCAGGCATTCGCGTCGTTAGAGCAATAAAACCGGTCCCGAAGTGCGGCTATTAAAATCGGTGAAACAATAAACGCCGTGAATTGGCGACGGCCGGTGGACGTTCTCGTTGCCGGCGATTGGCCCTGTCAAATTTCGCGTTCCCAACCCCCGGTGGGCCGTTTCATCCAGCTCCCGGGTCGGATTAGACGACCGCACGTAACGCAGGAAATAAGCAAAACGCTGAATCGGATCGACAATGTGTCGGGCGAATCGCGCCTCGCTGCGTCGCGCCGCGCCTCTCCCGCCCATCGCCGAAAATAATGATTCGGCCGGTCCCGCGACAATGATCACCGGCAATGTCCGGTTTCGAGGCTGCCCCGCCGCGGCGGCCCGTCACGGGCCAAAGCGTCCGTAGCCTGCCCCAATGATTTCGGCTACAATGACGGACCGGTTCCCGACGCGACGTAAACCTGACAACGACGCACCGCGACGCGTCGCGACGCGAGCTCCCGACTGTCATTGATGTACGATCCGCGTGTCGAATGTTTGTCACCCGTGCGAATTTGCTCGACAACGAGGCGCGGGTATTCCCGTGCAACCTGTGACACCGGCGAGCCCCTATTAATCAACGTTAAGCGAACACTCACTGGGCCGAACTGTTCGAAGTAGTTTTTGACGTCCTCCAGCGTCGTCGGTGCCGATAGTCCACCGACGAATATTTTCTTTGTCCTCGTCACCATCTGCAAACAGAGAAAAACCACCGTTAGATCGTCCAACAACAGGAGTAATTTTCGAAATTGATTTGTCGGAAATCGGAGTAGGGGTTCGTCGAGCATCATTTTATATTTATCGAGTAAACGATGTTGGACCTACAAACTTGTTGTCTGAGAGCAAAAGTAAATTATTATTCTCGGAATCATATTTAAAATAAAAATAGGAAAGTATCGAATGTCGTGGAATCGTTCCAAAACATGCTTCGCGAAATGATGACGTTTTTCTGTGAGAACGTAACAGTGAATATTTAATATTTTAATCAGTTCCAATAAACAGTAAGGGATTTGGTAGATTTTTAATGGGAAGGACTCGTGGCGATTAATTTTCGACTGAAGCATGAATTACAAATTGCGCATCTTCGTATTTATCGTATCGCCGAAGAACTTTATCTTTGCACAATCGCATGTCGTGAAATTAACCAACCGGTAAATTCTCTAAAATTTCAACGCGAATGCATGAATCGATAATCGACATTATGCAGACGCCGTCGATAAATATTAATTAGACGATTGTCGCTTGATGGCGATGAATAAAACGTCGATGAAAACCGGCGGTGAGCGTTCGTGCAATTTTAACAACGCTTCTTCCGCTCATAACTTCGACTCAGCTCAGACGCACGTATAAAACGGTCTCCGGTTTTACGGTCGAATGTGTGTGTGTTCCGAATTTCTGGTCGCACCATTCGTAACGACGAGATCGGTATTTCCGTACACGTGCGGACGGTTTTCGTAAACTGCTATCGATCGTCGGAGGTGTGTGTTCATATTTGGCACGAAAAATAGAACGCGCCGGAAACTGAAACGCTATTTATTTCCTCGCGGAAAATGTGCCGAAACTGATTACCATATTTTCAATAAATTCCGCAACCGTAGCGTCGGCGAACAGAATTTTATTCGAATAGTTCACGGTAGAGCGCGCGCAACAATCACGAATACCTCAATCACGAAACTCTCGTCCCGATATAAGCCGAAGAAAATAAGTTTCGGCCGGAGAACGGGTGGTAGAGGAGCTTTGAAAAACTTTTCACTTTGATCTACGACAATAGATCCGTGAATGCCTGCTACCGAACGGCAAACGACGTTTCTTCCCGTGGAAAAGTTTCCCCGGGCGGAATTATAGTCCTCCAGTTTTCTTAAATATCCTTTTCGGCGGTCCCGCTGGAAAACGAATTCGACGAAGACTCGCGAAATACGTTCGCGGTGCGTGAAAACGCGCTGATACTAATGCACTTTTCAAATCGCGTTTGCGAACGGCGGTACCGGAGGTCCGCAAAGGAAAACGGACGGGCGCAAGGCTGAGAAATGGCACGGTTCGGCTTAAGAAATTGATAAGAACCTGATAAAATATGAATGGATCGCTTCCAGCGCGTTCCCACGCAAAGGACGCGCCTCACGATTTTTCGTGTTCCCTCGAATCGGCGATGTCACCGGCAATCGACGTCGCGAAAAATCGCGAGAGCAGATTTCTATTTCCCGCGGAGAGAAAAAAAAACAGTTAACGTCAAACTTTTATACGGCAGATGAAATAACTTCCCAGGGACAAGTTTTACGTTCCCGCGAACTGAATCGATTAATTCGAACGAGATCTATTCCCGGTGCGCGATTTCTACGTCCGAAAGTGGTTCGCTCGCGAAACTTCGCACGGTTTCCGACGATATCCTGGAACGGTTATTTCACCGCTTGCGCTCCAGGGTGTCCCGTAAAATTCAAAGAAATTTGAAATGGTACTTCCTGCGGCGATTCTACGGAACATTTTCCTTTACCAATTCGCGATTCGACGCTCCGTTTTCGAGATATTAACGTAACACGCGGACCACTCTGGCCGCGGCTACGGCGGACACATTTTATCTCTTTCAATAACAACGCCGCGCTTTAATCGGTACGCGGTTTTCGTTAATAACTCAAAGACGAAGCACCGCATCGTGAATTCGCAAAGAAACCACCCCGCGTAGCACCAAGTCAAACGCGAAATGAAATTCTACTTTGTTATTGTCGATACAGAGCCATTGTACATCACATAGACACGCAACCAATGCAAATTTAATTCTGTTTCTAAGAAATTGCCAACGACAATGGAATTCGAGTCACTGTAACATAAATAATAAATTACGCTTCAAAGGGTTAGAGGTGGACGATCCTTGACACGCCGACTACCATTGGAATTTTATGCGTTTCAACAACGATTGTTGCTTGATAACGAAGTTCTCGCTTGGCAGTGTAACCCAGCTATTTTCAGAATTAATAAATCGATATTCAGTGGCATTCTTTTTATCAAAATCATCTTTACGTGACTCCATGGTGCGGGTCAACGGCGGCCACCGTGGCGTTCAACGTATTGAAGCGAGAACGAACGAATCGCGATTACGTGGCTCGGCAAAAATTCGCATAGTTCGCACAGGATACTCGGGTTTTTCAACGCACCGCGCGGAAAAGTGTGCCGTCGCGAGGGCGAAGAGCACGGTACGTGTTTCCCATATTGAAAAGTTTTCTGCGAGCGAGAGGAGCGGAGAGAGAGAGAGAGCGTACATCGTGTAGCTACAAGCTGCATTCGCGAGGAAATTTCTGAATCCATGAAAGAAAATTCGTTGTGCTGTATGATTTCCATCCGCGGCGCGTCACCGTCGACACACAGGTTCGTGATCTTATTTTCTGTTTTGGCGAGGCAACGGAAGAAAACGTTTGTATCAGAAAGTTTGGAAAAGTCGAAAGTTGCAAATTAGTTTCGTGGAAACAGGATATTCACTTTACAAACAAAATCATTCCAGCAATTTGATTTTAATGTTTACCGTCGGACAAACATCTTTGCGAGAATCGATGGACTTGATATGTTTATTCTTAACCTCTTAGGCTCTATGCGGTACTACAGTCGCTTTCCGGATGTCATCTTATATTACGGTGCGTCACTATAGTGGATTGAGCACACTCAATTGCATTATTAATTGTTAACACTTTGACTGCCATGTCACCCACATGTGGGTGACAGAATTATTTGTCCATGTTTGACAGTATATACCTGGATAATACAAGAAGGTTGAAAGTAAACCATTTGTCGTACAGTTTAAATTTTAAATTATTGCTTCGTTAAATAAATTACTTTGATTTTGTGGAATATTTTAGGCCGTTAGTTCGGTAGTTAAAGTGTTAAAGTAAATTATTAGAGTTAAAGTATATGCATCATATCTTTAAGAAAAATTATAATTTAGTTATCAAAAACTGTGCAAAATTCAGTCGTGCCTAAGAGGTTAATTATTGGAAGCACATTAGCAGCTTTTGATAGCTTTACGAGTGGACATACTCCAGTAAGGTGCTGCTTTTTAATTTTAATTTTATAGTGATTCCTGTGGGTCGAAATTAGTGGAATAACAGTTTGAAATAGTTCCTGTAAATTGAATGTAAATTGCAGAGACACATTACAAAATGAGAACTGCTTTTACATTTTGTTCGGACGATTCCTACCCTAAGAAGTCTGTTGCTTCGCGAATAAAATTGCTATAGTTAGCGGTAAAGTTTGCTAAAGAACCTTGGAAGGTTGATTTATCTTTGATTCGCTAAGCCTGCGAAGTCGCAGTCGATAGGTGAAGCATCAACGACTGGGTTCGGAACAAAGTTTGTCACGTTCAGCTTAAATTGGCGCAAACAAGGGTTGACGTCAGCAACCCATCGAAAGACGGAAGCACGCCGCGCGCAAGCCTGAGAATCTCAGCGCGGCAGTATTCCCTGTAACTCCATTTGTCAGTGCCGGCAACCGGTTCGAAGACACGAGAAAACGAAACGAAACGCGCGCGCTTGTAAAACCGTGGCGTGAAATCGTGCCGCGGCGAACCTAATTACTAGAAAATGCTCTAACAGGAGTCGGCGGAGAGATCGAGCCGGCGAAGAAAAGAACGAGGGAGCTCGATGCTCGTGGGGGAACGTCTTAATAACATGATCGCAATGTAATAAAGCTTTCCGCGCGGAACATTTCGCGAGGGAGGATACTCGCGGGGGTTGTCGTCGGCGGGAAAAGAGAACACGGAACGCGAAAAAAGGGTGCACGAATGGCGGGTGGTGGAAAGACGAAGGCAAACGGGTAGGAAGGAGGTCGGAGGGGGCCAGTGAATACAGCGGAAACGGTAGAAGAGGTAAACTCTGGTAATTTCAGTGATGGCCGGGCTTAGACCTCTCTATATCCGGTGAGTAACGCAAACCCCCAGGGCGCAAGTCCTTCCACCTCGTGGTTCTGAACTCACCCCGAGCCTCTTTCTAATCCCACCCTTCGGTTCGAGGCTCTCATCCCCGCGTGGCTCTCATCTTATGGGGTAGGTAGACCCCATCGCGAGGTCGGTTGGGTCTCGGGCTAATCAGCGAAGTGTACAAAGTCCCGGGGATGAAAATAAAACGGTCGGATCGCGGAAATTAAGTAAATCATCCGGCTCGTTCCCGCCGACTTACGGAAGATTTCTTTAGTGACAGGCAACTATCAGAAAATTGACAGACCCGCAATGGACCGGCAAATGGTCGGTACAAGTCCGAAAGAAATTCTTGTTGCTGTCATTCGTACATTGCGTTCTTTGTAAGAGCAAGTTCTCAAGAGTTTTCAGATCTTTATCGAGACGACTCCTGACCAAACATGGCAATTTATATGTTGACCTTTGGTTTAGCGGTGTGGCGATCGACGGACTATGTTTTTTTAAAATAGCTACCGAACTACTATGGCAAAGTAGACAACTGCTGGGGTGGCAGAGAAGAAAGCAAAGTATAATACGGTTCTTCTTACTGGAACGAACAAGTATTCTCGTTATCTTTATTACTCTTATTATCCTCGTCAGACAAGCACAGTTTTCTCCGACTTCAAAGTTTTCTGAATAAACTCCTAATGAGAAACGGCGATTCGTTGCTGTGCTAACGTTTGGCTCAGGGATGCAGGGATCGATAGCCTATGTTTCGTTAATTTGGATTGCTCCGTACCGCTATAATGTAGAAAGCTGCGTGGGTGGCAGAGAAGGGAGTATTAGGGCGTGGCGATCCGAGCGAGACAGACGTAGATAAATAACGCGGGAGGGAACAAGAGGAGGAAGGTACACCGGGCAAAGGGGAACCACTTATTCGAATGAAGTTGCAGCAGCGGCAGGTTCAGGCCGGCCGGAAGTGCCGAAAGAGGGAATTGAAGTTTCCTGATATCCCGCTCCGTTGGCTGAGTCCTCGTCCTCATCGTGCTCATGGTCCTTGTCGTCTTTCGACGACGGACGGGTTTCGGCCTAGGAACTGGCCGAGCCGGTGAAATTTTATTACGCTCCGCTACGCCCGGTCCCGTTTCGTAACGAGAGCATTGTCGTGCAAACGAGACAGTTCAACCCCGAGACTGTCTCTCCTACCCAAGATGCCCGGAGACACCGGCCGCCCGCTTCTTTCAGCTGCGAGAACTCTTTTGTCCCGCGAGCCAGACCTCGTCGGATTGGCTCCTCAAGGAACACGGCTCGCCCGCTTGTAATTACATCGGCGAAGTTTCGCGGCCACGGCGCTAGAGGTTCCTGGGTCTTATGAAATTCTGAATCTTTGGGCTAAACAGCGTCTGAATATTCCCGACTGTTCTGTGGATTATATTTCACGTGCCAATATACGGTACACCGTAAGCTGATATCGCGAAAGCGAGAATTTTAAATATAATTTGATTTTAACAAGTTTTTAAATCACTTATAAGAATCCGCGAAAAATTGGATTGTTAGGCGAGGATTCAGGAAAGGGATCTGTGGAAGGGAAATCGGAAATAAAGGATTGCCAGCATCGAGATAAGGGTAGTAGGGAGTGTGGAAGAAACTGGTTATGTAAGCGAGCATCTTAGGACGACAACGGAGGGCGTCGAATGAATAAACGAAAGCGAGGAAAAAGTTCAGGTGAATTAGGAGGGATGAAGTGGAAAGGAGAACTAGGAGGGCTGAAGGAATGGACTAGAGAAACTAGAAGGGCGGAACAAAAAGGAAAGAAGAGGGGAGGAAAGAGATAAGGGAAAGTAGGTTGGATGGTAGGAAAGGGAGTTGAGGGGAAATGGATTGGATGGAAGAGACAGGGCATTCAGGGGAAATGGGTTGGATGGATTGGGAAGGGCATTCAGGGGAAATAAGTTGGATGGATGGGAAAGGGCATTGAGGGGAAATGGGTTGGATGGATGGGGAAGGGAGTTGAGGGGAAATGGATGAGGGCAAATCGTAAATGGGGGAACAGCAAGATGGAGCAAGAGGACGAGCTTGACACAGTTTCAAAATATATCTATGGTCCACGAGAAGAGGATGCTCTAATTGGTTTCCATTTTTTATTCTCTCCATAAAAAATTTCCTACAAAATCTACTAAATCTCGATAAATTTAATTTTATGATCGAGTTTACGGTATCTAATTCAAGTTCAACCACGTCCATGGTTCGTGGGGAGCCAGAAGGGAAGAATGCGGAAGAGAGATGAAGCTGGCTGTCCGAGGAAGAATAGGGTAGAAAAATATAAGTCACGGAAGTGAACGGAGGAGACCCTGCCGAGGTCGTTAGCGAAGATAGAAGCGGATAGTAGCGAAATGGTAATGGAAACTCGGGGAGTTCCACTTATTATGCCGTAGCATTATGTAAATACCGGAAGGCTATTACAATTTTACAACTTACTAGGTGTGGCTTTATAGTTTCATCGCTCCAGGATCCGTCTCGTTCTCGTCGTTCGTTCTTCGGTTTTCTCGCGGACCTACCGGACTACAGCCGCGTACGCGCCCCTATCTCGCCATTGCGATTCACCTCTTTTCCAACCCTGCTATTACAAAAATGAAATTGTCGCACGGAAGAAGCCGTATAAATTTCACCGGGGCTTCAGGAAATCCGCTGCTTCCCGTTCCGTCGCTAGCGGAGAGCTCTTTGCAATTTTCGATTACGTTTTTATGTTGCGAATTCGCAATTAGGTGCTTATCAAACCGTTAAAGCTACTCAACGTGCGACAGAGACATTGTGCAAGGCACACAGTGACGAATTTACTCAAAATTAACGAAAATTTTTAATAGTTCTATCATGCATGTTATTTTTATGAACAGTGTACATAAATTTGCCTGAATTTTTAGATTATTGTTTTCTATAAAGTCTCAATTAAAGAAATAAATATTTTCTCAGCTGAAAATTGTCAAGTCCGGCGTTTCAATATAAATGATTCCATCGTAACGCGTTGTAATGATTTCCTTTAGCGATGGAATTACTTTGTCTAGAGCTTTCGAGAAATTTGTCACCGTCTAACGGTGGAACAAACGCGGAACACGCTTTTGTGGCGACGCGGCAAACAATGTTTTATTGAAAAGTGAAATTAAAACCTCGAGACCGGTTGCGTTAAGGAAACTAATGAATATTCACAATTCATGAATAGTGAAATGTATCACGCGGACAATTCGCTGTGTAAATACGGTTTTTACCGTCGGCGGGACTTACTCCGACAAAAGATATTCGATCGAGATACTGTCGAGTCGGTGGAACACTTCGGAAAGTAATTCCAATTATAGCGCCGTGACCGCGTGTCAGACGTCGGCGTTCTTAACGTGGAAATATAGATCGTAGCCGTAGGTAATTTCTCTCTGGCAGCCGATTAATCCATCGATTCGACAGGCCAGCACTCGGCGGTCGGTTTTTCTTGCCTGTTCTTGGACCGATGCGAAGATAAAGCGGGAGAATTTCATCCTCGAGATGAAACAAGACAATTTATCATGCGATCCCGGAGATCGAGGGATTCGAGGAACCAGGGCGGACAACAACGCAGAAGTTTATACGACCGAAGTGGTCGATTAAACTGCCCGTGCTACAGAAACGTGGTCTGATTAAAGGGATATTCTGCTCTGTCGGGCGTTTTTCTACAGTTTTTACAAGAACTCATGAAAAGGTATCAACGTAAGCTCTTTTCCTACGTATTCGCTTGTCTTTCGAGCGCAGCAACCAATTTTTACGTTGAAATGGAATTAAATTTCGCTACAACGTGTCAGTCTAGAGCGTTCGATGAAGTGTAGATTGGCGACTGTCACGATTTGAATCATGAATTTTTATTACCTGAATATGAAGTATGCAGCTGGCTCTGGCTTTCGACCTTTTTGAAAAGGTTGTAAAAATTAGAGGGAGAAGTTATTTTTAGAAGATCGTCGCACGATGATAGGTAGTCGTTTTGAAAGTTTAAATTTGCGTCACACTAAACCAACTAGAGCTGCCGTATTTTTACAATGTTATACATTTGATATATGCAAAGGTTGATGGAAATCTCATAATCTTTAAAATATGAATGGTATGCTTTTCTTTTATATCAAATTAAATTCTGCAGCAGACATTAAAATAGATATTAGAAATAAATGTAGATAAGTGCTGGAATAAAATTTTATTCGGTGTCTAGGAGAATGTAATCGTAAAATTTGTAAATGTAAATATGATTGAAGTGCTACGACTTAAATAGCCTCGGTTCAAAAAGAAAGGAGACAAGTGCGAAACGGGGATCGCTCGAGCAAGTAGCGAGGGTGCAGAACGAGGAAAATGGGTCAAATAAATATTGGAATAAACGGTGCAGAGTGGGCGTTCCAGTTTCGGCGGGCCCAACCGTTAAATCTGTCTCGCGAGCGCGAATATTGTCGTATGGAATGGCAAGGAGAACGCTTTGCTCGTTCGCAATTATTGTGAAAGTTTAATCGGCCGCTCTATGCCGTCGCTGATGAGACTGCGGGGCAGTGCCCAGAGTGCATGTACGTGGCTGGTATATCGCAGAAACTTTTTGGATCGTATCGTCCGAAAAATGTTTCGCAATTTTTGTTCGCCCTTTCCTCCCCACAAAAATAACGATAAAAATAAAACAAACAAGTTTCGTTTACATAAAACTTGGAATATTTCTTGACGATGATGGTAGATTTTGAAAACAGGTAATATTAAAATGTAAGAGACCCTAACATTTTCGAAGTAGATTTCCTCGTAAAAAGGCATTGACTATAAAAATAACAATTCCACATTTTAGATTTATTTTCAGAAAATCCTAAAAATGAAATACTATATTAAAACCTGTTTTTTACAAGTCAAATATTTTAGTTTTAAAAAATACTCGTACGATTTCAAATAAAGTAGGCTGTTTACTATTTGAAGCACTATTTTATCGAGCTTTAATTGTACTCCATCGGGACGCTAAATTTTTCATTTCTCAGACAAAGTTAAATAGACACGAGTCAGTCAAATTTGCATGTTCTTTGATCACGCTGATGAGTGCATTGTATTCAATCATGGTGTCTATTTTTATGGGTCGACGAATGCATATAGGCTTGTAGTATAAGAAATCATAATTAAGTGATGCAGTACTTTATTAACAATTTTATATGTTCTACTTTAGCATCCTTTTTACCGACAACATTAAAGAAATTATTACAGAATCGTAAAATAAAATAGAATCCCAGAAAACATAAATAAAGTTTCTTTTAACACCGAAGAAGTAAGACAACTTTAATAACGCGAATATATTGCGAGGCTTGCGAGTAACAAATAAAAATATTAAAAGCTTAAATGCGCATTTTGGATCCTGCGATCAGTCCTCGTCATAATCTCTTTAGCATTTTCCTGGTTCCATCGTTTCGAAGATCACCGTGGTCGAAATGCAAGTCGCAGAATAATCGAGGTATAAATCACGGTTATCGTATAATAAATAAACAAACCCACCCACACAACGGGCAATCTAAAAGCTATCAGCGGGTGTTCGCAGGGTCAGAAAACTGCTCGCTTCCTCTCGATGAAAGCGGAACGTGAAAGGCGCGGCCCTTTAAGATTGATATCCTTAGATGACTCAAAAAGTGGCAGGCGAGGGTTGAAGGGTTGTGGGTGGAGGGCCTTGCCGCGGTCTTCCCGAGAAGTTGAGACGGGGAAAGTAGGGCAAAAGGGCGGGAAACGAGCAGGGTGAATCGGTTATCATCTGGAGGGTTACGAGGTTCGCTTTGGGATATATACGCGGGATTCTCCACCGTCCCTTTCCCTCGGCGCATTTTTTCCCTGTCCTTCGGACGCGCTCGCTCCACCCTCGTTCTGCTAGCCCCTTCGACCTCGATTCGCGACAACACAGATTATCTTGAGCCGTGGGATTTCGATGTGCCAACCTTACTCTTCGTACCTTCCTACCGCGGAAAATAATTTCGATTTTCGTTTGCCATTAATCCTTCCCGCTTTACGCGCTCTTACGCAGGGGTTGTTAACCTTTTTCCGGCGAGATTCGATCTATGAAACAGTGTAGAACTTTTTGAAGCGATTAGACCGACTTCTTGTATTTATTATAATAAAATCTAATACATTTTGTCCAGACAAGTGCTACTTTTGCTCGGTTGGCGAATTTTACCGATTAAATTCTGAAATAAAATCTTGTTCGTCTGTTATCGAGATTTCAACATTAACGAAAATTGTCGACGCACGATTAAAAAATTATTCGAGACGTTTAAATAGCATTGTAACCGAGGAGAAAAGTTAGAGTATTTTTTTATAATAATTATTTTGTCCACTGCACATTTTGAACGCGTTCTTGATAAAATTGTTAAAAGAGTATATCAACTACATTGATCGTAAGATGCATTTAAAGGAGTTTCTAACGAATCTGCGGAGAAGCAACGGAAAAGCAATGCAGGAATTACATGCACATTCTTGTGTACACATCATTAAAATCGCTTTGCAATTGGAGTTGACTTTTCATCTTCTCGAGAACGATAACTGATCCGAAAACATGAAAAAATGAACGGGTCGAACGATAAAGTAAATTATACGCGGCAGCCGTAATCGCGATAGAGTTAAAAATAGCAGAAAAAAGAAAATAACTGTTTCGCCGCGGTCGTAAATTCAAATTACCATATTTCAATCTCCCAGACTTTCCTCGACCCGCAGATGCGTTCTATTAAGGTAGCACCGTGAATTTTCATACATAATTCGAGGCGATCCAGTTTATAAGAATCTTAGAAGCGTGTTATCACGTAGAGGCGAGCTACGGTATAAGGTATCCGTAGCACGGAGTGTCAGTAACCTTATTTCCAAAAGGATCCATCTAGTTTCCGGTGAACACCTATGCACATGCATATGCGTTTGCGGAGGACAGATGAGAGTATGAATTTTGAAGCGAGCCGTTTCAGAGTGACTTGCGCGACGGAGGACACGGATTTCGCGAGACTTTGAATCACATTTCGAATCTGACAGTGTGAAAACCTTGTTAACTACTTCAGGAATCATTTTCCGGGAACTCTGAACGATCCCTCGTTTCTCGACATCTTCGTCTCTTCGGTTCAAGCGGGCCAGGTCGAACATCGTTCGCTAAAGCATTGCTATTCGATTCTAACTAATTTTATAATTAATCTGTCAATTACAAAGCGAGCCGGAAGTTACGGAAAGTTGGAATGCAAATTGTTTTGCTACACGGTTTGAAACTGCAGAGGGTTAGAAATAGTGGAAATGTATTTATCTCGATACCGTGAACTCTCATGTAAAATAGAAACAATCTAAATCGAGTATTACGAGTAGAAGTTAGACTCAAATATATTCTGATATTCGATCATTCATATATCAAGAATAACTATACGAGTTTAAATTTGACGTCTTAATTTTTGCGATTAATTCATAAATTCCGCAAAGTACTTATCAACGGTCGACGCCACGCTTCGAAATAGATTTTCGGCACGAACACGGATTCGGCGATCTAGAATTTCTTGAAGCATTCTAGCGCGGTGAATGCATAAAAATCGGGCGACACGTTCGAATCAAATTCACCGTTTTACCAGTTGTCAATACTCTGATTCGACCGCGACGTCTCGAATCGATTTTATTTCTGCGGACCTTTTCGCGGACAGGACAGGAGCAAATTGCCGATAGAAATATTCTTTGTTAAACTAGCACGTGGTCGCGAGAGGAACGTGGGGGGAAAGGGGATGGATCGATGCGGCATCGAATTAAAACGGGAAGCGTCGAATGCACCGTCGGCGTCCGTGTCTATCTTTCCGGACGCAGCTGCAGCAGCCCAGGGCTCGGTGCTAATTTCTCGCGTGCCCGACGTTTCAGAATTTAAGTTACCGGCCATAAATACCGAAAAGAGGTTATGGCGAGGAAGGGAGGTTATCAGCGAGCGGACGGTAAGGCGCTCAACATTCGTCTGTGGCTCGGGGCATTGCTATCGCGCTGTCCAGCCCTGACCCTACCTTACTCGACCGGGCTTTACACCGGCCACGTTATACCGGGATCCTACAAATTCACCCCCTGTACGTGCGCTCACGTAGATTATACGTGGCGCATGCATGCTTTATATCGGGGGCTATTCTCCCCGGGCCAAAACTTTTTTTCGCAATATTTTACCAACGGCTCGAACTAATACACGGTTTAAAGATTACGCCCCGATTCCGAATTGCATCCACGCGCCCCGACCGCCTCTGCCATTGGTATTTTTACCCTGGAACGCCGCCTGCAGCTTTGTAAGATATTTATCGAACCGCCTGTCGACGACTGATTCCGTCATATCGGACAATTGCGACAACGGCTACGCCGAAAATGCGATACGCGAGTTGCCGATGCGAGAATGATGCATTCGCGACCGTCGCGAAGTCTTGTTCATTCATCTTTCTATTTCGTTTCAAACTAAAGCGCCCTTGCCATTACGTGCAATATTTCTATTCGTTTCCAAATTCACTCGAAGAATTATATTAAACTACAGTGAATTTCGTTGGAGGGCAGGTTTTTTCAAATTTACGACATTACTGCGTATTTCTCTTTTAACCCTTAGCGCTCCAATTGGGCCTCTGGGGCGATACTAATAATTGTCACGCTACTGTTCAATACAATTTTAACATTGTTATGTCCGCATTTAGGAAATTGCTAAACACCGGAAATGTTGCACGTCCGAGTAATAATTATAAACTGTGAATGCACGAAGGGGGATGAATTATACTAGACCAAAAAGTGTATCAATTAAAATTGCTCGGAGTGATACGACATGACTATGTATTCTCCTTTGAATCTAAGTACGTCTATCTCAAAGTAAGACTCCTTATCTATAATTTAAGCTTTCAAACATTTAAAAATTCGTACGAAAATATATTCTACTATTGTCTCGAACAGTTTCATTAAAATAGAGTACATTTGGACCAAACACACGATCACGATTCTTCAAATTTACGATATGACTACGTATTCATCTTTGAATCTAAGTATACCTATCTCAAAGTACGACTCTTTATCTGTAATTTAAGCTTTCAAACATTTAAAAATTCGTACGCAAATATATTCTAACATTGTCTGAAACAGTTCATTAAAATGGGGTACATTTGGACCGAAGATACGATCACGATTTTTCAAATTTACGACATGGCTATGTATTCTCCTTTGAATCTAAGTACGTCTATCTCAAAGTACGACTTTTATCTATAATTG
>CM052090.1:5602738-5658436 GCA_028453745.1 Agapostemon virescens | reverse complement strand
AAGCTTTCAAACATTTAAAAATTCGTACGAAAATATATTCTACCATTGTCTCGAACAGTTCCATTAAAATGGGTTGCATTTTGTCCAAACTGAGTCGAGATTCATCGATTTTTCGACGAGACCGTGTATGTCTTTTTAATTTAATTGCAGTTATTATAAAGTACGATCGTCCGTATTTAATTCAAACGTTTCGAAATTCCTGGAGCTCACTCTAAACTCAAAGAGTTTCATTAATATCGTGGAAAAGTCAATCCGCAAAAAAAGAAAAAAAAAGCGAGGCGTTTATTAGACTGTGAATTTGATCGCAATTTATACATTTTAATGCGCGACCGGGGCTATAAAGTAGCGAGTTTAATAATGTCCGATGAAATCGTTGTTTTAATTTCAATCTGATAGGCATACGAACGGGAGCTTCAATTATAGAAATTCGTGTTTGTGTAAACATCGGGGGATCCGGCGATGATTTTGGGAAAGTGAAGCGCAAATAAACGGGCATTTATTAATTCGGAATATGGCCTCTCGAACATCAAGGAGGATCGAAAATCTTAAATTGAGTTTGAAATCAAATGAAAAATTCCGATCTCTCTATCTCTCGACGCTGGCCCGATAAAACCGTCGGGATTCGCATCGAGTCGAGTGTTCACCTTTGATTCGGCCTTTGTATAAAATCGACGAACAAATAAAGTCTCCCAGACAACGGGAACATTCGACTTTGCTCGCGGAACCCGCGGCTAGTTTCCTTAATTGAGATCTTTCCGTTCAAAAGGTCAAGCGCACAAAGCGTCGGAGAGATCCTTTTCGGATGTATCCAATTCAAGAAAGAGAATGAAAAAAAAAAGGAAAAAATATAACAAGAAAAACTCTGAATAGCTCGTTATCTCGGAAATCGAATGATAGTAAATTTCTGGCCGATACCCGGCCGCTGGTAGCGAGGAATGATTTCTTTTTCGCTTGTCGAGTGAGTATCAACGTTTGATCAGAGGCAGGATCTCTTCCCCATTGTTAACGTTGACAAAGACTGATTGCAACCGAACGAAGAGACGGTATGGGAGAGAGAGTGGAGATCCTTCGATCACGCGGAAACGAATTCTCGGACTCAGCGAAATACTTCGCTCGGCTCCTCGGCAGTGACGCCGATGTAATAGATGTCGTTGCCTCGCATTAAATAGTCAGGGATCTCTCTTCACCTCGTTAGCCGAGCCATCCCCCAAGCAGCGAAACAATGAAGGTTTACCGGTCTCAATGGCGAGACTCATCCCTCTCATTGTACCTTCTTTGAATTGTAATCATCGTACATCCGTTGCCGCGGCGGAACATGAATGGCCCGGAAGAAAAGGAACTTTCAGGTGAAGAAGACGCCTCCTGAATGGCAGTAGTTCAAGGATAACTGGATCGTAGCCGGGCGGTCTCGCGTGACAATTCCCACGGCCCATGAATTACAATAGAATTTCACTCTTAGCCGATCGGGATTGTCTTCCGACGCGGCGTCTCGTTTCCATTACCGGAACCACCGCCGCGAAATGGGAATTCGATTAGGATTTTCGATCTTTCGTCGGGCAAGTGCGATTTCCGATATTAGACGCTGTCACGTATTTTCGCGAATGCCGCATCGATTGCCATACATCATTTAAAGGCGCCTCTCCCGGACCGTGTAAACCGAAAAAGGAACGATCGCGATCGAGCGTTTTCAATTACTGGATCAAAGCGAGAACACCCGGCGAAACGAGCTGGCAAAGAGCATTTTATAACGCTCCCGGAACTATCAAACGTGCCTTTAAATACTCCAAATGTTTCAGGAAGTAGTCTATATATATAATAATGCATTTAGATAGTAGTCGCGACTGTCGAGCAACTGGTTAAAAATTCTGAGCTGGCATTTCGAGCGACACTCTGGCACCGCCGCTCGGTTTCCATCGGTTCAACCTCGCCGCGAAGTTTCTGATTTTGTTACAACTTCCCGGAGCCTTTAAGACAGCGGTGGAAAAGTTGCAATTACAAAGAGAAAGACGGCCATTTTAAATTTTTCATTCGTTTCGCCCGTTGATACCGCTGCTTTAAATGCAGAATCCCCGCGAAATCGTTCTCGCGGGAACAGAAAGGAGCTTACGAAGAAGACAAAGCGCGAATCGAATAATTATTTCAACCGATTTCCGCGGAGGAAACGGGCGACTAATTACTCGGCGAAAATTACAGGTAGGCGAAAATGATTTCCGCGGTTGAATTCGGAGGACCGCGGCGCAATTGAATTTAATAACCAAAAGTTCGATACACCTTTCTCCATCGCCCTGGATCCGAGCCATTAACGTTCACTGAGCGGTTGTGATTTACCTCCATCAGAGCTACTCCGCCGACTTAAACTGTTGGACTTGCGACTTTAGAGGATTACCCGGCGAATTTATCGAACTATCTCGCTCGGGAACTCTGTCCGCGTATAAACTCGCCGCGATTATATCCAAATTATCTCCATCGGCTCCTCTTGAAAGGCATTTTCATTTTCACGATTTAAATTTCAATTTTTCACCTCTGTTCTCATCCGCGGCTCCACGAAACGTAGTCTCTCTGCATTGAAATATCCTGTGTCAGTCGAAGTGACGTAATTTTGTATTTTAAAATTGTTGAAAGTAGTTGAAATCAATTTTGTAATGCGTTAACATTTTCCATCCCATGTACTATCCCGATATTTCAATGTGTTCTTGAGATACGAGCGAGTAAATGACAAAAACTGAAACCTAACCTGTCCCAACTTACCCTTTAGCTAGGGGTAGGTCAATGACGACTGCGAGGGAAATATTAAAATATTATATGGTATCATAATGCAACAATGACCACTTTAAAGCGCAAGCTTTGCGCCCTCCAATGCCCCAAATTTCACGAAAACACTACAAATAGTTTCCAAATCACAACAATTTAAATATTAACTAATTTCTATACGATCTCCCTTTCATTTATCACCGATTCACATATTTTTAAACAAAAATATTGTTCGTAAATATTTTATTAACTGTAAGACGTAATATTTAGGAATATATTCTGTCGATTTTTAGCGGTACCGCGGTCGGTACCACGTCGTGCACAATTTCTACGCATTTTTCGCCGACTACCATCGTTCGCGAATATTCGCAAAAATATTTCCGCCGTCTGAGTGATCGGCAGGCATGTCCGCCGGGTTCGAAGCATGATAGAAAAACTGTCAGCTAGCCGGGGAAATGATTATGTCTAGGAATGTCATTCTCCAGGAGAAGATTCGCGTGACGTTGCGCCAGCTTTCGGTTGGCGCACGATACATTTATTGATCTTGTGGTATCAAACGTTTACGAGTCGCTCTTTGAACGCGAAGATGAAAGCATCGACGGCCGACAAGTGCACGCGTGGCTTAAGCACGCTTCTCTATTTTTGCTCCGCGCCTTTGATGCACATTATCAGGAGTCGCCTTTTATTCAGACGCCCGAAATGCTCGGCGCTCTAAAAAAAAAAGAAAAAAGAAAAAGGAAAAAGAAAAACGACGCGCCGCTACGCGGAAGTCGGCGCCTCGGTTCTGCGCTTATATTTTCCTTTCTCTGGGCTGTTGCGCGCAATAGTCTGTCGTCGACTATAAAACGTAGATCGTCGATATCGACTTCTTCTCCTGTCTCTTTTTTTCCTCGCTCGCTAGGCTTCGGGAGAAAAAAATCGCGCCGGCGAGGCATGAAACGTTCACTTTTCGTTCAAAAACGCCGCGGCTATCGACGAAAACGGTTCCGAAGCAACCATGAAGGCGTTCGGTGGCTCGCGAAAGTTGCAGCTCTATGCAATTCATAGTCAAATCCTCTTCGTGTAATTAAATCTACCGTAGTGGAGCGAAATAACCCTTCCAGAATTTTTCAGTGTAAAAGCAATTTTGATTTAATAAAAATCGCACAAATGCGAATAAATTGAATCTTGTCGTTTCTATAAAACAGCGCGCACACGCCAATTTCAATGCTCGGTCTAGTGTCAAGAGACTGCGAATTTTATGCGTTCGTGACAAAAATGCGTAAGTGAAAATAAGTGGAAAGCGAAATTATAAAGACATTAGAAGAATGGTGGAACATTGTTATCTGAGTTTTAGTTTAATTCAATATTAATTTCTACTCTTCCTGATCCATTTAAAACAGTTTTATATTTCACAAAGATTCGGAGTCTATTTAATAATTTTCGCAGAAAGTTTAAAGCGATGTTCAACGTTTTCTATGGATTACGATGAAATTTGAGCCAATTAGGATGGTGGAATATTATTAATCACGTTTATAACATTCCTGCCTACAAAAGCATCATCTTTACACATTCTACTTTCTTACAAAACTATATCGATGGTAGTTTATTAATTTTATTTGACTCCTGCTACTTGCGTTCCAATCCAGTCTCAATTGTACAAAGACGCATACTCGAACGATCACGAACGCTAGAAAACAACTTTACCAAAACGATCACAAAGATGGTTATTTCGATGCACTCTCGATTAAGATACTTCCCATTGCCGGAGTATCCTATGCAACAAGAAACACAATTTACAACTTCTGGAAATCGCTAGAAACCCCGAGCTCGGTTAATCTTCTCAAACGATTGGCGTAACGCTTGAAAATCCATCGGAAGCGTTCGTGCGAATCGGTGCTGCGAAGCGTTCGTTCCTTTGCGACGTAGTTCGAATTTCGCGAGAGGAATGTGTCAAGATTTGAGGCTACGGCAAAGAATATAGCAAGCAGAAAAGTATACAGTAGCGACGGGAGCCGTTCGCCGCGTAGAAGCCGAGCGATTCCGTTGTTTATTCCCGGTGCAGACGGAATTCCAATTATTCGAGTGTTCGCGAATACGTTCCAAGATAAGAGGAGCAAAGGGACAAATGGACAGATAAAGTGCACGCGTCCCGTCGACGATCGAACGGAATGAAATGGAACGTTCGCAGCTCGAACGCGTCGTCAACAGCATCGCGTAGCTTCTCTTTCTCCCGTTCTCTGTCTCCTCTGTCCGTTTCTTTTTCACCAACGAGAAAGGCAGAAATCGATCGACGAATTACCGATCGATTCCTACGCTCGAAAATCATGGCCGCTGATCGTTCCGCGAATCGTTATTGCGAATTTAGGTGCAGCGGTACGTCCCTTTGATCGATTCTGGCACGAGGAACGATCGAATCGACGAACAGCGTCGATGCTACCGGTTAGCGGGTAGCCTAACCGCGTCGGCCAGAGAGTGCGATCGGCCGCGCTAAAATCGTCGGAAAAGAAGAAAATAGAATCGAGATACGCCGGTGACCGAGTCTCACGAGTATTAGGTAATAAAAGTGGATACTCCGGTTCCTGGTGAGCGGTTTTTATTGAGCTGCATGCCGGAGATTTCGGCGACGCTCGTAAAACTCTACCCTAAAATCTTATCCCCTCCACGGGATTCCAAGCTATTCGGCGAAATATCTTCAAGTACAACGCATTCCTGAAGTTGCGGGGAGAACGCTCGTAATTTTCTGTACGATAGGGTTCGCCTCGAAATTAGAACAAACTACGGCCCGCCCTTTGTAACCCTACTTGCGTACGGAGAACGTTCAATGTTCTCCTCGGCGAATGTACTCGGTGTCCTCGTTCTGTCCACTGAATTATGCATTCGGTGTCTTCATTTGCTCGTACGGGGTGTTTCGTAATGCACGGACGGAGATTCGCCGCTGAATTCACCGATGAACCGTAGAAAATATATGACAGTACGCTGTGCAGTCTTGCTACCGCGTTTACGCTTTTACACTTATCTTCGGGGACGTAAACGGTTTAAAATAAACGCAGAATTTGCAGACACCGTGTCTGACAAGATATTTGTACATTGTAAACACGTTTACGCAAATAATTGCTATTTTATTGCAGCTGAAGTTAAGCATCGTAGATGCTGTACTTTCTTCGCGTTTGCGAACACAATCATTGACTGTTCGATTTATCGATCTACTCTATTTAGAGCGGAAATCGTGCTGAACAACTTGACTGTGTATCAAATCAACTTTCACGTACGTTTCGAATAAAAATTTATCAATTTTCCATTTCCAGACGCGATAAAATGTTTAATGTTTTTCTGAGCCTGCCCTAGCTTGGTTCGTTCGAAGTAATATTAAACAAGTATTGACAGCGATGGGATCTACGTGCACTACTTTCACACGTACGGATCTTTTTCACGCCAAAGTCTTTCGATCTCAACTCGGGTTTATTTTTATTCCAACCCTTATGTCGAGAACCGAGTTTGCGAGCGCCCATTTTCAAATTTTTTGGTCACAGATTAATTTGCACTCGAGACAAAGTGTTGAACAAGAAAATGTAAATCGTATCATTGCACAACGCAGAAAGATTGGTAATTTACAAGTTTTTAACACTTATATTCATTGCATTGAATCTACTTAAGCTTCGAAAGTAGTAATAATCATACATTTCAATTTTTCGATTATCATTTCAGTAAATAAATTATTTCGACTTTGTGGCTGCTCTGCCTTCTACCATATGACAGGCAGACGAAGTGACAGACAATTGAGCACCACTTCCTGATCCGTCACCGATCCCTACGCCGTCCTTAACGATATGCCAACGTTTAGGGCGGGGCCTGCTAGGTAACCTTGCCAGCGAGTCTTCTGACAAGACCAAGACGAAACGCTTCCCTTATCTCTCCTGCTCTTGTACCTCACGCGTTTTCGGCCGCCGTCAAAACTGTGTAGAACATTCGAGAGTTCGGCAGTCGAAGCGATAAGGGGAACGATGTCTAGAAAATGAAGGCCGGCGTTTCAGGGCGATGCTGTCGATCGCGAAATTGATTTTGGTAGCACGTCGACGAGGAACGTACACGGCCAACGTTGAATAATCGGTTCGCAATTAATCCGGGAGTGGATTTAGTGAAATTGTCTATTGAGCTGGCAGCGGAATGCCTGTTATTCCTGCCGGTTCTTTTTTCCTGAGACGGATACGTCCGGCCACCGAGGCGTGTTTGGAGAAAAGAAAAGGGGCGCAGAAGGGAGACCTTTAATCACGTGTCTCCGCTACTGGAGCACGTAGAAATTCAATAACGACGTAAACTCGATCACGGACGACCAGTAGGAGAGACGGGCACATTCAACAGCCGTTTGCCACGTCACGAAGGGAAGCGGAATTGTACGCAGAAATACTATTGTGACGCCGCATTGAATCGCGCGCAGCACCACAGAAATATCATTAAGACCGGTTTGCACCTTCGTCAATTAAAATGTAAACCAGTTACTCCGAGCAGCATCGATTCGAACGCCGGCAACGCATCAATTAAGCATCCTTGATTGCTTCTGATTAGAGGCTACCGATTTACATAATTGGCCCCAAAGTAATCGCGGTTACTGCCGATTCGTAACTCCAGTCGTCGGTCCGTCCGACGATGTTCTTGTCTGCCCGACGATCGAAACGCTTCTGAGACAGTTGTATCGCGATTTAACAGGTTCGTAATAATTTGCTGATCACGCTGACGGGAGTCGATCAAATTCGACAGGAATCGATTCGAATCGTCTGCGATATTTTCGCGTTACGCGATTTTGTGAAGTTGACGCGCATCGGTTTCCTCGAGGACAAATTAAACCCTTATATTATTGAAAATTTTAAGTGAAGTCTAACAAATATAAATGCTATATGTTTCTTTTTAAAGAACATTTTTAAAGCAGAAAAACCGTGTAGAATAGAAATGAAAAGCTGGTTCCGTTGCGAACGAAAATAACTCCGGAGGATTACTATTTTTCTAACAAATTAGCCATTTCATTGTACGGGACGAATTACATGTTTGGATAATCGCTGCTCGTTTAAGGCGAGACAATGAACGAACGCGTAGCAGAGAAATTTCATTCGGATCTTTAATTGAATTCGAAACCGTTTAATCCCTTGCGGTGAAATTATTTACAAAAACGGTTCGTCAAACGTTATTTAAAGGACCACGGGCACAGCGTTTCCCGGTTTCGATATGAATAATTATTCGGAAGGACATTCAGGATGTATTTCGAACGCGGAGGAGGAGGAGGACGAAGGGAACGGTTAGTTTGAAACGATACAAAAGAATCGCTGAATAATTCGTCGTTTCCCGGTTCTGCCTGAGCGAAATAAATGTTGCAACAAACATATACTTATTCGATACTGGTGGTGCGCAGCTCATGGCAGCAGAACGACGTTTGTAATGCGCCGATGCTATCACGTATTAATGTGTCACATCAGAATAGCTCGCGTCTACCTTAAATGATGCACGGAGATGTTTAATGCAATATGCATACCCGCACATTTTCCATTGATCGCGCGTTCAAACAGAACGAATTGGCCGGCCAATGATAACGCGGCGCTAGTAGCGTTGTAATACAGGCATAAATCACCGAACAATGCGTCGTGTCACTGATCGTTACGTTAATCATATTTGGTTATTTAATAGTAACAACGGCCGAAAGTAAATGCTCGCGTTGCAAGCGGACGCGCGCGGATTCTACACGCTGCATAAAACTCAACGTTGCGCGCCGCTCTCTGTACACGGCAAACGGGACAATAAAAACTGCCGGAATATATCGATTCACCGGGTTTTGTGCCGCCAGTAACCGAGTAACTTTTCGTGTAAATGAAACGGAAATTAATATATTCGATGCACAATGTTGATACAACGACAGCCTCGAACAAATGAAAATCGCGCGAGAGATCATTAGTAATTTGTTGATTGAAAACGAAAATCTACTATCCGGGTTCGGTTTAGATGGGACGACGTTCGATTCGGGTGCAACGGAATATTCTACGGTATTTGTTAAATTGTTTTTATTTTCATTGCGATGTCATTAATACTTCGTATCGAATTTTAAACGGCCGAAAAATACCTCTCTGAAACGGATGCCTACTAATTATAGTTCATCGATTGCTGGAAAATATTCGTCAGTGGTCGGAAAAAAAGAGCACAACAGAAATTTTAGTTGAAATCACACGAATATCATCGTTTTCGAAAAGAATGTCTTTGAATTTGAACAAGCCTGGTGAAACGAAACGTACGATGATAATGAACTTTTATGCATTTACGAAAAATACGAGCAGATAAACAACGAATTCATTATTATCAACTCTTCTAAAAATAATTAACATCTTAAACGTTGTGCTAGTCTCTGGCGTACCAAATTTGTTGCATCTTGACATTTCAACTTTACTAATAAATGTTTTGTTCCTTCTTCTCCCACTCCATACAGAAGACAATAATTCAGCACATAGAATCGCAGTCCAGCGACCCAAAATCCAACACCTGATTTCAACGTCGCTTCAAACGTGCTCTTCTGGGAGTTGGAGCATTCCAGTCGCCAATCCCCAGCAGGGGAGCGGCGTTAAACGCTAATGTAGTCGGCAGATAAATTAATTTTGATAAGAAGGCGGAGTGTATTTATTCTAAGTGAAATCTGCGAGGATGCCTGCGCGCGGCTAATATCGTCGGGTTCAAGGATTTCCTAACGGTGGTCTATGCAATTATTTTTCGCAAATCACGGGCGAACGCGAAAATTACGGGCCCGGTGGCGTTGCTACGGTCTAAGAGTTTCGGTTCATTAAACGGCCGACTATTTCTGAATACGTTAGTAGCTTCGTTAATGGGAACCTGTTGGAATTGCCAGGGAACGAGCATCGCGCTCGCAATACTTCTCCCGTGGCGTTTTCGCCACGGAGTCCGAATGGCCACGAAGCACGCGTACTTAAGCGCGATTTGACGGTCAAACCTTTGGTAACCTCTGTTTAGCGCAGATCTTGGGTGTACCATACGTACGGTAACGAGGGATTAATTAACGACTCGTGTACTGTACGCGAGAGCCCGATGCGCGTCGACATGTCTGTGTTCACCGAGGCGGAAACCTCAATTCTCTGTCGACCGCTCGCTAGCGTGTTCGTGTGCTTCGTGTGTGCTCGCATGGTCGTCCTCATGCTCGTGCTCGTGCTCGCCTAAACCCCTCCGCAACCGACCTACCCCGTTGCGTTACGTTTGTCAAGGAATCGCGCGGAATTCAGCGCGCGCGCTGCGTAATCGTGTAACCTTCGATTAGAGGATCCACCCTGCTGCCGCATATCGCGGTAATTATCCCATAAGAGATTAACACGGATGTACTATCGGGTAGAATCGACCTCGAGCCCGGATTCGCGCGGAATACCACCGCCGCCGAGCCAGATTTCGGCCCCGTTGATAATTTATCATGTGGATTCAGTCAATGTTTTAACAATGAATTATTGCCAGAAATTACCGGAACGCACGGATAATTCGAATTCGCGCGCGATATATTTCTCGCTCGGCGATGCAACTTTCCAGAAAATTCGACTACTCGACGGAAGACGATTGTATTACGTCTGACTCGATTCCGTCGAAGCCAGTGTCTTACGACCTAATTGTACCCCTCGTCGCGGAGGTTTCATCTCGCGAGAATTTTGTCAGGAACCACTTTTGAGAATCAATCATTTTTCCGAAATTTGTTCAGCGAGATTGAGATCGAGCAAAACTTTTTGAGACAATGCGAGAAGGCTGATGTACACTCGCGATTCGCTTAAACGTTTTCTAATAGGTTAACCGATGTTGTTAAAAATAGTATTTATAAAATTATTGATACTACGAACGTATTTATTCGTTCTGAAAGAACGAAATTGCAGCGTACGGCGTAAACTTCGTTGTCGAGTAATTAATAATTATCATTAACGAATTTGATTGTATGTAGGAGTGAAATAAGCGAGACTCGCATGTACCACACACAAAATTCATAAAGTAGTCAACGTGATAGTGAAGATCAAGAAATACTTTTGAACAGCGTTGAGCGTAAAGTTCCTGAGATAGAAAAGCTGTGAACGAATACGCTTGATAATGTTACAGGTTCTTTTGAGAACGGCTTTTGCGTTCTTTATTATTCTAGTTCAAACTAATCTGGATAAGATACGCGACTTTGTCTGACTATGTCGATTAATTTTGAAATAAGAAACTGCAACTTCTTCAACGTTCAACATTTTTCAGAAGAAGGAAGCTTTTTCTAAGCTTCGTTATCATTCGAGTTACTAAAGAAGTAATAATACACGTATGCAGTAGATTCTATTCGAAATCGCGAAGGGTAAGCAGTTAATTTTGGATCTCGATTATCCTTCGTCGCGTACTTGTGCGATCCGACGTAGCCAAGTAACTCCTCCGTCTGCGCATTGAATGTAAAGCCCGATCAGCATTTTCAGAAACGTCCAAACGCGGAAACTCGAAGAACGTCTAACAGTTTGCGCGAAAAAGTCCAGTCGACTGGTGTGCAGGAATTAATATTCCTCAGAATTTCATTTCCCTCGGGGTTGAAACAAAGTAAAAACGTTGTAATCGGTTCAGCGCGCAATTCCCTCGGTCTCTCTCTCTTTCTCTCTTTCGCGCGTGCACACACACACACACGCACACTCTCTCGCTTTCTCTCTGTTAAGCTGGATCGCTCTTTCAACTACGTCAAACAATTCCCGTCGGCAACGCGCCGGATGGATGGGAGACGTCGTTAACGGCGTTAAACGTTCCGCGGTTAATTTTCCCGGACACCGCGACGCATTCGAGCCGGTAATCGGTGTCTTCGTTGACACGGTAAACTATGAAATTCAGTGATGTCGTTAATTAATAACGTCGTTGCTCTTGATCGCCCGCGTAACGTATTCGTTCCCCGGGTGTGTGCGACAGGGAATACCGCGAGCACAAGCGAGCACAGGCGAGCACAGGTGAGTAAAGCGAGCGAGCGTGCGAGCGCGTGTTTTCACGCGGAGGATGCGCTCGATTAAATCAGCTGACCAGCAGAAAAGGAAGAGGGCGAGGCACGCAGGACGGAATCGAGTCGCCTCAGCCTCGGGGAAAATATACGCGTCGAGTGTGCATCGGGGGAAAATATACATATCGAGTGTACACCGGGGGAAAATTGTTTCTCGATTCGCGTTTCCCTCCATCAAGCCGAGCCGCGATTTCTTTCTCGTCTCGTTTTTCACGTACACGCTCACCTTCGCCGCAATCGTTCGCAGAAACCGTTCCACGTAATTGCTACGCGCGCGCGCACTAGCGCGGCCGCTCCCTGCTGTATCATTGGCTGCCGGGTTTCGTTAATTAACGGCGAAACATGTTTTTCCACCGTGCTCTTATTTACCGCGCTTTACAGTTGACCAACGATTGCCTTTTCCCGATCGGCGGCGAATTTTATGGACGCCGGCTAGAATAGCTGACCGTCAAATTTCGACTTTTCGACTTTCCTTAACCCCTTGCCCTTCGAGCTGAAACTTCTAAACATGTATTTCCTTGATTTTTATTAAACGGAAATAACATTTTATTTAATTGTTGATCGTAGACGATCATTGGAGAATAACTAGGCACGCGGTAACTACAAATTTGTATTTTCTTTTTGTCGTTTTACGGAGGACAAAGAAAGTCTAGCCACTGTTATTGTAAAATAAGTCGTAGGGTAAGGGGTTAACACTCTCGCTGCTATTTCACGGTATTATTCGTCCACGTCTAAAAATGAATTTCTATGTTCATCTCTTAGGCACGGTTGAATTTTGTGCTGGGCAATTTCTATGTACGGCAGAGAACATTGGAATGAAGTATTTGATAACTAAATTATAATTCTTCTTAAAGATATGATGCATATACTTTAACATTAATAATTTTGGAATGAGGTTTTTCATAAGCAAATTGTAATTTTTCTAAAAAATATGATGCATATATTTTAACATTAATAATTTACTTTAATAATTAATAATAGTGGTGCGTCGTGCTTAAGAGGTTAATATATTCATTGCAAGAAATTTAGTTGAGGTCTGGATAATATAAGAAGATTGAAAGACTACCTTGTATCATACAGTTTAAACTTTCGATTGTTGCTTCATTAAATAATTTCCTTTGATTTTATGGAATGTTTGAAGTTGTTTGCTTGGCAGTTAAAGCGTTAACACGCTGCCGATGGAATTCTAAAACGGCTTCGCGAGAAAGTTTTCAGGAAACGATGGAGTTGTTCTTCTTTCTGCTTTCGTTGGAATTGTAAAAGTGATTTCATAAGATTGTCTTAAGGAAATCGTCGATGAATCGTTTGACTCGTTTTCTTGCGACTAATGAATTCGTGAATATGATTTTGTAATGATGTCTTCGGAAAACGATAGGACTGCTGGTTGACGCGAGATGTCTCTAATTCTTCTAAGTCTCCGAGAAAAGTTGCTTCACTGAAATTATGAAAACGTTTTCAGAAAGAAGATTATTACAAGTTCTAGAACTGTTTGGTAAAAAGGCTGTTTTCAATGCTTTTACTGATATCAAAATTATGAAACTATTTTCTGGAGAAGTTTAACGGTAAACGTTTGATTCAATTATGCACTAATAACTCTTCGGGGATGACGCGTGACTGCCATTCTCTTTTTCACGTTCGGCGTTGTATAATGTTACCAACGTTACCATAACTTGCTGAAGATTTAGTGTCCGACGTTTTTCATGCGGCTGCCTTCAAATTTTAGAAAGTAGATTGTAATGCTTGAAAGTGTATCGTACAAAATAGTCTAATATTTTCTAATCCACTGGGAAGTATTCTTTACGATCTGTATAATTCACCGTGTCGTCCCTGAAGGATGCGCGCAGTTTGGATATCTTTATGATAAAAATATTGTTGAAGCATTCCGATTCTACAATTACATCTCTAACGAAAATCAAAGTGTCATTATCAAAAATGTTCGAAAGATAGAATGAACAGCCGGCGAATCAACGAATTAACGACAAAGAAACATCGCTAACAAAAATGCGCATTAACGTTTACACTGGAAATTATGATGTCATGCTCGACGACTGTCAATTTCCACGGAACAGTAATTTCGAACGAGATCAGCAATGCGGGTGGTCAGAACCAGAAACAAATTATCCAATTATCCGAACAACGGTGCCCATTCGATTCCACAATCGCAACAGATATGCTCTATCGCGATAAAAGCCTGCCGTCCTATCGCAAGACGTGCGAAACTAGCGCAACCTTCAAAGCAACGTAGCATCGAATTTGTTCGGTAACTTGTCACACGGGAAGAATAAAAGGGTCCAGAAGGAAAAAAAAAAGGAAGGAATCGACGGTGGGAAATCAGGTCGCTGCTGGAAACACACGAAACTGCAGTTCTGGGCTGCATCTCGCAGCTTCGAGGCGTCCTCATCGAGAGTCGCGCGTCTCGCCTTGCCTCGTGCGAATTCGCCAAACAGACGGCCAGTGGAATTATATTTCGCTTCTCTGGGCGGAAAACGGAGAAGAAAAGTGTCAATCTGCAACGGCGACGGAAGCCGGGACAAATATCAAACAGCGGGGTGCGACGGGGTAAACGCGGAGGAGAAAATCCGTGACTCTCTGGCCCGGTGTATTTTGTACTTGGAGAGTGAACGAGAAAGAGAGAGAGAGAGAGAGAGAGAGAGAGAGAGAGAGAACCACCCCTTCTCTCTCCAAGAGCGTGCATGCACGCCTAGCTGAACGTAAGGGATGAAAGTGGTCGGTGCGAGTCACCTACTTTCGCATTTCGCTCGTTTGTCAACGGCAGCAGAGGGTGCGACGCGCGTCCCAACGATTCACAGAATAGGGTGGCCGGACTCGATTCGCCTCATCTCGCCTCACCTCGCCTCACCTCGCCTCGCCTCACCTCGAATCGCCTCGCCTCGCCTCGCCTCGTCGCTCCGGATTTAAAAGCGTTTCGATGTAAACAGGCCTGTTATTCGCGAATTCGGCCACCTAATTCCTTCGACCGGTGTCGCTTGTTCTTGCCTCCCTTTTTTTCACAAGACACTGCAATTCCCGCGGCTTCCTCCCGAGGACATTTCTCTGGGATTCGACAAGCTGCTTCTCATTTAGCAGAGGCAAAGTTTTCTGTCAATATTCTCAAGTCTCTCATCGACTTTTTACAGTTTTTAACCACTGCACGAATTGTGCATCTTCGTTAATTTATAGAAAAATTTTTTTTCATGAAAAATAGTGAAACGAAAGGTTCGATAGAATTTAATTAATCGCTGTCGAGGTTTAAGATAGAACAGATACCGCTAGAGACCTCATGGAGATTTGTGAATTGACGTCGAATCGATTGTACGTGTTCCAAGCGGAGAGCCGATGATGCTATTTACTTTAATAGAATTAAATTCAATAGATCAATCGTCTGTCACTTTATAAAACCGAGATAAATATACTCTGTTCGACTTCGTACGATTTTTATCGTAACTAACAAAGCAGCTTTATAATTTCCAGCAAAATACACGTAAAGGGTCTGAAGTCTTTGCGCAGAGAATAAGGCATGTTACACCACTTAATTCGTAACACGTATCAAATACTAGAACCAATCGCGTAGAATGGTATTCGGAACGATCCACTGAAACTCTAAACGCGACAGATACAGAGAAATTCGTTTTTACCCCCGATGAAGTTATTAGGGGGAATGCAATCTGTACCGTGGATGGATCCAGGGAAACTGTAACGCGAATAATAACTGCGAATAATTACGCGCAAAGCCGATTAACTTCCCTTCCGCCTCATCTACTTTCGACAGATCCTAAGCAGCTTGAAGTCTGCCACGCGACGAAAATTTCGATCTCACGATTTCTTTCTCTCTCTCTCTCTCTCCCTTGCCGTGTGTCTCTTGAAAGACTCCCCCGGGGACTGGCCATCGGGGAGGAACGCGTCTGTTTTAATTCACCCTCCAACCTCCCCGATAACAACCTTTCTTACCCCAGGCCGCGTTTCCAGTCCGCTAGAATAGCCGCGCGACCGCTACCAAATCCGCTTACCTCCCTTTTGCTCGCGTAAAGCGGTAACGGAACGAGCAAGCCGAGCTTCTTTCGTCGTCCGAGACTGAAAATCCGGGCGCACTGGTCCGTGTGTGCAACAGGAGAGGACACGGCGTGTCGGTCACGCTAGAAACATCGTCTCCTCGTTTTGTACGAACAGGAAAAGGATCCCGGTTCGTCCGGCACCCATTTTTATCCGTTCCCGTTTTTACTGACCGCGCGTGCTGGTATTTATTCCAAACGTGAAACGCCAGAGCACTTGACAACCTCGCAGGTGTTAGCAATTTCTTTTACCAACCCTTTGCGCTCGCAGCTATTTTAAAACTCCGAAATCAAATGCTTATTTCCATCTAGAATATTTTTTAGAATATTTCTATATTTTAGATATTATTAAATATTATCTCGTAAAATAGTTCAATGTTTACCTCAAAATAGCAAATACAAATTTAATGCTGCCTCCAAGTCGCCACTCGAGTACCAAGGGTCAATTCACAAGGCAATGCGATTTCAAATCGGATTTCTCTAAATATATGTGTTTCCGTGTTAATTTTGGGGCAATGTTCGCTTTCAAGAGGATTAATCTGTTCTTTCAAGTTCAGTTTAAATATTCCGTTAACAGATTCCAATTTTAGTTTCGTGAACGTTAATTTCTATTTTGTAACTTTAGTTCTTTCAACAGTAATTTCCATTGTGAGACGAGAAATCACCACTAGTAACGTCATCCGATAATTTAATTTCGGATTATAGTGTAAAAGAGGATCGTCAACCTTCATTTTGATATAATTGAATTATTGAAAATCCTATTAATACGCTTCCAGACGGTAAAACGTTAACTTGCATAGTGTATTTTAAATAGAAATATATTTCTCGGAATATTGGAATCCGAAACCGTCACAGTAGCTTTTGTTAAGAACTTTTGCGATTGTAATCCACGTTTGGAATACGAGGACGTGTAATACGTGCACATATCTATTGATATTTTCAATTGACTATTGTACTTCTCAGATTGGAACAGTGAAACCATTTTCTGATATGTTGAGAGTACATATCGGAATCGAAACTGAAGAAGTATAGTACCGCGTATCGCATTTCTGTCTTCCCAGATGGATACGACAAAATCATAGTATGCCTTCACAAAAATGTCTCCTGATATCAGTCAAGGTTTCCACTCAAAGAATCATATGTGTATTTAACTATAGATATTCTTAAGTGTCTGTAGCTTCAGCTTTGTAAATTGGAACACTGAAATCGTTCTTCGAAACTGTGCCTCGGAAGAATACGTCAAACGAAGAAGTTAAAGAATGTATTACAGTATTTCTACCTTTCCAACCAGTAATATTTAAACCACAAAATGATAGTTCTTTTTCATAATAATGTGACCCGATGTCAGTCCACGATTCTACTCGAAAAATCATATGTGCATTTAACTATAGATATTCTTAAGTGTCTGAAACTTCAGCTTTGTAAATTGGAACACTGAAATTATTCTTCGTAACTGTGCTTTGGAAGAATACGTCAAACGAACAAGGTAAAGAAGGCAAATAGTAATATTTAAACCACAAAATGATAGTTCTTTTTCATAATAATGTGACCCGATGTCAGTCCACAATTCTATTCGAAAAATCATATATTTAACTATAGGTATTCTTAAGTGTCTGAAGCTTCAGTTTCGCAAATTGTTCTTCGAAATTGTGCCTTGGAAGAATACGTCGAGCAAAGAAGCTAAAGAATCCAGTACAGTATTTCTGCCTGAAGGGACAGTTAGAGCACAGAGCCACGTCGTACTTTTACGGAAAAATGTTACGATCTCTTAGCGGATAATATAAAAATCATGTGTATGCTATACAGAAATCATGTAGCTGCTACATTCTGAAACGTCTGAAGTTTTCAGTTCCACAGATTGAAACAGTGGAAACGATGTTGATGTGTTTTCGAAAGACCGTATCGTGGAAAACATCGGAAAAACTCTGATCTAAGGTATCATATTCTTGTCTGCTCGAAATACAATCACAGTGCACTTTGATAGAGAATTCGTCCAATTTCGGTTGGCGTCGTAGAAAAATCGTGCCTACGTATATCAAACTGCTGGCATTCTGAAATGTCTGAAGCTTGAACTCGACAGATTGAAACGATGAAACTATTCTCTGCTATTTCGAAGAAGCACGTCCAAATCGAAGTCGAGGAATTCGCGAGAGCTGCACTCTCCGGATAAATCAGCGAAGAAGGAAGACGCGAAAAAGAAGGGGGCTGTGTTCTCCGACGAAGAGCACCCGGCAAGCATCGCTCGGTGAAAAATCCGCCCTCGCTCGCAACTAAGTTCGAAGCATCGCAGTTTAGAAACGTCGTTCGCCGGGTAATAATACATTTCGCTGGCGCAACGTTTAATCAAGAGCCCACTCTTGCTATCCGGCTCCCCGAGCTGCCTTTGAGGAAACTTTTTCACGCGCGAGGATGAAAAATATTTATTGCGTTCATACGTTCCACCCCCGGCCCTTTATCGTGATACGCGATATTTCGGCGAAGAAACGAGCAACTTGGTTACGTGTAGGGGAGGACAAGTATTTCTTGATGAATGGATGGACTGCGAGCAACAGAGAGAGAGAGAGAGAGAGAGAGAGAGAGAGAGAGAGAGAGAGCGAGCAAAGATGCTGGGATATTTCCATAGGACCGAGATGAAACGCAACATTAATCACCGCGGCGGATTGTAAGAACTACCCTTAGATGGCATTAGATCTAATATCGGACCGAGAGCTATGGACGAAGAATTTATTAAGGAAACGAATGCCAAAAGTCGCCGCAATCGCGGCCGCGCTGCCCATTAATTCTTGGCGAATTGGTATCGATTCGATCGAGGTTCTCTATTCAAAAATTACTCCAATCCTCTCGCGCTGGAAACTCGACCATTTTCCTCTTCCAGATACTGCGCGCTGGCCTGCTCTTAACGTTATTGTAGATTGATATATTCCTTCGAATTTGTGAAAATACTGTTGACGTAAAGTGTCGAGCTAGAGCTTTTCCGTAACAGCGTCCAAAAACCGAACGAGATTCTCAGATTGCTCAAGCAAAAAAAAAAATGGAACGTTGACACATCGACCGCGCACCGCTGCTGAAACTGCAAACATGCTGCCAATGTGTCCCATCATTCAACACTGCAATAATCTAGTTCCCGAGGAAATTGCTTTTGGCGTTTCGAAAGATCCCCGCAAAGGATTCATACAAAACTCGATCAAACGAAGGAACAAAGCACGATAAAGTATTAATAAAGTAAAATTTCAACGGGTGTACACTTTCACCGAATTGTCTCCGTTTTAATCGCGGGAACGACAGATTTTAAATGCGGAAGACTCGATTGATCGGTTAATTAGTCTTCCGGGAAAAGTTTGAAGGATCGCGCGATCGGAGAAAGCCGAGCGATAAACGAACGAAGAAATCGGGACGCAACGAAAGGGATTGCAGCGACGGACACTTTAAAACCGGTTGAAACACTCGACGATCATTCTATTCACCTGTCAGCTGGGGTTCCCAGGATTTTTCGCGCGGTAGAGGAGGAGGGGGGAGGGAGGAGTTATAATAAAACGTTCTGTTCTCGTATCCCTTGTCTCTCTTCAATTTCCACCGGGCAGACAAGGCAACGCATCGCCCGGGAAGAAGAAGATTCCGAGACGCAGATGCGACGTGTTTCTATTTTCCACTTCTTCCCCGACGATAAAAACGTAAAAAGAAACAAGACCCAGGGGTGAGTGTTATCACCCCGAGAAGCCTTAAGGAAAGATTTTCACGCGGCCAACCGTAAATTTCAGCGTCCGCGCGCGCAGCCAGACGTCCCTGTTTTTGCGCTCGCATGATGTACGAGCGAATTTACCTCTTCCCGCGTGATATATACGTGGAAATACGTCTTCGGCGTCTCCGGTTTCGAGACGACACCCGCTACGCTCCGACCGCGAGCGCTTGCGAGCTGAAACCGTGCATTTGTCGGATCTTTTCGAGTATGGCGAATAGTTCGAATCGTTCGGTCTGCGAGCCGCCGCTTGGTCGATTCTCATCATCGTAGTAGAAGATCGTTATACGAGGTAATATTCTTTCGTCATTTCGAGCTTCGAGAAGATACTCGTTACACATCCATCGCAACCTGAAATCGTCCGTTTGTCGGATTCGAACCGCGATCTTTTCGGGTATTAAGAATATTTCGGATCGTCCAATCTGAGAAAGTTCGCTGGGTCGATTGTTACCGTCGATGGAGTCTTAGAGATCACTGATTACGCGATAACATGCTTTTAGGATCTCCAGCTTCAAGGAGATACGCGTTACGAATCGATCGCGTCCGTTTTTCGGATTCAACCGTGATTTTTTTAAGGATCAAAAATATTTCGGATCTTTCAGTCTGAGAAAGTTCGCTTGGTCGATTGTTACCGGCGATGGAGTCTTAGGGATCACTGATTACGCGATAACATGCTTTTAGAACCTCCAGCGTCGAGGAGATACGCGTTAAGAATCAATCGCGAGTGTTTACAAGCTGAAATTGTGCATTTAACGAATTTGAACGGTGATCTTTTCAAGTGTAGAGGAAATTGAGGAATCATTGACGGAGCAATGGAATTATTCAATTACGAAGAAATACGTCTTTGGAATTTTCAGTTTCGAGACGATTTTCGCTACGCTCTGACCGATCGAGAGCGTTAGCGAGTAGAAATTATAAGATTGTAGTATTTGAACCGAGTACAGCGAACATTTGGACATCGTCGTGCCGCGTTTGATGGTCGAGATGAAAATCTGTTGGGCGACGAAGGGAAGAAGGCGTAAAGAAAGTCGGTCGCCATCGCAATCTCGGTTGACAAGCAAATCGCTCGCGATTCCGTCGATCGGGGATCGTTCTCGACGCGTACGTCGCGTCGACGTGGACTTGGACGTTTTTTCCCGGCGACGGCGGCGGCGGACCAGGAGGCAGGTAGGGGATTAATTAAAAATCTCATCGAGTGGATTATGTACTTTAATCGGGGAAACGATTTTCATCGGGAATAAATTGGAATCGACTGGAGGATAGAACGGGTTCTTGATGCTCTGCGCCCGACACAGAAGCGGATTGAAACATCCGTTGAGATCAGAGGGAGGAGGACGAGGACCGAAGATAGAGGAGGGAAGAAGAAAGAGGATCGACAAAGGAAACTGGGTTAACGTATTTAAAATCGCGATACAAACCGTCGCCGTGATAGATGGCCTAGAAAAATAGAGCGCGCGGACGGCTCCGTCGGAGAACGAGTCTCGGCGACGAGACCGACAAAGAGCTATCGTTACCCGTCTGTGTGTGTGTGTATCCTACTTGATTGGCGGTTCTCGCGAGGCGAAACGATTAAGAAAAAAAAAAAAATAGCTGCATTCGAATTGGGCAGCGAATACGCGAAATCAGTGAAGGGGCGAATAATAATTATCGAGTGGCGGGCCGCGAGAGGCGGGAACTTCGAAAGTAACGATCTCGTTATCGTTTCGCTCGGAGAGCCGAAGGACTTAAGATAATAAGTTTGCTTGGGCGGGTGGGGAACGTAATAAGGAACTAGAGTGCGCTCTCCACCGGTGAAAAGGAAATAGTACTCTCTCCGCCCGGCGTCCTCCGCTGGACCACTTAACTTATTAATTCCATTAATAATTCCTTCATCCGATTTGACGCACCGACACGGTCAGAGTAAAGGAACGCGACCTCCGCAGGGTCTCTCAGCTGACGGGGGAAATTCGAGGATCTATCATCGACCAGGGTGGTGGAGGGGTGGTCTTTCAACGACCAAGGAAACCGTCGAAAGAACGAAGGAGGGAGCAGCGAGTCGCGACGCGACAGGCTCCGAGAAAATCCGGCCCATCGGAAGCTCGGGATCCCCGAACTTCCGGTGAACTTTAGGGGGCCAACGATGGTTCGCTGGAACGTCATCTACGCGAAACTTTTCGGTTGCTGCACATTGTCCGAAGAAATAAACTGCGCGTGAGATAAGGGGAAGGCGGGCTGAACGGAGGAAGGTAGAGAGGGTAGGAAGAGATCCACCGAGCCGGGTCACTCCGTCTCTGTCCGACGGATGACGTCCAGGATCAAGCTCCACCCACACACACGCCCGCAGCTAGGACACAAGGTACACCCACCCACACGCACACAGATGATAAACCCGGGGACGTGTATACGCGCGAATCGCGAGCGTACAAACGTCGATACACCCACACGATCACACCGGTCCACAGAAACCCTCCTCGGGGACAATCGGAGCGGCGTCCTTGCTCCCCGACGCCTCGCGGCGCGGCGCGACGCGATAACGAGCGGGTTATACGTTTAACAAAGATTGCATTAATGGAACCATCGTACCTTCTCGGGTGTGATCAGCGGCGTGATGTACGTAGTGACCGCCGTCGTGTACACTTTTCGATGACTGCCGGGTGCTGCAGGTCACTCAGTACTGCCGCGAGTACCGAGCGCCGTGCGATTAACGCTTTACGGCTCGCCCGCGTCAGCGGAGAAACGGACAGGCGATCGAGGGACCACCCTTGGGTGTCTCCTCGTGCTGTCACGAACAGCTCGCGCTTCCTCGGCACACGCGTAACTAATAGCTTCCTCGGCGTGTTCCGCGGCTTCCAACGGCAACGGGAACGTCTGCTAAACGGTCACGATGCGGCTCACGCTTCCTGCCGGTTCTGTTGCGTCGATTCCGCGGTTCCGTGGACCTCGAGGACCGTGCACCGTGCCGGGACCTTACGATCGACGACGCTGGCAACGAACGAGGATGTCGAACCGATCGCAATTCCCTTCCCTGGCAGTCGATACAGCGAAGATGATCCTCTCCGGCGAGTCGTAAATCCTCTGTATACGTCGAACGGCTTACATTCGCGCGCGTAGCACACTGGTTGTCGCGTAATCGTGGTCGCTGAGAGCACACTGAAACTGGAACTCGGATCTCTCGGCGATGCGTAACACAGGGGAAAGAAAATGCGAACTAGCCGAGTGACACACTGCTCCGTTGGCCACCCGCGAGATAGCTGGCCCAAAGAGGGAGAGAGAGGCGTGCGTACGAAGAAGAAGAAGGGTCTCGACGGATTTACGCGTGATGTTTTGTGTATCCTCGCGCGGACGACGAAGGTGAACGATGCCGATCCTTTATTTCCTTGATCGTTGTCCTTGTCGTTGTCGTTGTTGTCGTGGTCGTCGTTGTCGTCGTCGCTGTCGTTCTGTCACACGTATTTAGGTTCTCGCGTAACCGTTCTCGCAGCGGCGGTCGAGCGCGTCTCGATGGTCGAACAGTCGTCGGGGTCTAACGAAGAGAGACGACCGGGGGCGGAACGGAGACAGACAGATTATCCGTGGAGTGCACCGAGAGGCAGGTGGTCGTTGTCGCGCTCCTTGTCGTCGTGCGTCGAGTTCAATGCTGTACGCTGTGATGCCGAGAACGGAATGGGGCGATCGTGGAGGCCCGGGCAGTGGAGCCGTAGCGAGGGGAGGTGGCGGAGCCGCGCGGATTCTACGTGGTGGGGTGCACGACGAACGAGCGAGGGATAGAAACGAGGGAGGGGCCCCTACCCCCCGTCGACCGGGTGTTTCGCCACCGTTACTACCCCTCCGAGGCGCGCAGGCGCCCCCGGGGCGCTGCCGTCGCTCGAAGGGGATAGCGCCTCTCGGATTCTAGCCGGAGAGAGCCGACCAGCTAGCTCCCGGGAGCGAGCGAGAAGCAACGAGTGGCTCGGTGGGGCGCAGAGGGGCTCGTCGAGGGAGCGACAAAGGGAGGGAGGCGACATTTCTCCTTCTCGCTCGCTTCCTTCCTTCCTTCGCGAGCACCCCAGCATCGACCGACGCTACGCGACGCACACCACGTCGCGCGTCGCGTCGCGCCACTCCGGCTCTCTCCTCTTCGCATAGAGCGCCGCTCGGCACAGCGCAGCGCCGCGCCACGCAGCGCTGCGAAGCGCTTCGACGTGCCGTGCTGTGCCGTGCCACGTCACGCCACGCCACGCCACGCCACGCCATGCCATGCCACGCCATGCCACGCACCGCTCCTCCTCGCCACGTCGACCCAACGGGAATACTTAATGCCAGCGGAGAACCTGACTGCCTGACTGCTCCTCCTCGCCACGCCACGCTCGCTTGACGGCGGGATAGAGCCGCGCGATGGTAGGGAGAGAGAACGGTCGAGTGGTGAACGTCAGGTGGGAGAGCAACCCGTTCCCCGAGGTAGGGGAACTCGTAGGGGAACTCGTAGGGGAGGGAGAAAGGGGAGGAGAAGCCGGATTGTGCTCGCGAGTCGTGCTGTGCGGTGCTGTGTGCTGTGTGCGCTGGTGCCCGTGGCTCTACCGATGCCGAAACGGTGCATGACTACTTGTTACGCGTTCGCGAGCTAAATTCCTGGCACGACGCGATATTGAATGAAGTGTTTCTTCGCGCGAATCTGGAACCGCTGTCAGCCGTACGTACATACGATACCGTCGTGCCACCGTTTCACCGCCCCTCCTCTCGACCCCTCTCCACCGGCACCACCACCGTCTACACCCTCTCTATCGTCTCTCATCCCTCTCACGCCACCCTAGAGGTTCGTCCCTGTATAGGAAGCGTCCCCGCGCGACTCGGGGACACGGAACCAGGTGAGATCTTGAAAAATCCAATTCCGCGAAAACGCCGGCGAAATCGTTCCTTTGATTCCTTCGAGCTCCCACGGTGTGTATTCGTACAGCTGTATATATTTTTAGGGTCCACGATATATCTGGGACAACAATCCTTCCGATCCCTTGATTTGATGTCTCGCTGACAGCTGACAGCGAAATCGCCGGGCCGACGCTCGCCCCCGCCACCAAAGTGGCACGGCCTCGCGCCTGAGAGGCCCCTCGGTCCGACCAATATTGACCACCACTACTTCCGACGGATCCTAAAGCCAGCCACTTCGACGAGCCCTCCGCCTGGCCACAGGCCAGCATCCTAGCTTTCGCTCTTTTGCTTTCCAGTTATCTCTCTCCTTCCCCTTCCACCGCCCTCTCTCTCTCCCTTGCATTCTCTCTCTTGTCCCCCACTCTGGCCTTTGCATCTTTCTTTCTCTTTCGAGCTGTCTCTGCCTCTCGACTTTCTTTTACGTCCAGTGACTCCGTGTAAACGTATCCTACGCTTAACACGGAAGGAAGGGGCTAACCTAACCCAGAAAGATTTCATTGAGCCACAACGTGACTTGGCCCGCTGCCAATACTATGAACGCTACGCACACCCGCACGCCGATTCCCCGTTCGCTTCCAAAGCACGCGGCCGGGATCCGTGGAAAAGGCTGCTGCCTCCGTGGAAATCAGAATCGCATAATTCGCGCAGTTTGTTTTCCCTACCGGGCGCGACACGACGCGCGCGGGAAACAATTGACGCGTAAACACTACGCGAACGCAGCGCGCAACACACACACCGGGACTTTTTCATTTAAAATGTACCCGCCGCCGCGAGAATCGGTGTTTAATTCGTCCATAAATACAGGGGAAGGGACAATGAATTTAATTGTCGGACACGAGCGATCCGCGCTCGCTCTTTCTTCCAGTTGTTCCACTTTAACGTGTTTCTCGTTCGCAAACTCTGTTTATGTCGGGCCACGGTCTAATCGTTGACAGTTTATCGAATCTGTGCAGCCTCTCTGGTCGATCCACGTTGTTAAAATGATGAAAATAATTCTAGTACAATATAATAATTTTAGTACAATATTTAACATAATACGATTAACTCGTAGAAGATCCTTACAGCAATTTAGACTGCCAATCTCTGTAGTTAACATCGTGTCACAAAACTTATTCACTAAATTGCAGATTTTCAAACGTTTGTGGTACGTCCAAATTTATGTAACAGTAGAAAGCATACGTATTACCAAAAAATGCGTTCGTTCAGTTTAAATGTTTAAAGAGAACGTTAAGTAACTAGGATATTGCACAAAGGTTCGATGTCAAGTCATAACTGTTTCGTTGAAAGACAAAGAAAATGTGCATTTGTTGCTAAGCAGACGTTCCAGTGTTTAAATATTCGCGACGGAAGGGTCGACCTTTAATGCGACGTAGAAGGATGGAATAACAATTGGATGGACCATTTATCGCGTCGCAGTAAACTGCATAAATTCCCTTCGCATCGAAGCAACGAGTATTCGGAGCGGGGAACAAGCAGCGTAGATTTTGCGTTGAAAATTTCGCGGAGACTATCGCGAGAATTCCGTTCGGCGTTGGAGGGTGCGAGGAATGCGTGCGCGACGGAGAGAGATTCGCAGGAAATAGCTTGGCCAATAATTCCCGGCGGATTTGGCTGTCGCATTTGTTCCCGGTAACGGGGCGCACAATTGGTCGCGAAATATTGCGGAATAGGGCCATGGCCCGACCTTATTAGGGACTGTGTCGCTTGTTCTATAACACGGCGACACCGGCGGTGTTAGCAACAACGGCAACATCAACTTGCCGTTCCGGGATGATAATAGTTAGGCGAGAGAGGGGAAACCCGACCGAGGAGCGAGAGGTGGAACGCGCTGGTGTATTCAGCATTTGGCTTACATCCAACGCAAGATGCTGAATGAACTTGGCGGGAAAACCGCAGCAGCGCGTGCTTCCTCCTGTCGTGCGAAAGGCGCATCCACAACTGACAGCAGAGTTGCGCTCGACCTTACCCACAGGAACAGGGACAGGGTGAGAGAGAGAGAGAAGAAGAGAGAAAGTAATTGGAGACTCGAAGACCCGTTTAATTGCTCGATCAACCGTCTTTCTTAAGTTCGGGGACTCAGCAGATTTCGCGAATCGCTTCCTTAATCCGTCTGTACGCTAATCTCCTATGGAATTGCTCTGTCCCTGAAAACTATTATTTTCAGAATGCTTAGAGGCTTTTCTAGTTTGCTGGCTGTGCTCATTCATTTTAAAGGGCTTCATAGTTTTATGCTTCGCTTGTTTGCAAAGTAGTCGATTAAGTGTTTCGGTATCGCCGAGATAGTTTTTATTCGGAAGAATAGAATGTTATTCAATAATATTTTTATTTAGCTGCATTTTCTTGCGTTTGAGATAGATCATTTATATCATGCGTTAACATCTACTGTCTAGCGATACAGAATGAACACAGGAGTAGATGCTTGTGGTAGGTTCAATAGTATTGCTATTTTCAAAGATATGCTGTTATTATAGCAATCTGTATATCAGAGTATCGATTCTACGGGCAAAAGCAAGTCGATTAAAAAGAATAAAATTTTCTCGTATAACACTCCGTATTCATGAAAATCGAGTTCGAACATCCACCAAGTTCGCATGCCTCAGTACTTGCTGTAAGTAGAAACGGTAGATCATGATCAGACGCATTAGCGGATTCCTATCTTGCGGCGGGCGTAATCGATGCATTTGCGAACTCGATTATATCGCAAACAAAGCGTCAAAGAAAAAAATGTTATCTTTGTTTCCGACTTATTTTTACACGCGGAATCACCGCCGCAATTCCATACTCTGCATCACACAAATGTATTTTTAGTAATCAGACTGAGAATTTTATTCATTCGTGACAAAAACGAGTATACCAATTCTTGACGTTAAAAATTTCCCATGCATTTATTCGAAACAATACTTGTTAATACTTATTATAATTATAATAATTTGTGAGAAATAAATAAATAAATAAATAATAAGTGAGAATATAAATTATGTACAGTGGAGATATTGGAAGCAGCTTCGAGTGCAAAGAGTTAGAAACAAACAGCGAACGAAACATCGGAATACTATTCCGTGTCATCGCTGTGTTTTCCGATCGAATCAGACAACTTTTATTTCGCAAGAAGGTCTTCAGTCTAGCGTTAACAGTTACTACCAACGTTTGCAAAAGAACGGTGTTGCTTCGCTGGCGCTAATGTTAGCCAACCGTTGTCAGAACTTCCCCGAGCGAGAAATAGAGAGAGAGAGAGAGAGAGAGAGAAAGTACGAAGCTGGACCGAAGAGTCCGGACAGTGGGAGCTGCAATTTTATTTAGTATCTGGAACACGTGGAGTGTTATCTTTCAAAAGTATTTCTTTGGAGGGACGGTCGGTGCGTAATAACCGGGAACGATGATGAAACTCCACGCGAGTGATTTTTAAATTATTGCAGTCCCAAGTGCAGGAAATGAGGAAAGTTCCCGTCGGCGCGGGACGTCGGGACGGGCAGTCCGGGCATCTAAAAACACGAATTCTTTCACGAACCGTTTTACGTCACAAGATTAAAGCGGGAACGTGCGGCAATATGTTTCCACGGCCGTGAAGATTAGCGAGCGCGAGACCGTCCGAGAGAGTATCCCCCCTCTCTCTCTCTCGGCTGCAAGAATTTAACCGGACGACGTGATCCCGCGGCCGCCTCGCGTTGCTTCTACCGTTCCGCAATAGTCATTACTCCAGGGATTGTCAACTGTCAAGGATGACGTGTAATCATGATATTGGAACGTAACGCGGTTATCACGGTGTAGGAGAGGCCCGGCCCCTTACCTCCGGGGTTTCAATTGGCCAGAATGCAGCACACGAGCGTCGCGGACACGTCAACGCGACGCCGGTTTAAGCTACGACGACATCGTATTCAGGTGAATCTCCACTGAACGCCATGTAGTTCATTGCAATTTACACGTTGATAGATGTACGTCTTCGTCGTTAACAGGTTGACTGCCACGTCGATCATGGTTGACACAATTCTGCGTGTATCTTTAAAAATTAATATTGCTCGCGTTACAGCTGAGCGAACCGATCGTCGTTCGAATTTGCATGACGGGAGGTGTTCAAAAAGTAATCTCTAAGATTTTGTGATTCCAGTACTATTTATTACGAAGAGAGTGTAATTATTAGTGCACAGAAAACGGAGCACACGATGTGGGAATGAAGTTATCCAGGAGAAGAGAAACACAACAACTGCTTGTCCAATGAAATACTCAACAGAATCTTTCCAGAAGAAGACTGACGACATCCAGACGTGGCCAGAAAACATAACAAGATCTCCCAGCATCCGAACTGCTATGTATTTACAAACTGTACAATTATTTAAGACGTTCAAATGCCCTATTCCGAGCAAGTATAAACAAATCCGCAGAGTGCATCCGACAAAAGTGAAGCCGATCGCTAATTCCAGGGTAAGTTCAGTGAATGGAGGTCGAACAGCAATACCGTGGACTCCTTTGAGCAGAAAGGCTCTCGAGCGTCCGGAGCGGCGAACAAAAGCCGGCGTTTAAACGGCTAAGTTTCGTGCGGAACCGTCGGAAAAACCGTGCCGCCTGTTTACGTAACGGAATCAATAACAATGTCTCGGCTGTGCGCGGGGAAACATAAATTATAAACGAAAAGAACAGTAGAAAAGTTTTCTGTCCTCCCACTCCCGTCGGCTCCGCGACTCTCTTTCTTTCTCTCTCTTTTCCCGTCTCCTTCCCTCTCTCTCTCTCTCGGTATTTGTCTCGACGACAGTACAAGGGCAGCATGTTTTCGTCGGCGATGAGGAAAACAGTCGGACGGAGTTTCAAATCCCCTGCCCCTCCCCCTTGATTCTCCTCCTCCGGCATACGGGATGAACGAGGACGAAAGAGAGGGGGTCCGTAGGTCGGAGTAGGAAGAAGGGCGCGATAGTAGGATGAGAAGGAAGAGTAGGATGCGTAGGAGGAACGGTGGGAAGACGAGGAAGAAGAAGACGAGGAAGAAGAAGAAGAAGAAGAAGAAGAGAGGATAGATACTCGATTGGACCAGCCAACTGCAGCGAAACTCTTCGACATCGACCTAGTTCGTCGTTTTCCGCATGACGTTGCTGCGCCAGTCGGGGTTTTTGGTCGCGATTTTCAGGTTCGATACTTATCCCCCAAGATATACGGGCTCATCCCGGCCGACTCACCTCTTCCTCCATTTTCCCCCGGTGCCTTCCGTGAAACCGCCCTTTAGCATACCCTTCCGCTCCTGTTTCTACCGTTTCTGTTTCCCAGAACGCGACGTCTGCACGCGCGCGCCCCCACACGTAAACGCGGACCTTTCTCTTTCTTTCTCTCACTCTCTCTCTCTCTCTCTTCCTCTCTGTCTTTCTCTCCCCTCCCTTCTCTGTCTCCGTCTCGCCCTCTGATCCCTCGTCCACGGAATCAAGCTGGAAACGAGGAGCTCGAAACTTCTCTAAAATATTGGATGCGACTCTCCTCGACTTATTCAAGCAGTCCTCGGCTCTCTGTGTGTCTTCTTCAGCCCGTTCTGTTCCGTTCCGTTCCGTTCCGCGGCGCGTCCTCGGCTGTTCGACGTCCTCTATTCCGCGGGGCGCTCATTCACCGACGGGCCTCCCGGTTGTTCACGGGTTGTTTGAAGGCTCCGGGGCCGAGGTTGCCGCGGAGAGAGTGAGAGCGAGAAGAAGAAAGAGAGAGAGAGAGAAAGAGAGAGAGAGAGAGAGAGAGAGAGAGAACGAGGGCTCTCTGGCTAGCACCGACGCCGTAAGAAAACCGGGACGGGGAGGCGGGCCGGATCGGCAAATAGCTTGAATCACGCGAGCCGTTGCCTCGTAATTAATAGGGCGCACGAAAACGAGCTACCGCGCCATCAGCCGCTCTCAAGATCCTCGCCCCGTTCCTCCAAGAAGCTTTGCACGCTTTGCGGTACATTGTTCTTTGGCGGAACGCTCGTCGGGATTGGCGTTTGTTTAATGGCGGGGCCGTGCTATCGCCCGCATTCGCTAGTATTTTCGAGACGTTTAATTTCGGCTTCTGATTAAGCAATCCCGCTTTTCGGATAGAAAACATACTAACGAACCGGTGCTCCCGATATTTATCATCGTTTTCCGGTAAAATAACGGCTCTGTCTAAGATGGGTTCTTCCTCTTAACTCGTATTTTTAATTCGCTGCACGCGTCGATCGTTCGATTAACCCTTTGCCGTTAGAATTTTTCGCGTTTCATACGAGCCTTGACTTTTTCATCTGCACAAACGATCAGTTGTTGATCAGTGCTAATAGTTACTATTAATTACTTGATAAAGAAGTTTGTAGCCCGTGCTATACGAGTATATACACTAAATTAATTATTTTGTGATTGAATTCTTTGAGTTTCATTGCTAGTTATTTTTTGACAATCGGTGTCAGCTAAATTAATAGCGGCAATGACCAGTGACTACAGAAGTGAACGTGGTAAATCAATTGTGTGAGATTTAACTGATTTCTGTAGGAGCAAGTAGAGTACAACACAATGGAGAAGTCTGTAAAAATTTGTTGCTAACACCTCTTCAATAAATTAGATAATTGTAATTATATATTTATACTCATCTTCATGTGAATATGTTATTTCTGTCAAATAACAGCTAAAGAAACGACAGTATATAGCTAGAGAAGTATCAGTTAAGAAAGAAACCTAAAGGATGTTTTAAGTAGAATAGTTCGCACTAGTCAGACAACCAATCCAATTTTTACTTAGTTGTGTCTACAACTGTTCTAGCGCACTCGAGCTTCTCATACACCGTTACATTAACATAACCCTCTAATGATTTTAGTCTTACAATAACTAATTTAACTGCCACTGTTTAATTTCATAATTTATCGTTCCTCAACCAATGTCTCGATTCTCGAACGCCGCTTATTACAACATTTTGCATTCAAGTAAAACGAGCCGTGTCCAGTGGAAAGGTCAAAGATCGCGACCGCTAAAAGAAACAAATCACATCTATATGCAGCGACACATACACCAACACGTCCGACCGAGCTCCCACATTTCTGAGAAAAACTGAGGCGTGCCCAATTTATCGTTATCATAAATCCGCGTACCGGCACATTTGCGTTACTCCCGCTGAAATCTCGTAGACCGTTCTGGAAAAGTAACGGCCAGCCAGCCAGCCATCTGGGATCGTATTCATCCTGGGAAGATTCATTAAGCGATGAAGCCATTTACCGATGAAGGTAAGTGGAACGCGGCGAAATCTGTCACGGAGACTCGCTTTTCACGAGGATTTCGTTGCGCTTCGGCCGGCGCGAAGGAATTTATATCTGGCCGGTATTTTCCAAGTGTTTCTCGACTACGACAGAGAACGAGAAACAGAGAGAGCGAGAGAGAGCGGGCCGAAGAAGAAGGCGACGAAGACGAAGAAGAAGAAAGGACCAGAAAGGGTAGAAAAGAAGCGGAGAACGAGTTGGCTCGGTGCTTGAAGTAAATCAAAGGAAGGAAATGAATTTTTATTGAAGAAAGGGCCCTGGCCTTTTCGGAACCGGAGCCAGCTCTTGCTCCGCGGACTAAGTGAAATCTGTGAAAAGTTGCGTGAGAAACAATACGCTGCCAGTCGGCCCTTTTTTTTACTGCCCTATACGCCCTCTGCAAACTATCACGGGTGCGGGTTGCACGGTCCGGTACGGATTTCTTGAGCTCCCCCGATCCGGTGACTTTTTCACTCTCGGGACCCCTTGTATTTTCCGCCGGGATCTTTATGGGGTGATTAATGGTATTAATAAGAGGGTTACCTACTTCGGCGGGAACCTTGAGCCACGAGGAAACGCGTCGCTCCTTTCATTCCGCGTCGATTTGAATGCTCGCTGCTTAATTGCTCCTTCGGTACCTTCCCCCGCTCCTCCCCCGTCCCTCCCCGTTGATCCTGTATTTAGCTTATTTGTCGTTTGCGCTTTAAAACGACCGCCAAGCCACCGAACGGTTTGGCTTTTCTTCTTTGTCGGCTTGAATTCGCCAGGAGAAGGTACGCATCAACCGGCACCGCCATCGTTTTCTTTCAGACTTGGCTCGGTTCTAGGGAATTTTTTACGACTCAAAACGCGGGCCACTTTTGCGGCCGCGATGAAAGGCCCTCCCACGCTAATGAGACATTAATCTGTCCATGGAAACCGGAGACGGACAATGAAATCATTCCGTTGGCGAAATTTCGCGTTGCGCGACTGGTATCCGGGAATAGCGAGGAAACACGCTTCAAACAAGATTTGCTATTCTATTATTATGTACGCTGAATTGTACCCTCGCCCACAAATATTAACAACCGTTCGCTAAAAACCCGACAAACCGCGTCTAAAGTGTCTCTAGTAAATTCGGTTCAACGCGAACACCGTTGGGTCGTCTAAATTGAAAAATTAATAAATCAGTGGAAACACGCTGCAATAGTCAGACACGTCGCTATCCGGAGAATTAATCCATCGGTCTACCGCGGATCGAATTTTTCGCTATTGCGTGGCCTCTGGAGACGGTCGAGTAATTTTCCTTAGTTATCAGGTGATAGGAAACGCTCATTTTAATTAATGACAATATAAAACAATATATTAAAACAATATAAAGGTTTGATCAGCCGATATTGGTCTGGTAAGTTCTTAACACAGTAAACGTTCACGTTTGAACATCTGAATCCTCGCTTTTATTAGTCGTAGATGTTATTATGCAGCTGAAATTTTCCTTAATTTGAAGTTCAATTTATAAACAATCCAAATAAGAAGTTTAACATCAACTTTCACTTCATTGAATTATCAAGCGAAGCAGTACAGAAACGCGAATCGATGCTTCTCATAGCCTGCAAAAACAGTGCTTTTTAAAAATTAGCTGTAGGTAATTAGGATAATCACATCATCAAGATTTGCATTTAAAAAGTGAAGCAGTACCTTTGGGAATCGACTACGTTCGCCATGAAACGTTTTAGTATCCCGTTTCATGCAAATAACAGCAGCTGCAGGTAATCTGGCAGTGAATGACAGTTTCTTGTGAAAAAGAAACTTCAGCGAGGAGAAGAAAAAAATTATTAAACATTAACTCCCACGCATCCAGGCGAACTGACATTTAGGTAGCTGCACTGACATTTTCCGAGCGGGAGCTTAGCGCAGCATTCTTTCTTCAATTTATCCGGTTTTATATCCTCCGCCATGATTCCAGGCTCGAATAAGAGATTAATGAGACGTGCCACGAAAGACCGCCATAACGCAGTTTAGCACTGTAGCTACGTCGTTTGTGCTCGCTCTCAGAAGGAAGAGGAAACGCGGCACGAATGCGCGCACGCAGGTGTGTGCCCGCAGCATCCTTGCTCCGCGAAACTCCGTAATGACTGTCGCTCGTTTAGATTGGTTTACACGTAATGCGCTCGAGGATGTAATGGTGCGTGCCCGATTAATACGGAACGCTGTATATTACTTCTGAAATTATGACCGTCTTGCGCACCTCGCCGAGATTTACCCGGCGAGTCGATTTTCTGGACACGTACAAATAAACTCGGGGCTACTTGTCGTTTTGCTTCCGCAATTAATCAAAGCCACCGGGGCTATCCGCAAATACCGCCGTAGATCCGCTCTCTCTCGCTAAATTCGTTTTATCTTCGTACTCTTAAGCTGCTATTGATTTTGCTTAACTCGATGCCGCGGCCAGTTTTAATACCGACGCGTCAAACGACTCGCCCGGGTCGCTTTGGACCCGTGGAAAATTCTGCCTCGTGACTGCAGATTCGAATTTAACACTAGAACTGCCGAACAATAAATCCAACGATATATATTTCTTTGTAATAACAACGTGATTGCATCTATTATATTAACCCTTTGTACTCGAAGCTGTTTTACCTAAAACCAAGGCATATCTCCTGGCCTCGAAAATTTCGCTTCACGTGATTTATTTCCTTAGGTTTTTACTATTATTTGTCTTAGTAACAGTGAGACTGTTATCACTTTCCTAGATGCAGGTATGGTGATGTAAAAATGATTTCGAACAATGGTGTCGCAAGTTTTAGTGGTGTCCCAGAGTCACCATTCGAGTGCAAAGTGTTAAAACTTCATATAATTATTATTGTAACATTTACGTTATTAAAGAAATACATCTCAAAATTTTTTAGGGAAACATTTTTATAACTCCAATAATTGCGAAAGAAACAACTAGGAACCAGTTAAAATGACTGATTTGGTAGTTCTAGTGTTAAATTCCGTTTGGCACATGTTTGATACTTCGATGAAATTCGATGCTTCATGAAATGTTGAAATTATCCTCCATAGGTGCTTGGGATCACATTTTTATCTTGTTCATCTCATTAGATGCTACAGAAATTTTGTTGCAAATATTTATTCGTACATCAACGTACAACTTCAGATAAGATTGTAGGTATCCACATGCAAGTTTTGCATTTCCTCGGGTTATTTTATAAGAATTAGAAGAAGGAAAGTGTTTCTTGTACGGATTCTAGATTTTTGTTAATATTCGAGTCTTTCTATATTTTATAATTTTACGAGTACGATAGGTACACTAAGAGCGACAGTATATTTATGAACGATTGTAAATCGTCGAATTAGTAAGGGATTAAATTAAAATTATTTGGAACCCTGTTTTATAGTCAGATTATTTTACTATTATTGAAGTTATGAAATTACCGCCATAACAGTAACAGAAATCACAGAAATTCTAAAGAAATTACATCTTGTCATTTTTACAAGGTAATGTAAGCCAGTAAAGTTTAATGCCCGGAAGGTTTAACGTTAAGACAAAGATTATTGCATTATTTCGTGTGTGTTGCAAATGTTAAACAATTTACGTGAACAGGGAACTATGAGCAGCGGTTAGTTCATGAGTTTAGATTTATCGCGAGAAGCGCGTCTGATACGGAGATTAAGAAAGTTTGACAAGCTTAGGCTTCCGCGCGGTGACACTTTCCGCAGATTACTCTTTCATTCGCACCCCAATTACGCGGTAAGCACGTATTCAGTTCCTTCGAAATTACAACATGTCTCTCCGCTGCCTCTTATTTGAACGATAATCCGCGTACGCGTTCCTCGTTAATCAACGGGGATTACGCGATTTGCGAAAGTAATTAGCGAAACGTATTTAAAAGATTGGAACGTTCGAAAACGCGCTAGGAATTCTCGCCGGCGCGGCGTGTATAACATTTCCGTACCGATAATTAAATGCGAGGCCAGTTAAGTGCGATACGGAAACGACGCGTTACGAAATGTTCTTTTTGTTAGTATCGTGCAGCCCCGAGGCGATCAATCATGTTTTTACACGGCCGTCGATAAACCTGTGATATTAGCTACGTTCGATTTCACATTCCATAAAGACGTTATTATTACACGTTGCACGAAATTACACTTTTGATGCCGTAAACATTCCCCGTCGATTTCAACTTTTCTCCGATGTAAAAACAATGTAAAAACACACACACACACATGCGCACACTGTATTTTAACGATCGATTTTTTCCTTTGCGCACACAAACATAATATTGACTGTACAAATTATGAAATAGAATGTACACAATTTTTGACGTGAACCTGTTGTATTTGCAATTCGATTTCTAATCGGAAGCTTGGGATTAGAATAATGACTTAGAAGTCATTATTTAAAACAATCTCTACGTCGCTATATTTGTATGTAGGAAATTACTAAAAATTTAAACGTTGCAAGGAGGAGTAACAGTAAAATTCTCCATATGCACAAGAGGGAATAAATCACGTAGAACGTAATTGTTCTAGGTAAGAAGAAATGCCTTGGTTTTGGAATAAAAAGATCTCCGAGTAGTTAACCGTTTCTCGTGGAATAACGGGGTAATTAATCATTAGATTGTCACACAAAGTTTACTCGTATCCATCGCATTATAACATAATTTTATTCGTCTATAATCAACGGTTAAACATTGTAGTAAATATAAATTTCCTTTCTCTGCTGGGGAATTATTAACAAAGAAGAAGTTCCGATCGTCGTAGCTTTCGGAAGAAATAATACAGAAATGAATAAACGACACCGTTCAGCGACACGTCTAGCGAATGCAAATATACAGGAAGTTCAGACACCGTTGATCGAAGAAACATTAATAACAGTATCAAAAAGTACCAGCCGTTGAAGTACGCTTCTAGAGGATTGAAATCGTCGGATTTATCCGCAACCATATTTTCGCGTAGCTAGAAAATTAATCTTGTTTGAGGTTTCGAATGGTCGCGGAGAGACGTAGAAAAATTCGGGCTTCGAGAGCGGACGAGAGCGGGGTCTGCGATAAATCCAATTCCACTTGCTAACAGGAACATGAAAGTCATTCCATTTAATGTAGAATATCAGTTTTATTTTCGCGGCCCCTTAGCCGAGATACTTTCCAGAAAACTTTCGAGGAGGGAGGAAGAGGAAGTCTCGTCTCGGTTCCTCGTGGGTGCCCTCGTCTCCGGTTTTGACGTGCTATGGTCTGAACCTCTCGAAAACCTTTCTGCGCGACACAAAGAGAACAGAGGGGTCAGGGAGAGAGCAGGAGAGAGATAGAGCGACGAAGAAAGGTAGAGAAAGAGAGAAACGAAGAGAGAGAGAGGAGAAGGGGACGATATTAGGGGGATGGGGGATCAGAGATGGGGACGGAGGAAGCAGGGGGTAGGGGGTCTTTTCGTAAGCGTAATGAAACTGCCTAGTAATCTTAGAAGCTGTGTACATCCCGTCTCACCTCGTCGCGGCAGTCAGCCGGGTTAAATGTCTTGAAATGGATATTCCTGCTGGTAGTAGACGGTGGATTCGGATGCGCGCCGGGGACGTGCAGAAGTTACCGTTTCGGATATTACCACGCTCCGCGCTGCTTAAGGCCTCGACGTGAATTTCGTGTCTCACCTAACACTGGCCGCAGCCTTAGGAACTGTGCGCCCGGTATTTCAACCGAGAGAGAAACCCAGAGAGAAAGAGGAAGAGAGAGAGAGGGAGAGAGAGAGCGCACGGTCGAGTCATTAATGCCGCGCCACGTGAGGGAATTCTGGTCTCCGATGCTCGCCGATTTTCTGTGTTATAATTATCGTCAACCACGCGCGGCACGTTCCCTCGATAGACTGTACCGGGTGTCCCGCGAGACTGCCGACTAACTTATACCCCGGCTCGTTGTCGACCGAAAACGCCGAGAGTTACCACCTATCCATCCTTATTAACCGATAAACCGTCGCGGCCGTACAGGATGCTCGTGGAATGGATAACCAACGAGTTTTTGCCGCGCATAGTGCTCCGGTTCGCTAAGAGGACGCGTTTCGAGGACATGTATTTTGCGACTTCGTTTCGGAGGTGCGATGGTAGCAATGACGAGGGAGATCGATGCTCGAGGTTGGCCGAGATTACGTTCGTCCTCTTGATAAGAGCGATTCAGCCTCTGATGTTCTTATCACAGTTCTTTTGTTGGAATTATGTGTATACGATTGTTTTGGGACCATCGATTTTGTGGCGGTCGAGGCATTTGCGAGAAAAATGAGTAGACGAATTATAAAAGTCTACATCGATTTAATTTACTAGAATCATCGAACCGTGCATGTATTTAACACAATTTCTATCGTTCGCACCTAACGTTTGTTTCTACTCGGTATAATTTAGTATTTTCTTAGAGTCCGTCATTTATAGATTATAAAGTGCAACCACGAACCGAGATCTTCCGTAAAATTGCTTAGAATCGAATTAAACCGGGAACGAATACCCGAACGATGGTTGTCGATCGAGAACAACGAATCGTTATCGTACGGACGACAGTGCGCTTCTCTCGCTTCTCCGCGCGTCTATCTCTATTTAAGGAACCTAACGTTGGTTTCTACAGCACATTAGCCAAAATTCCCTTAAAACCTTTCATTTATAGACTGCAAAGTGCGATCCACATCGAACCAAGCCTTCCATGAAAATTACCGATCGAATTGAAGTTAGAATAAATACGGAAGCGACGTCAACCGAATCAAGAACACCGAATCGTTGCTAATCGAATTGCAGCTGAAAGCGCGCTTCTCCATCGAAGTTTCTACGATTTCTCGAAGTCTCGGAAAATCTGCGCGCTACGATTGTCCCAAGATGACAGCGAAGCGAGCCGATCGAAGACTAGGGCGTGGGCACCGTTCACATCCGGTTGCACCACTTACGTCAGCGTAGATAAGAACCTCTATTTCCAGGATTAAGGATTTGACTGACGTTGTATTTTTGTCGTGGTATCCCGGTTATCGGCGGTCAGCGTAAGAAGAACAAAAGAGAGAGGGAGAGAGAGAGAGAGGAGGGAAGCAAGAGCGAAAGAGAAAAAGGGAAGGGAAGCGAGCCACGGTCGAAACGGCGAGGATCACGGGGGTAGGAGAAAGAAGAACGGACGGACTACCCCAACGAGACTCGCAAAACATTATTTCCAAGCTGAACGTCACGCAGCCCAGCCGGCAGTTAGATCGATAGATAGAGACGTCGGTCCTCCCGTTTCTCTACGTCGAAGCGCCGTCATGCGAATCTCGAATTCAAATATAGAAATGTCTGGCCCAGTGACATTTCGCAGCCCGTATCAACCCCCGATCGAGGATCGAGGAGAATTCGCCACCGCGGGGCGGCACTCTCTATCTCGCTATCTCTCGTCACCGCTATCAAAGGATTCGTCGAACGGTACCAACCGATTTTACTTTCTTTCTCACCGAATCCCTCTCTCTCTCAATCTCTCTCTCTTTCGGCACCTCCTTCGCGCCGACAGATCTCGTAATTAAATGCTCGACTCCTTTTTTTTTCCCGACGGACCTTAATGTCCGAGGATCGACGACGGAACGAGAGATACCTTGTTCAATTTCGAATTTCTTTGAACCACTCACCGATCCGATGAACGATAAGGCGATCGGCGCGGGTGGACGATGAGTCGTTCTTACCTGCAACAAACAACGGAAAAGACATTTTAATTAAACTGCTCGGCCAGCTGGTGGCGAATTTACGCGACCGTGGGGGCGATAAGATATCTTTACTCGTATCTGATTTTCTTTTAGCGTTTCAAGTCGGCCGTGGTGATTTGACGTTTTGCGAACGGCCCGCTGGATCTATGATTCTGTTTCTACGTCTCGCGGATGTGTCAAGGTTTTACGATGTTTCACCGCCGATGAACGGTGAAAATGGCTCCCTATATTTTATTTTCGAGATTTTTGTCAGGGGAACCTTATTAACACTAGAACTTTTCTTTCGCAATTATTGAAGTTATAAAAATGTTTTCATCCGAAATTTTTTGACGTGCTTCATTAATAACGTACATGTTACAATAACCATTATATAAAGTTTTCATAGATGCAGTCTCGTTATTATTGCAAAATAATGTATATCGTTGGATTTATTGTTCGGTAGTTCTAGCGTTAATCAGCACTCGTGAAATGACACTTGAAACGACTTTCCTAAACATTCAACCCACTCGATCTTTTTCCTTAGACAGCAACATTTCGATGTATCATTTTAGTCGCTTTGCAACCTTTTTGGGTCAATCTCCCCACGAGTAAATTGAAAAGCCTCTGCGGTTTTCACGGACATTCGCCAGAGCATCGGCCAACAAGCTGGCAGCGTGTGCTACCTTAAAACCAGTCGGATCAATTGCATTTCAATATAACAAAGTTATAAGCAACCAGTAAGAACGACTCTTTACACTTTCGTTTAGCAAACTTTATTAAAGTCGTTCTACAGACTGCTCGACTCAATCTCCGGCAAATTGCCTGTAGCATTTCATGGGGATTCCGCTGGAGAATCAAATAAACAAGTTGCGATGCACCTTCAAGCTTGTCGAATTTATTTGGTATTGATAAAAAGCGTAAGTGTCCGAAGTTTCTGTGCGCAGTTTCGCGTTAGTATCGCGACGGACGTCGAGCACCCGGAAAATCGGGGCTCCGTCACGAAGACGGATACACCGGTTTATAGCGGGTCGCGAAGGACTTCGGGATCTTGTGTATAGGTGTGCGTGTGTATGTGGCGCCAGAGCAAAATTTAACCTTGCCACGAATGGCAAGGAACGATCCGACACGTCGCGCGTGACTCAAGAGCGCATCTATATTCGGTGCGACGATGGCAAAAGTGCATCAGCCCGAAGCGAGGCTAGCCAAAGTGTGCTGTAGCCAATCAATCCGCTAAACGCACGTATTTATCCGCGCCCGTCGTCCAGACGACGTGGACGTAGTCGTTACGCTCGGAGATAAATTCCCCGGTGTCTGGTTAATCTGATCCGCCGAACCCGACGGTGTTCGACTGGAAAGCTATAGCGCGGGTCATCGTTTAACCCGCTCCGATCCTCGCACTATTATTTTATTACTCCGCTACTGGCATCTGTTGGCACCGACGTCAGATCATATGCCACCGCTATCACTTGCTTTTACGTCCACTTCGACAGGCTTTTGCTGATCCTGAAATCGGACGACACGATCGGTTCTTTTCTAGACGTTTTTGCCGATCGAGTCGCGCTACGTCCCGAAGGCTACGGGATCGCTGTCGAGGAATAGTCATCGTAAAGATAGCGACGCGAAATATAAAGTTGATTGGTTTGTTCCGGATCTTAGGCATTCGTGATTGGAATAGACAGGTGAAATATGAAACTGGAAGAATTAGATCTTCTTCTGTCAACTTTAAAGTGTCTGTACTAATACTTTTATTCTTGTGCGTTTCGATTGATCGGTTTTCGCGTCAAATTTGAAATTTAGTAATAATATAGGACACATTTGAGGATATTTAACGGTAGAACTTCCAAACCAGTCATTTTGAGTGGTCCCTAGATTTTTTGTCGCAATTATTGAAGTTATAAAAATGTTTTCATTAGAAATTTTCGGATGTACTTCTTTAATGACGTATACTTTATAATAAGTATTGAATGAAGTTTTAATACATGCAATTTCATTATTTGCGTTAAAGGAAGGAGAAGCATAGTTTCATTTAACTCTTGTGTCTTAAGATTGGCACAGAAAATTTGTATAGACTGTTCACATCTTTTGGTTATTGTATTTTATTGTATTATCAACATTTTAATCATTTCAGAAGTAAGAAAACTTGTGAGATTGGAGGTTAATCATGAATTTATGGAATTACATCATATAATGAAGTTGTATAATTAATTAAAAACTCGATTGTAGATCTTTATGAAAGATCGCCAAGTTCTGCAGTAATTATAACGAACAGCATTCGAATAAATGAATAAAGTGAATTTCTTCTATTAATTTTAAGAAGTCAAAGAATATATAACGGTATTATTAAATACTTTCCAAGTATTTGTCATTTTTCGCTGCGTGAATGCACAAAGACCACAGTCCATTATCAACAATATACAAATGACAATTGCTTGTCCCTAAAAGCTTTTGCATTCCGTTAAAAACTTGAGAGACGTCACTTGAATTTGCATCAAAGGATAAATATCATTTTATCAAGTAAATTTTGTATACACTCCGTGTAAAATGCAACGAAAATAGTGCAAAGCGTTGATCACTTCGGTAGGATCGCAAAACAATAGAGGCTGCAAGTTATTCCAGAAAAAAAGGATGAAATTCCCGTTATCCGTGAACTGCAAAGGAATTACGAAATAAAAATCTCATTATTTTCAGTGAAACGTGTCAAGACAGGCACACACACCGGTGGAGATAGTAATGAGAAATTCTTGAAAAAATATTTCTTCCCCACGTTGTTTTTAAAGTTATGCAAATCCATGCGAAAACAAGAAACAAAGCCGTCCCTGGCCTGAATTCAACAGCTTATGCATGAACGTCGCTCTCTTATAAATTAATATGATAATTTTATTTTTAACGTCGGGGAACAAACGAACGTTCCACGTCTACACAGGGGAATATAAATTTTATACTACAATGAACGCTTTTATCAATTTCGAAAACCCATCTTCGCCCAGCAAAATCTAAACATTAATGCTAAAATACAGCGTGCACGCTCTTCGTAACAGAAACAATTACTCTCTCGCCAACAATGCTTCGTGCGCGCGTCAACCATAAAAGGGGCGGTACTTTATCTCGCTCTCTTAATCAATTCTAAGCTAATGCGATTCTAAAAAGAACATCAATTTCGTGATCTCTAAAATGTTACACAGCTTATTTCGTCCTTAACAAAAATCTAAATTAACGCGGACCTAAAAGGAGAATATCAAAAGTATACCGAATGCCTTTTAACTTTCAAGTCGCTCTTCAGAAAAATGCTAAACAGGCTTGCCAAATTTGTAATTATAAGATGTTCATTTTACTCTTTTAAACCCCAACACTCGACTAATGACTCTGAAGCGCCAATGAAAATTGCTGTACCATTACTCAAAATAGTTTACACATTATTAAATACGTCAGTGTTCTACAGATTGCCAATTGAAGTGTCACACCAGAAAACGCGTTCAACTTTACATGCATTATGCAAAAAAAACACTGCAATAAAATTCAAGTTTCTTAGAATGCAGAGGATTAAAAGATTCTACATAAATGTTGTTCTAGAAAAGAGACACTGAGTCAGCAATCTTAAAACGATCTTCACTTTCGTGTCTCTCTATTAATAATAATGCAAGAAAGCACTCCAATAAAAATGTTACGATTTGACAAAGATGTCTTGTAATTCAAATTTCCTCGAATGCAGAGTATTAAAAGATACTACATGAATGTTGTCCTGGAAAGGACACCAAGTCGATAATCTCGATCTTCACTTTTGTGTGTCCCCATTAAAACTCTCTACTCTAATGTGACATTAATAACAATTTGAAAACGTTCTCGAGGTTTGCATGGACGATAAAATTCTTAAGAAGAGAATTCTTAAAAACCTTAAGAAAATGCAACGGAAACAGGCGTGCCAATAATTGAATCGTTCGTACGAGTCGCCAGCCTCGGTCCCGACAAATTATTTCAATAAACAAGCCCGAGCTGTGTCGATCAAATGTGAACGTTCACAAAGACAACCAGAGGCGCAGCACGTGTCAGAAGTGTCTAGCGGTCTCCGCGGGGTTTCGATCAAACGATCAACTAATAACCTGCCGAGGATCTACCTTTCCCGAGAGCCGTGCCAGTACTCCTGACTCTCGGCATTGGGAACGTGCTCGGTTTCAGGATAATCCCAGCTGCATTACCTTGATGAGTTCCGGACTCCATTTTCGAGCCCAAGAAATGTTCAGTGTTCGCCTATCTTGAATATAGCCGTCCGCCTCGCGGTTTCGGCTGCACACATTCGCGCGTGCCGGGTTACGCGTGCACGTGCGCATTATCCGCGACCATAAAAGCCTGCTATACGGTTTCGCGTGCATCGAATTTTTGTCGCAATTCTTAATCGCCTCTGATATAATACGTACAAGCAAGAGAAATTGATCTACAAGATGTGTGAAACAAAAAGCTCTTCTGTGTGATGAAAAACTGTTGATAAGTTTCTCTAAATTTTGTTTTTCAGAGAGGTGTATTTTTGTCGATCGGTGGATATATGGAAGAGGTATTGATAGCGATGTATGCTAAGTCTCAACTCGTTTAAATCGGATAAACGTATCTTGTAATATAATAATATTTAAATATTGTAAATCCAAGTTTGAAATGCTGTAATAAGACATCAGTGGGAGAAATATCACTCCAAGCAAGGATTCTATAAAGAATGACGAATCTTATATCCCTTCAGATTAATTTTCTCCACTATTAGCGACAACTTAGAACCATCCTGGAAACAATTAGTAAGGTAATCTAACTATGAGCCTCGCTGATCGCGGAAGTTTCAGCGAAACGTGCAATCTCTGTTCGCATATCGAGCTGCTCAAGTTTTGCTTGAAAATAAAATGGCTCCTAGTCTGACATGTTCGCTAGCATCGTTAGCTACGCGGTCTACATTTTCGAAAGATTTTGTTAATCGCATTTGACCCATGTTATCCGTTACAAAATAAATTTCAGCAAATACAAATCACCGTCCTCTAAACATCGCCGTAAATCCTTCATCAGGCAAAGTAGAACATTTCGGTGATCCTACACTTAACATCGTAAATCAGATCTAGCCGAGACACTTGCAATGAACACGTCTATTACCATTTGGGCGCTCGTATATCAGAGTTACACCAGATTTTGCATTTTCCCGGAGCAGATTCGTGGCGAGCTACGAGGAGACGCGAAAAAGCGTATACGTATCTTTTGGCTCGTAAAAGTGTTCCACCACGAATTAAGGAGATATCCAGCTTCCGTTTCCCGTGTGCTCGTTCAGGCGTACATATACATCGGGGCTGCATCGCGAGACAGGTAGGAGATGTCTCGAGGGAGGCCAGTGTTTGGATGCAAAAGACGACGGAGAAAGAGAGACGGCGGAGGGAGAACAACAAGGCCGAGGCTCTGCCGCTCTGACAGAGTTAATTTATCCTATATTGCTACTTAGCGAATCTACTGAGATTTCAGTATCCCGAGGAGCGGGACGAATCGACTTCCGGTCAGGCTACGTCTCCCGGGAATGGAATTTCACGGAAATTACTCTCGGTCCGAACAACACGGTTAAACGACTCGCTAGACAGAGTGCACACTCAGAATCTGTAACGTTCGATTTATCGCACGAATCCTGATAAAAAATCTGCGATTGCAAAACGGCAGCGAGTTCGGCTGGCAATTGTTAGAGACAGGTTAGAGTTAATCGTAACAGTTCATCTCGCTGCTGATACATTGAAATAAGCATTTGTATCAAATGATTCTAATACCGCGTTCCTAAATTTGTGTTCGCGATGCTGTTCATAATAATACGCCCATGATAATGCTGTATTCGCAATAATATTACATTCATAACATTGTGTTCATGATACTATGTTCATAATGTGTTCTTAATAATATGTTCGTGAAACTGTAATCATAAAATTATGTTCAGAACACTGTGTTCACGATGCTGCGTTCGTAACATAGCGTTCACGATACTATCTGCATAATACACGATATGTATACATAAAATCCGCAGTGTAGTGATTATTACGTCGGATAACGACGTCACTGATACACCGTGCACCTTAGAAAGTAGACAGCCGCCCATAGACGAAGCGATGCCGTTTCTCGTGTAAAGAAACAAAGCGAACGGCTAAATCTACCGATTTCGCGGCAAATCCGCGTGAAAGTTAGTCCGCGGTCAAACTTTGATCCTGAAAGACGCGGCCGGGCGGTCCGTGCTACTAATCTTGCGGAAACAACGGCGGGACCGAAGTGCGAGCGAGAAGAAGAATCGGTCGGCAGACGAGAGCAAGAGCGGAAGCGGTTGGTCGGCGAGCTCATCTTAGTTGCTCGACTAAATCTCTCTCTAAGCGGACTAAGCAAGCTCCAGTGGCAATTCGTAACAACTATTAGCGAACCGACATTCATCTCGTTTAACTCGAGTTAGCGTCCTGGACGCGTAAACCAGGTGCGGAGGCTGTGTTAGCAAGCCGCGTTGCTTAATGCGCGCGTTGGCAACGGGAATCGCTCCACTAATTTATACGAAGCGATGCGGCCTATTCACACCGGCGACACCATTAATCAATATCGTTCATTAGATCGATACGACGCGCGGACCCCCGAAGCCGCCTGCTTAGCCGCGCCGGACAGCCCTTATGGACGCAACTCCCTTCAAACCCCTTTCAATCCCTTCTCTCTCTTGCTCCCTCTATTCCTCGCCGTTCACCTCCCTCTCTTTCCATCCCTCTCTGGAGCAAACTGGCTCTAGCGCGCCCCTAAACAGAAATAATTAAACCGTTGTTCCCGCGCCGACGATATTCGACCCAGTTGATCCGATGCCAATGCGATCTTAATCGAGAACGGTTTCGCGCAATCGTAACTGGCACGGGACGGCAGAATTTCTTAGCGGATTGCTCATTACCATTCTATTAAGAATATTGAGTCGCGCTGCCGTTCCGGCTCCGGAACGATTTAGACCCGATTTAGAAGACCCCCTGGACCAATCCCGCTGAAATTACGCGAACGCGAACGTCCTTAGCCGTTGTCATCGGTGACCTACTTTCGTCTTCGTTTTAGGGAGCTCCAAAAATCTGGAGACCCTGGGAGAAATGGTAGGCGAGTTCTTCTTGGAAAAGTAAATTGTAAGTTGAGCGAGACTTCATTCGAGGCAGCGTGGAAACCGAAACTCCGGTTACTGCGTCTGACAACTAGTCGCTGGTTCTACTTCCGCTGAAATGAACAACCTGGCTGCGATCATATAGAACTGTCGTAGAACACGCGTGTGGTCGTAGACGTATGAGAATATTTACACACTTACAAGTTTCTAACAACAATTTACTTCTTTAATTCACTTCGTGGTTTGAAATCGACGACGTATTCTATGCACGTTACACAGGTGTAGGTTCCTAATTTATTTGTTTAGATATTATTGCAGGACGTAGAACTTGGAATACCACGATTAATTTATTTAGAGATGTCTGTTCCAGGATTGACAAGTTAGTTTCAAGATTAGACATCTTGAAACAATTACATTTACGTGCTTTAAATTATTAATAATTTTGCACGCGGTCCTAGCCGATTTCGCTCGAAATCCAATTCCAATTTTCCTCGCTAAAATACGAACAATGTAATATTAACGAAACTCGTACACTATTACTCGACGCACTAATTTACTTTCGGCTCTACTTCCAGACTGCCACCGAATGTTCCACTGTTTACGCCACACGAGCAAAGTGCAGTGCGCAATGCCCAGCGGCGCCTGTTGCGTGCATCGGTGGTGCATCATCGCGTCGACACACGAACAATAACGATTACTCCTCGAAGCCGCCTTTCCGAGCAGTGCGATTGGTCGCTTCCTCTCGGACTACATGAAACGATACCTGTTTTCCACCGGGGGGAATAAAGAATAGGAGGGAAACAGAACGAGGGAGGCAAAGGGCGAGTCGGTGCTGCAAACGGGAAAGCTAATTTCACTCGAAATGCTTCGCATTAGCGGGCGAAGTATCAAAGGTCGCTAATATATCGCGTCGCTCGCATTCCGCGGGTACAGATTGTGCACGCTGGACATGTCCGCGCCGTATTATGTTATTATCCAAGTCAACGAGCGTGAAACGGTCAAAAGCAGCCTCGGGAACACCTGGAGAATCTGCCTCTCGAATCCTGGCGAACCGGCGACTGTTCATCTGTCGGAGGTAACGCACGCGCGCGCGCGCGTTTGTGTGCCGATGTGTGGACGGGAGAAGGGGAGAAATAAGCTCGTTAGCGAATAAGTGGGCTCCTCTGCGTTCAACGGACAAACTGGCTAAAGTAAACGAATAAATGTCAAACGACTTTTCACACATTTAGACCCCGCTATGCCGCGGCTCGCGATTACCGAGGCTCGCAGAAACGGAACCGGGCAGGGATAAACATTATTTTCGTGGAACGTTATGCCGCTGCGGACCCCTCGGACGCAGATTATGAGGTAACGATGAGTGGCTCGCCTCGTTAATCCTGAACATGTTTTTCAATCCGCGAAAGTACCTTTGATTCTACTGTCGCGAGACTCCTCTTCGACGGTTCGCCCGTCACGCTGCTTAATAACGGAGCCACTGCATTTAACCCTCCCGCGCTCGGGGGAAACGCGCTTACGTTTTAGGAATTCAATTGGGACACGATTGGCATCCTTTTCTCTGCCGGAAATCATTTCGCTGATGGCATCTGTGCAATATGCGAAATCGTTGATGTCGAATTGATTTGTATATTTCAGCAAGGGACGTTATAATTAGAGACAACAGTCTGCTTTCGAGAATTTGTTGCATTCGTTAAATTGACGTAGAGAATGTGGCATTGCAGATTTGAGATCTTTCAACTTTCTAATTGCATTGCAATCTGTATTAGCGCAGATACTAGCTCTTAAGAGTTTACGAAACATAACCATACATTCCTAATAGGAATTAGCTTGCGTGCAATGGGTACAAATTGTTAATGTCGAGTAGATCTGTATATTTCAGCAAGAGAAGTTATAATTAGAGGCAACAGTCTGCTTTCGAGAATTTGTTGCATTCGTGAAATTGACGTAGGGAATGGGAAATTGAAGATTTTAGATCATTCAATTTTCTAATTGCATTGCCATCCGTATTAGCGCAGAGACTACTTGTTCAAAGTTCATGAAACGATCATATGTTACTAATAGGAGGTAACTTGCGTGCAACGTTTGAAATCGTAGATGTCTAAATGACCTGTATATTTTAGTAGAAGTTGTAATTAGAAGCATCAGTCTACTCTCGAGAATTTGTTGAATTCATTAAGTTGACTTAGGGAATGTGGAATTGTAGATTTTAGATCTTTGAATTTTCTAATTGCATTGCGATATAGATTAGCACAGATACTAGCTCTTCAGAGTTTACGAAACATAACCATACATTCCTAATAGGAGTTAGCTTGCGTGCAATGGGTACAAATTGTTAATGTCGAGTAGATCTGTATATTTCAGCAAGAGAAGTTATAATTAGAGGCAAAAGCCTGCTTTTGAGAATTTGGTGCATTTGTTAAGTTAACGTGGGGAATGTGGAAATACCGATTTTAGATCTTTGATTTTTCTAATTGCATTGCGATCTAGATTATCGCAGAGTGCAACTCTTCAAAGTTTATCAAACAGCGATACATTTTTGGGGTTAGAAAGATTTATTGTTAAGGAGACAGATTTCTGTATTCGAAGTGTAACACTAATTCGACCAGTGTTTTGTCATGTTCTGACCTAATTCGTTCCGTTTGTTTTCTCGGTTCGGTGGCATGTTTCGTCTCTGGAACCCTTTCTTCCCATACGTTGGGGAAGCGGTCCTCTCAGATACTTCTAACTTGATTTTGTTTTGCCAGCAACCCTTCGAGCATCGCGCCAAGAAAATGCGAGAATTGACGCGTACAAATCGCTTCCCAACACATTGTTTTTTTAATAAACATTTTGGGACAGAGGAGAAAATCCATTCAGCTGATGGGACGTTATTTCTTCACGCCAGGAGTTATGTATCGAACAAGAATAACTACTATTAAAATATCTATCTACCAAAACAATTCCGTCATGTACACACATAAAATTTAAATCCGAAACACTCTGGCAACGTGTTGAAAAAAGATTCCTAATAATCAACGCAACTTCTGCGCCGTTAACTCATTCGCGTTATTCGGAAAATTGAAAAATTGGCTCACGTGACTAAATTTTGTTTATCCTTCAAATATAGTAATGTTTCAGCGCGCATATCTGCGCTCCGGTGATAATGGCCAGGAAAATTCCGCGCATACACGAGCTTATCATGCAAATTGGTTGATATTACGATCCCATGACGCGTAGAAATCATACCACACGAACGACACGTATATCTTTCTTACTGTTACTTTCATAGACAAACGAAGCATCGAGGAATGTCTGCTAAAGGTTAACACATCATGAAGCGCAGTCTATGTAAATATCCTGCAACTAAAAGAAATAAAGGTCACCGGAGGCGCCAGTGAAAATTAACCCATTTAATATCAGATTACGAGCATGCGAAACAATTTCTTCCCTGTGCTCTCGCCCCTGCGGCGAGAAAGCGAGCAACCTGTACAATACAAAGTAATTTTTAACATAATTGAGGGAATAGTTTCCTGGAGAAAGAGCCGGGTAAGAGAGTCGCTGCACACTCAGACTCCACTTCATTCCGTGCGCGCAGGTTATCTTGAAAACAGCGCAGAAAATTCAAACACCGAACGTAGTTATATTACAAAAGCCATAAACCTTAGTTCGTTGTAACCCGCAGCCTCTGCTACGCGAGCATCTTGCGGATCTAGGTCACACGAGAGTTCCATCAAATTTATTAACATCGACGTTGTCTCTCGCATCTTGCCGCCCATAGTCGTATATGCGCAAGGTAAAGTCACAGCGAATGTAAATCCGTTTTATTACTTCGGCATGCTAATTTCCTCGGCAATTCCTGATGCTATCTCAGCGACGACGCGGACCGTAAGATCGACGCTAAGGAAGCATACCGGCACGCTTTAATTAGCGTACGCCGTTAGAAAAAAAAAAAGAAATACTCAACTACCATGAAAGAACCCTCGAATCTCTGGCGGGTAATTGTGGTCAGCTGGAACCCAGAAGCACGTATATATTTTTACGCGGACGCCGTTGCGACAGATCCTTGCCGCTGACAAACGACCTACTAATAAAGATTTGCGAAAGATCCCGGCCCGTTAAACCGCGATACAAGAAAACTCTAAGTGACTCGGGCCTGTTATCACAACGGTGCTAGATAACGTCGAGTCGCTGATTAAATGGCGCAAGGATACGTCCCCGGCATTGTCGCCCTAAAACGATGACGTTCTGCACAGGTTTCGCCGATTTACGGGGGCTTGCGTGTTCCGCTACGTTCTGCTTATTTTATCTTATATTATACGCCCATTAGATATTCCGAGAGGCTTCTTGACGAGCCCGGAGGAGCCCTGCGAATCGGTTACGAAAATCGTGTATCAAATTATGTCGTTCAGGATTGTGTTGTTTTTCTTCGGAAGATTCTTATGCGAAATTAAAATTGTTAATGCTAAACCTAGCACCATTGGTCAAATGACCGTCTTCAAATTATTTGTTTTACAGTTTCTGAAGAATCAATCTTTAGTGCATTTCTTTTTAGTAGATAAATCGCTTCAATGTCCTTTTTATTAGGCTTCGCACACTCGATACTTTCATAGCTCGATAGGTATAGCATCAATTACCAGACACAGAAGTAATATTATCGAATTGAAGTAATACAGCGGTACTTAAAAATTGTTTTGTAATATTTCCACTGTTCTGCATTCGATCTCTGCACTTCTTTCATACTGTAAATAGTTGACGTTGCTTTTTATGAACTATGAAAAATATGTAGTCCTGTTTAAGAACTACGAAGCCCTTTGCCCCATCGAACTGAATACTCTTTTCCTATAATAAATAATAAACACTCGCGGTGAAGTTAGGTAAAAATAAACCCGCGTAGAAAGATCTAGCGATCGTTTACAGGACTAGTCAAGTTTCAGGAGTAAATCGGGGACCCGTTAGCGACGTCTCCAGAGTTGTTTCCCGCGAAATCACAAACGGTTAGAAAATATCCTCGCGACCGATACAACCATAATACCGGTGCGCCTCAAACATCCTGCGTCGTTCCAACTTTCCGGTTCAGGAGGCGGAAGCCGAACTCCATCCAAGTGCTTGTAATTGGTCGGTACTTTCCACCCCCGCTCGGCACCATACACCCGGTGGCCCAATTTAATATAACTTATGCATATTCAATAGTTTCCCTGCGGCGTCGACGTCGTCGTCGTCGTCGTCGTCGTCGTCGCCGTCGTCGTCGTCGTCGTCGTCGTCGTCGTCGTCGTCGGAACTGGAAGGGGTTGTGCACTCCGGTCGAGGGAGGCATCGGAGGGTCGAGGGATGCACCACCGGAAGGACAAAAGCTGGCCGTGCTCAGCAATTTCCTCCGCCTCCGTGGAAAGTTCGCCGCCACGCGAAGTTTCACGGGAAGCCGTGTAGATGACGATTGTGCCGCGATTTACCGCGATCTGTCGCGACGCAGACTTCCCGGCGAACTTGCCAGACCCCGGCAGACGTGCACTCTCTACGCGTCACGTGGAACGCATCAGTCGGCCGCATCGGGCCCTGTGCGTCGCGAGAACCGCACCGGATCACCGGCGAATGGTTAAAACCGAATTACGCATACACCCCACTTCGAGGCAAACATGTTAGGGGACTCCAGGAAGCTTCCAATTATCAACCCCATTTTACCAATTTTCGCGATTATCAACACCCCCAAAATTTCAAAGTCACGCAACGGTTGCAATTCAAATCCGATCGACTTGAAATTTGGTATGCATACTTCCTACGCATCCAGTTCGGTGTAGCCAGAGTTGCAAAAGAATCGGAGAAACTAAATTTTTTGGCCCTGGCCTAACCCCTCCTGAAGTTTTCAACTTCGACACTTCCGGATTCCACCGATCTCAACAATTTTCGCAATTCCGTTCTGATCGACCTGAAAATTGGCATGGACACTGTCTGCCGGTCTAGGAACGTGTATACTAAATTACAATAGATTTTTAGAAGGGGAGGGTGTATACCCTCAATATTAGCCAATCTTTGAAAGCGTGCCCTGACCAAACTATCAGCTCTATCGACATGGTTCAAACGCTAAAATCTTCCGCAAACCTTCCTCTTGAAGCATACGCATCGCAAAGTGGCTAGCTTTTCAGGGGAATTCAAGAGGCTACCTTTTATCAACACAATTTTGCCCATTTTCGAGATTTCGAGCAGACCTAAAATTTCAAAGTCGCGCCACGGCCGCAATTCGATTCCGATCGACTTGAAATTTGATATACATAATTCCTACTGGTGCAGTTACTTGTAGCCAGAATTACACAAGAATCGGGGAAATTATATTTTTTGACCGAAATATTTGCCTTTCGGAAAGTGCCAGGTTGGTGGTTGCTGAATTTCCACGATCAGCGTGTTTTCCGTAATTCCATTATATATGCTTATTGTTTACTTACTGAGGACGATTGTTTGTCTCTAATAATAGCGATATCGAATACCTGACAATTTGTAAAATAATTTGATTTAATATTTTCGAATACTAGGGTGCGATATTTATAATTTCTGTGCCAAATAAATTGAAAACACTCCTTCGCATTCAACCGTATTTTCCTTGCCGCTTCGGCCGGTTTGAAGTTTTGTTTCGAGTGATGCCGCAAAAGCGCGCGAGTCGAATATACGCGATTATGTGTACGTCGGTGAGAACAGAATGTCGATAGAAACTGACGTCTATGAAAACCGAATGTTGATGAAAACCTATATCGGGTAGGTAGTGTCTTGCAATTTTCATTGGAAGAATAATAAAACGGTAAAACAAACTGATGCTTGGAGCTCGTGGGAAATGGGTCATGTTTGACAATAATTTCTAGAATATACGTGGTCCGAACGATTTGTACACGCGCGATATCGACATTTTGAAAATAATTTGCGTTTGTGATAATGATTGTTCGAAAAGCAATTACGCTTTGCTCATCTGAGTGCGCGTTTCGCTCGGTCGCGAGGCTATTTACGCTTCTATCGATGAAGCCAACGTTATCGCCGTCGATAAAACGCGCGCGTGTCTTGGCCCGGCATTTCTGAACGTTAATTTCAGAAATAACAAAAAATTCCTTTCCCGGTAATGTCGAACTGGCCGGAGACACGGTTTTATTGCTATTTAACTTCCGTATAAAATTTTCAAGCTACCGTCGGTCGACGCGGCTCGTCCGCTTTGGGTCAAGAGAAGCACAAGAAAAACAGAGACTCGAAAACGGCAAAAGGCATCGCCGACGACCCGAGCCTCAACTTTCGTCCCAGCAGTCTCAGACCGAATTCACCGGCTTCCTCGAGAGAAGCGACAGCGCGCAGGAATAATATTCTCCGGGATACGGAAATCGGAGCGAGAGTCCGTGCGAGATGGCGGCAAGACGAGAGGCGTTCAGTAACTTTTCCCTTTATCCGCTCATCCCGACGTCGTCTGCCGGGACCCGACAATGAATGGATGTCAAAAACGCAGCAATTAATTCAGCCCCTGTGGGGAACAAAGGCGTAAGAATACCGTCGGTTGTCGTGGTACTCGAGAGAAGTTCTTCCTCGTCTAGGGACTTCGCGAGGCATCGCGGTAGAGCCAAAAGGAGAGACCGCGAGAAAGAAGAACGGAGATAACTGGCAGTGAGGTAGCAACGGGCTGGAGAGCACAATGGTTGGATCATCCAACTTTACTTTGCTTATTGTAATTCAATTTCACGGGGCGACTGTCTGCTTCTCTGTTCGCCGATGTCTCCGTCCCCTACTCTTTCCCGCTTTCTCCGCGGCCGAGAAACAGCGTCGTCCTCGTTGCTCACGCTGCCAAATCTCTGTCCCTCTTTTTCGGGACTGTATAATTTCGCGCACAGCCCCATCGACCGAAAATCCAAAGGGGTGGACTTGACAACTGTTTAACATCTTCGCTTACAATTCCGATTTCGCGGTGGCCTGCGATCCCAGCAGACCCGTGAAATTATTCGGGATGGGGCCAGCCCGCGTGTATCCGGGGGAATCCTCTTTGCAGCGCGCAGGGATTGCAACTTCCCGATACTTGGCACGCTTCTCCGCGGAAACCAGAGTCGGAGCTAAAGCTTTTTTACTAGCTCCGGGCCGAGAGAAAACATTCGTCGGGGAAGTTTCCCGGTTACGGAATCCGGCAAGTCGACCGGGCCCTGCCGATGCCGATAGAGCCGTCAGCTCGTCGTTGCATCCCCCGGTCCTTGTGACCTAATTGCTCCCGACCTTCGGTCGCGAATCGCCCTCTTCTGTTCGTCGGTACTATTGAAAATAGAGCAGAGAAAGTGACGAAGGGAGAGAGAAAGAGAGAGAGAGGGAGACAGAAGAAAAATGAGACAGAGAGAAGAAAAGGGAGAGAAGCGAGTCGTTTACCCAAGGGGAGGAACGTACCCGCCGCGACGCGAACGTTTACAGGTAAACAGCCTGGTAACAGCGAGGGCGGTGAAGGATAAGGAGGCTGCATTCGAAAGCAATATCTTGCACCAAATTGTACGCGACACGGGCCGTCCCTTCTCCCTCGGAGCCCGGTTCGCCAACTGGGCTTCGTCTGGATAGCTTGGCTGCGATGCCACGGCAAATACGTGAATGTTGACTCAGCCAGCTATCAGACCCGCCACGGGCTCGCCTTATTCGAGCTGACTAAACATGCCAACTTAGATTGCCATAACACTGCGCGATGTATGTGTCGCGGGAATCTTCCGCAACCAACGGCTGCCTGTCGTTTCAAACTGCTACCTCCTTGGCCGTCACTAATTACTCCATTTTTAACGAACCCTCTCCCACGCGATATTATTCTTCGGTGGTAGTTGTTTCGATGCAGGGCATAGTCATTTTTCAAGGAGGGGGTGGTCGACTGCAAAGGGGTAACATCATTTCATTCCAAACCGAAATGGGAAGTTATGCCACGATTTTGGAAACGCTCTGTATAATAACGCCTTCACAGTAGAGTGTTAAGAGTTAACGTTGTTGAACAGGGGCTGCAACGATGGAAGACATTTATTTTAGACGTAGAACCACCATATGGGAAGTTATAACATGATTTTAGAAACGTTCTGTACAATAACGACTCCACAGTAGAGTATTAAGAATTAATATTGTTGAACAGGGACTCAAACGATGGAAGACTTGATTTTAGACGTAAAACCACCATATGGGAAGTTATGCCACGATTTTGGAAACGTTCTGTACAATAACGACTCCATATTAGAGTGTTAAGAGTTAATATTGTTGAATAGGGGCTGCAACGATGGAAGACTTGATTTTAGACGTAAAACCACCATATGGGAAGTTATGCCACGATTTTAGAAACGTTCTGTACAATAACGACTCCATATT
>CM052090.1:5498389-5602728 GCA_028453745.1 Agapostemon virescens | reverse complement strand
AGAGTGTTAAGAGTTAATATTGTTGAATAGAGTCTGCAACGATGGAAGACTTGATTGTAGATGTAGAACCACCACATGGGAAGTTAAGCCACGATTTTAGAAACGTTCTACACAATAACGACTCCACATCAGAGTGTTAAGAGTTAATATTGTTGAATAGAGTCTGCAACGATGGAAGACTTGATTGTAGATGTAGAACCACCACATGGGAAGTTAAGCCACGATTTTAGAAACGTTCTACACAATAACGACTCCACATCAGAATGTTAAGAGTTAATTTTGTTGAACAGGGGCTGCAACGAGGAAAGACTTGATTTTGGATGTAGAATCACGAAATGGGAAGTTATGCCACGAGTTTGAAAACGTTCTGTACAATAACGACTCTATATTAGAGTGTTAACAGTTAATGTTGTTGAACAGAGTCTGCAACGATGGAAGATTTGATTATAGATGTAGAACCACCATATGGGAAGTTGTGCCACGATTTTGGAAACGTTCTGTACAATAACGAATTTACTGGCTTGTTCCAGCGTGTTGGTCCGAACGTTGACCCATCGGACTTCTCCATAACTTGCTCCGAAGCAAACGGGACGACGGCCGGCGAGCGAAAAGGAAGGCTCCACGTATAAGGACACGGGTCGGGCTGTATCAGTGGGAAAGGGTTCTGGCTTGCCGGTGAAATGCACAGATTGGTTCCCGATGTTGATTGAAGTGTAACGCAGATAACTCGAATCGTGGGCAGCGAAGCGCGGCATGCACTTGCACGGATAGAGAGATTAGCAAAGGGCGTAATGGAGTTCCGGGCAACTCAAAAACGATCACGCTTCGTTGGAGCATCCGTCATGCGGATGTCTGACGGATCTTCGGCTGGTCACGTGCTCCCGTAATTCCCGATATAACGTCGTACGTGATTCATATCGGCTCCGCGGCACCAGTCCCCGTTGTCTTTGTTTACATAATGCGGCCCGTTCCTGGAGGCCAGCCAACTGTGTCCGTCCACGATAATCGTCGCTCTGAATTTAGTCAAAACGCCGTTGCCGCTCTGTTCTCGATAAGAACACCGGTGGATACCGAGGGGGGATGAATCAACGTCAGGACGAAGTGGGACGTGCCCGTTCTAAAATCCAATGACACGGCAAGAATCGCTCGACGTTTAGGCGTCTCGGACCCCCGGCCCGGCCTATTAAAGGCTTTCTTTTCTGATTTAAGTCGATGGGAGCGGCGCTACCTAACGCTTCCTTATCCAATAAACGCGATTTATACCCGGAAGCCAGATAAAAATCACCCCCCTGCGAATAAGTTTAGATTATACGACGGCGAACTATCTACCAAATCGGAACGGATCGTCCGCGAACCTGGTTAACCCCCCTCTGCGACTACTTAGGTTAACAGCGACGCCCACGTGGAACTTTGGTTTCCAAGGAGGCTTCGGCGAGGTGCGTCAATTCTAGATCGTACAATCTTTCGTTCGTTCTACGCGTCTTCTGCCTCAGAGGCCTCTCGAAGTTGTACAATATATGTTCCGATGAGGATAATTCATGATGCAGGCGGTGGACAAAAGTGCGCGTCAAGTATGTTAACAGAAAACATATGTATTCCAAACTTTAACTTGCTCTCGAACTGTCTGCTCTCGTACAGGTTTCCCAGGTGGAAAACTGTGGAAGTTATGAACAATGTATTTAAAAAGAAACAATAATTTTGGTTTTCGTTTTGGACAGAAATTCGTTGGTCGGATTAAACTAGACCAGACTAGGAAACCAGTCTGAACCTCTTACATCGCAACGTCGGATCGAACTCGTGATCATTTCGAAGAAGATCTTTGGAAGTTCGATTGGAAAGTTTTTGTCAAGAACGAAGAACGATTGTTTCTTTCGATCACCGGCTAGATGTGCACGAGGAAATGGTTGAGATTTTAGGTCGGCGACGTAGCCGGGAATGTCTGAGCGAAGGGTAAGGTGGTTTCCTTCGCCGGCGACGACTGCAGACCATAATAAGTCCCATGGGCAACGATCGACCATGAAAAGGGGGCCGAGATACCATGGGGCGCGTACGTGTGACCGATGCGACCGGTTATGATCGGCAGAGGGTGACTGTAACTACGCGATATAAGGTGTCGTACGGGCAGTCGTAAAACCGTCGGACACCGGAGGAACGTAGCGCGCTTTATTATCTGGTTTACTACTTTAATATAATAAAACTCGAGCCGCGGTGACTGACGCGTCGACCGTGGAAATCCCAGCTTTATCGGTTCGACTTAGCCCCACCCCCTTTCGAATCGTTCAGCCCCTTATCCTCCGGCTAGGTTGCAAAACCGGGGGTGGAATCTAAGTCCGCGACAGTTCGCTACTTCGTTCCCGTTTTACTCTCTTTATCGTCCGATTATTCCACGGCCATTCAATTCCGAGAAGGCTGTATTCTTCGCGCACGCGTCGCTCCGTCACCAGGATTCAAAATGATTCTCAACTTCGCGGAATTTTGACTCTGACGCGAGGACACAGAGGTGTCCGCGACAGTTCGCTACTTCGTTCCCGTTTTACTCTCTTTATCGTCCGATTATTCCACGGCCATTCAATCCCGTGAAGGCTGTATCCTTCGCGCACGCGTCGCTCCGTCACCAGGATTCAAGATGATTTTCAACCTCGCGGAATTTTGACGCTGACGCGAGGACACAGAGGTGTCCGCGAAACGCATCTGACGTTTCACACGAGCGCTGCTCTTGCCGTGTGAGTCCACGCGAAATCTCAGACAGTTAATTGCGGTCACCCGCAGACAAAATGCGTCCAGGCTTCTGTAGCCGACACCGCGGAGCAAACGGATGTCGCGTCGTCGTCTAGCAACGCTCCGCGAAACGCTCGCACGATTAAATTACACGCTGGTTTCTTCGAGAATGGAGTTTTTCTTTCTCCGTACCGCTGGTCGATTGTTTTCGCCGGGAGCGGATGCGGAAATTGGTGAAGTTCGAAGGGATTCGGTTTCTTGGCAAGATGAAGTCTTGCTTTCTTCCGAACTTATGGTGGAGGAATCTTATTGGGACAGAATACGAGACCGAGTCTCTTTACGGTTCCGAAACTAGATAAACGTAGATTTCGTCGCTTGTTTTATTCTTGCTTCGAACAAACAATATTCGCAAATACGTGAAACTTCAAGGAGTATATTTTAATCGAAAATTAACGCGCACGACTTGTGCACTGAAATTTTTATATATTTTCCTGTAATAGTAATTCGCCCTTCAAATTGGTTTCTTTCCAAAATAATCTGCAAGTATAGTTTTATATTCTTGACAAGTTAGTGATATACGATTGAACGAAATGTATCGTCGTTGATAGTCTTAGCAAAAGACTTTCTAATTGTTAGTAGAAATGGCTACAATTTCTATGCATTAAGAATTTGAACGGATAAGTAATTCTGAAAATTTTCCATCCATCGATTAGACAAGCCTAACGACGATTCTAAACGAAACGTGCTATGCATGTACGTCAAAACTCAACTGTATTGTTATTTAACCATCGGTAAAAATATATAATGTTTTAAATAATTCTAGTAACAACGTTCTCTTGAAAATATACCGATGCGTTCCATAATCTCTTGGATAATGTCGTAAAGAATGATTTGATTAGAACACAGTCGGGCATCGTTTAACGTAGAGAGTTTACTTGAAACTTCTTCGAGTGTCCCGATGCCATAAAGCGTACCTTTGTTCCAAGCAAGACCAGTGTCGGCGAGATAAATGGAACGTTTAACCGTCGTCGATGTAGAGCGCGGAAGACGACAAACAAGTTGACAAGAAGCAGCGAAAAGGGGCGCCATACCGAGGGGAAGGAAGCATATTCGAATCCCCGTGCAAATAACCCACATCGCATCTGTTTTCATTGATAAAGAGTCTGTGAAAGTTTCTGGCCGGTGGCGTAGTTCCCCAAGTATTATTTGATACGTCGCTCGCCAGCCACTTCTCCCATACAAAGAATCTCATTACGATTCGTCAGACGCGTGTCTGCCTTGGAATGAGACAAAGGCGAACGCGTTTCGGGGCAAACAAACTCTCGAAATCCGCGGGTGAACATTCGCGCTCGTGCGAGAAAACGTGGTAGGAGGAGGACAAGGAAAAAGGAAGAGGAAGACGACGGCGACGAGGACGACGAAGAAGAAGAAGTAGGATGAGGAAGCTGAGGAGGAAGAGAATTTTATTTCGCCGCAGTCGTCGGTTCCTGGCGTTATTTCTCCGTTCGTTCGTTCTTTCGGAGGCTGCCGAGTGTATATTTCCTTCGGTTATTACATGCACATTCTATTACCCGGTGCAGCTCGGCGGCTTGCACTCGGAAGCCCGGTCGTAGGCCGTGCCTACGCCATATTACCCGGAACGCGCATGCAACTTCTTCGCTCTTTCGATCCGGCTCGCCTAACCCGCGCTGCCGCCGCCGCCCCCTTGCACCAACCCCTCTCCCACTCCACCAGCCAACGTTACCCGTTTCCGTATCGGTCTGAAACCGAAACTCTTGGAAATTGGTAGCCCGAAAGCACCTCTGTCTACGTAGCCCGCAGGGAAATACAGGGCCCCGCTCAATTAATGCCTCGGAATCGGAATCTTACTTTGTACATTTGTGCCCGGAGTGCCAGCCGACCCGCCAGCCTGCTGGAAATCAAGAATAAATTTGTAATGCGGACCTGCTCCTCGGGACAAGGAATCGAGAGCGTGTTGTTTCCTCCGCGACATTGTCCCCTACCCCTCTCTCTCTTCTCTCTCTATCTGTATCGCCGTTCCACTCGCAGTAACGCGTATTTCTAATGTATAAGAAGATAATGACATTCGCAGGACGCCACGAGTCAATCGGGAATTGCCGCCGTCTGGTTTCGAAGATCCCAGAGAGTTCAATGGACAGCCTCCGTCGGCGGTCCACGGATCTGCTCACGCAGATATGCATGGACTGCGTCGAGCGCGTAAATCCTACGGGGCCCGCCGGCAAAATGAAGACGCCGGATCGGAATAATGGAGACGACGCGACGCGATCGAATACTGCTCACGGAAAATTGCTTTTTAAAATATTTCCGGGATTGGCAGCGGCTCGCGCCACGGATCCGAATATTTCTGAAACTGTTTCGTGGGTTGCTCTTTCAGTAGAGACGGTGCAGCAGAAACCGGATGCACCAGAAACAGTTACTTAGATATAGAACTTACAGTGCCATCATTGAATACTAAAAGCCTAGTCAAAGCAATTTCTGCGTCGCGTCGAAGCTCGTTGCAGGCATAAGTTTACTTCCGAAATTTTTTGACACGCGTCTTTGTTATTTCGCTCGAACCAACGCGCGATGCCGATAAAAAATCTCGACTATCGCAGCCGTTGTTTTGCCAACAATGAAAAGTGTCGCGTAAACCGATATACAGCGAGTCCGCAAGTTCAGTTATAGCGCACTCGCGCATCGATCAATTATATTACACCATCGGCGTGCGGCGAAGCTTTTCACACGCAGCGGGATACTGGACACAAGTCATCGTAAAAGATGTACGCCGACCGGATGCGTTTTACACGGCTCGATGTTGTTCTAGAAAAGCGATAGCGTCTAGAGACGGTGAAAAAGGTCACTAAGCCTTTCCTGGTCAGGTGGGTAGCAAGTTAATTGACCTCGGCCGGTTACGAGTGTTGGGTCATCGAGCCCGCGATGATAGATCGCGGTCGTCGCCAAGGCCAGCGCGCGTTAATCTCGCCTAGGATCGTAGCTCGTGCGTCAAGATTAGGATCGAGGAACGACGTTCGCTCGATTACCGACACGACCGTCCGACAAATAGAACCGGCTGATTAGCGATACGGAACGTTGATTGCGCTCTCGTTCGACTCGTGTAAAAATGTATAAGCTTGTTCTCCTCGGCACGGTCTCTCTCACTCTCTCTCTTTTACTCTCTCTCGTTCTCGCTGTTTCTCTCTCCCTTTCCTACCATTCACTCGACGACTTAAATTCTCTCTCCCCCGGTGGAAGTCTCGCGCTTTCTTTTCTTTCCTCAGAAACAATGAAGCTCCCAATCGCATTTGCGATTCCCCAGCTTCGCGGCGCTAGTCCTGGCCCACCCTTCCTCTCTTCTTCTTTCCACGTTTCTCCTCCTTCTTGCATCCCGGTCGAAGCGCGGTTCTCTTTCTCTTTCGCCCTGCTCCTTCTCTTTTTCTCGTTCTCCTGGCTCGTTTCTACCCCACGATCCGGCGCTCCTACTTGGGAAAACGGCTCGCTCGCCGAAGCCTTTTACATTTTTATAAAGCAGCTTAATTCGTTGCCGGGCGAGATGGCGTGGCCGACGCACAGAACGAAACGGAAACGGGAGCTACGGCGAGCGAAACGAAATAGAGCAGGATGGCAATTACCGGGCGGCGTGCCGGGCAACCGGGAATCTATGTACCGCCGCGAAAATTTTGACGAGCCATCGATCATTTTTTTCATATTCGGACGGCCCGTGTTTCATCGATACCCGACCGCGTTGTTTTATTCATGTATTTGACTTGCAAATTATAGATTGGCTGTCCATAAATCAACGATTCCGTCTTACCGCGTCGACATTTTTTCGTGCCGGCTGCGATACTCGACACCTCGCGCAAGTTTTCGGAAAATCTTCAACTTCTCCGAAAGATCGAGGAACTCGCTGTATTTCGTCTTTCTAATCGTCGTTCGATTCTCGATACTTATGCAAAATTGGTTTCCCAGTTTTTACAATATTTCTAGAAAATGCTGTATCCAATCAGAAATTACGAGGACGATTATATCCATTTTCATAAATTCTTTTTGTAATACGTACTCGAAGAAATTTTTCGTTCTCGATCCATATAATTGTAAATTGAGAACGTTACAACCCGTCGTTAACCCCTTGCAACATCATTCTCTTTCTAACTAAAGTTATTATAATATCTTCAGCATTAAAACTGTTACAGACGAGAGAAGACAATGTACATCTTTTACACCGCTACGTCTGCTTCGATGCTTAAATGCTCATCAAAATTTATATTTGTTGGACTTTATTTAAAATTTTCAACGCGAGTCTGCCTAGCCATAATATGATAAATCGATTCCTTACGCCTCGATTCTTCGGAACGATCAATATTTTAAGCAAAGAAAACATTTTGTCAAGCAAAGACTCGTGCACAAAACGTTGCAGCGCCTAAATACAAACGACGAGAACAAAGGGACCGATGCTGTCGGCGAAGGGAAATTCGGAAAACGCGAATCCACTGGAGGAAAAGCTAAAGGCGGAAAGCTCGAGGACGGGACGGCATTCATCGGGGCGAGGCGCGAATATGGGCATGATAAATCGCGGCCAGTTAGGTACGTTAGCTACATACGGCGCGGCGGCGCAAGGAGAGAATTATTATTGGAGAATTTATTTCTCGGCCGAGAAATTATTGCCGCCATTATGCCGGCGAGCGAACACGTGTTTTAACTGCCCTCTCTTCACCCTTCCTCCGGTCTGCCAGGTTAGGCGGCCGTCCGCGCGAAGCCGAACGAGCTGCCGCCACGCTCCTCGGACATAATGGTCATTCCTTGGAAGCCTCGTTGTTGCCGGTCCCCCTGTTTCACGCGTGGCCCGCAAACGCGTCCGCCCCGGAATGAATCGGCCGTTTGGGAACGCCGACAAATATTTTCTAATCTTGTCGCCGGAAACTCGACCGTCGACGACGTTAAGTATCGGTGAGTAACGCCGCTCAATAATTTGTCACGCGACGTAAGTCACGCCGGCGAGCACGCACCGCGATGCTCTTTGCTTTCCTTTTCAAAGCGCTGTACAGATTTTTTTGTTTTAACAAGTTTACTGCCGTGGGGGTCACCGGTGGCCGGCACTCGACTTGCCTGCAGTGCCGTGGGGGCCATTGATGCGAGGCGATAGTAAAAGTACATAATTAGAGTAAATATCGATGTTGTATGCGAAGGTATCACTTTTGTGATACTACAATTTGTGATTTTATGTTCGAGTAATGTTCGCGATTTCTATGTTCAAGTTCTGTTCTGTTCGTGATTTCTGTGTATTCTGATGTGTCTTGTTGCATTCTGTCCGTTGTCACTTCGGTTTTATCGTGATTGGTAGAGGGTAGTTTGAGATGGAGGAATGTAGCGCTTTTTAATTGGTTGTGGAAATGATGGAAGGAGTGAACTTGAAGGCGCGTGCCTGAAGAAGTATATCTGAAGGAGTGGGAAAAGGTCAATAAGGGATTATCGTGATTTATTGCAGGGTTGTTTGGTTTTCTTCGTGTCTTCAAGTGCGTCGCGCGTGGTGTCCGTTCGTCAAGGTCGGGCTGTCCGCGTGCGGCGCTGGGCGTATTTTGTATATTTCCTTCATACAATATTAAGTCAACGCAGTATGAAACTGTGGAGAAACGATGAAACGTTCTTAGAAGTTCGAAGGTAGTCCTTAGCTCCTTAGCATTCATTCTCTGTGATCGAATCAAACAGTAAAGACGTTTCTTTCAGGACTGCACAGCCGTACGCATTTTTAGAAGCAAAACAAAGTTACAGCGTAACGAGTCAGACTCGTGACAAAGATTGCCCGTAGAATTTACGAAAATCTAGTTTCTAATAAAATGTTATCGCGGTCGATATATTGTTACGGAATAAACAAGAATTTAATAAATATTATCTTTTTCCTTTTCCAAAGAAATTAGAAACATCGAAGAAGCTGTTTATATCGATAGCAAGAGGTTATATTAATTCATAGAATCGAAAGCGATTAAACTTCTGAACTAGAATAAATTAAACAAATTTTATCGGGACGTTCTTTTCGGCAGGATCGGCGGATTAAGAACCGTCACACGTGTACAAGCATTCGCGGTCTATTTGTAAGTCGAAAATGGATCGAGACCCGCGTTAATCTGGAATAATTAGTTTACCACGTGGATGCGTGTCATAGACGGGGAGAAAATCCGTGTTCGAGCGATAAGACAGAAATATAATATTCGGAATTGGATCGGTGAGACCTGGCTATGAATTTGATTATCGGGAAACGGGTGTATTTGCGCACCTTCGCTTCCAATCCCTTTTCGCTGCTTGCCCCGACTAATCAGTAATTAGAATCTGTGGATACATATATACATTCGTACATATATACATACGTGCATGCATATATATTTATATATGTGTACGTATATATTTGTATATATGTATATATATCTATATATATTTATATATATGTATAAATATATATGTGTACGTATGGGTATGTGTACGTGAGTCTATCCCTCCGTGGCAGTCCTTCCGGCAGCGCGTGTGCGGCCCTCGCCTCTCCCCGTAGACCCTCTTCTAGACTGCTGATTAATATTAACCACGTTAGTCGCGCTGTTGTGATTAATATGACGTATCGATCGACGTTATCTAAGTGAATAATTAATTCGAGATTGTACATGCAGTCAGCACGCGTGTATAGTCGTTACGCAAGGGGGCACGTTTCCGTATCGTCTTGAATACACGTGTGTGTCTGGCTTGACACACAGAGCGACTCGGATTCGGCGTCGCAGCAATTTCACCGTAATTATTATAGCGTCGGCATGCGACGCATGCATGCATCAAGTTCCATTGTTGTCGCCGGGTATATGTAGGTTGAAAACTGTTCGCATGTTCGGTGGTTGATAAATGGGAATAAAGAAAATTCATCGCTTCCTGCTCCCCTATCGCTTAATGGGCTCGCGGAAAAAATTTACTGTCCGCTTTTAACCGTAATTCAACTTCTCGATCGATCTTATGGTAATTAAAAATACCGTGTACGTATTATCAAGCAATTCAACCGGTTTCCTGGGTTTCATTCGATTGCCTGTAGACGCGTATACGAAGATTGCTGGTACCGTCCCGTTGGAATATAAGTCGACGCTCTTTAAACGCTAAGAAACTTTTTTAAACATTGGAGACGACGACGTAAACTTTCTTAAGATGCGAGAAGTATCAGTTTACTAGGTAACGTAGAAACGGAAATGATAAAAACTTCATGCATTCACGCAACTTAGTTAGATCTGGAAAAGACGAATTTTAAAATCCCATTTTGAAGATTAACTTTACTTTCTTATTTACAATTTCGACCAATGGCAATTTTTATTCAATTTTGTTTATACGTTGTTTAGTCAACGAATCTTTCTAACGTCTTAAAACCACGCTAACCCTCAAGCTCAAATTTTAAAGAAGCGATTTTCGAAATTTTTAAACGGTTCAAATACTTTCCGACGCGGCTGTAGACGCGATCGTGTGTATCTGCAAAATTAGGTTCGTCGTGTGCGCTGATAGAGTTACGAATTTTTTTGAGAGATAAAAACTAATCGTTGGTGAAGATGATTACAGGTGAAACGTTCATTATCGGCGCGACTCGTGCACGAGTGCGTTATTTTCAAGTGCACGCCACAGGTATTTCCTTGAACTATAATAAAATACGAGACTATCGTCCTTTCCGATCTGCGCACATCGGCGGGTATTTATGCGAACGCTATAGCTTATTTATTTATAGTATCAATTCGCCGTAATCTGATCATCTCCCTCCCACGATTCATGTGGAACGAGTGCTTTCACCTGACAAGGTGGTGTGTACACTTAATGTTCTGTTTCATTTTAGATTTCAACGCTTAAACGATTTATAAGACATTGTACGACGTTTCGACATTGACGCGCGAGCTCTAATCTATGGAAAATGACATTTCACGCATTCGGTCTAAATTTAAGTGCCACAAAAATCGAATAACTGTTCTAAACTTAGACGAATCAGCTTTGAACAGCATAATAGTGAATGAAATTAAAAGAAAGAATTTATTCTTTGCGTCACCAGGAAGAATTGCGAAAGAATCGAATACTGGACGGTCTGTTGGATCCAGGTGCGAAATTAGCAGCGTATCGAAGAGTAGATTTCAAGCTTAATCGATAACACGTGCCCGTCAACGTGATTGTATCTAGCCGTGTGGCATTTAACGCATTCGATCTGAGTGCCACAACAATCGAACGACTGTTCTAAATTTAACCGAACCAGCATTGAAGAGCGTAATCGTGAATGAAATTGAAAAGAAAGAGTTTATTCTCCGCTGTCCAGGGGACGAAGTTGATTTTATTTAATTTTGCGTTTTCAAAGACAAATTGCCGAAGAATCCACGCGGAGGACGTCGAGTACTGGACAGTCTGTTGGATCCAGGTGCGAAATTAGCAGCGTATCGAAGAGTAGATTTCAAGCTTAATCGAAAACGCGTGCCCGTCAAAGTGTGTGTATCCGGCGGTGCTTTAGAGGGGCCTCTAGCTCGTCGGTACGACGCGGCGTGGCACGGCGTGGCTTGGCGTGGCGCGGCGTGGCGGCGTCTGTTCTTGGGGGTAGTCGGTATGGTTCGGCAGTCGCGGTTTTTGAAAGCCCTTTGCACAAAACAGACGCGAGGTTGCACACGAGACTGAGGTATCCGCAACCGACAGCGCAGTAGAGACTGCGGTTACCAGACCGCAAGCTACTACCACCTACGCGAGAAATACAGGAGGGGCGTGAGGCGGTCGAGGCACCGGTGATGCTGTAAACCCTCTAACGAGCTTACTTCCCCGTAATATCTGGGCGTTTTAGTTTAACCTGGAGCGTCAAAGATAAATTCGTTTGCGATTAATTCACCCGTCCCGTCCCGTACCGTACCCCGACGCGGCGCGGCGTGGCATGGCGTGGCCTATCGTGGCGTGGCGTGGCGTTGCGTGGCCTGGCCTGGCATGACATGGCATGGCATGGCGCAAGGAATTTCCCCTGCCAGACGAACGAACAACGACACTTTACCGGCTGCGTGATCGGCACCGAACGAGAAACGCCCTGCGATCGAGAGCAATCTAATTCCAAAGAAGTTCCGCAACAGCGACGCGGCGACGTCTGACGAGAAAGTCGAAATCGTTTCTGCGCGTTGCTTTTCCGAAATTCCACGACTTCGATGATTTTTTTTTTTCTTATTTTGTCGGCAACTTTCGAGAAACTTCTCTCGAAAGGGACGCTGCTACGAGCAATCTTTTAGCAACGGCTTTAGTCGCGCTGAGAAGGAGCACAAGACGGTGAAATATCGCGCCGATCCTTCGATAACGCGGCACTTCAGTTGCACGGTTTTCGAAGTTTCTTTCTTGACTATTTTTAAGAGAATTATCTGTCGCGTTCGACTCGAATCGCGTACGCTTAATACGAACGAAATCTAAAATGCGCTCTAAACCATTTAACTGTTAAACAAAATTGCTAATCAGACTCGCGATAGAAATTTCCAATAGAATTTGCGAAAATCTAATTCCTAATAAAATTGCATGGCGATCGATATGTTGCTACAGGACGATGAAAAAAAAATTTAATAAACAGTATCTTTTTTCATTTTCAAAGAAATTAGAAATGGCGAAGAAGATGCACTCGCTTCGTAAAATAAATTGTAGTAGAAGCGATTAATCGTTGAGAGAACGTCTACTTTTCTCTTTCACGCGATATTTTGCGAGCACAGCTATAGGATGCAATATAAGGTTGAATTTATAAGTAACGTCGTTTCGTCGAAACGATGGCAAAGGTAACATTTGCATTGTTTCGCTGCGTCCGATTGGACGAAACGCAGGTAAGTGGACACACACGTCCGTCGTTCCCGATTCTGTCAGCGTAAACACGTCTATTTCCAGACGCAGACCGATTACGGTGGCGCGCAAAGATTGGTTCAATTTAACAGCGCATGGTTCGCAAATAAGTCGAACTTCATCGCAGGCTTGAATTTTGCACGAGCCCGTCGATAGACCTGGCAGCTTGTTTGAACAGCGAGGGATGACAGGAATAAAGCACCCGGATACCAAGCTTTAATTGAACAGCGGCGATCGATCGGTCGGGTGGCAGTGTTCTTCGTTTCCAGATCGGACCGCGTGCATATTTTAACTAAATTATATAGTGGCAACATGTGCAGAGAACTGGGTTTAACGTCGCGCCATTAAAAGTGTGCCGTGCAACCAGAACCCGGGCGAGAGAGCCTGTGCGCGCTCGCAAAAGCCCGTGGCGCGTGAAGCGTCAAGAAATTTCGTGGCTGCCATACCGAGAGAGAGAAAGCAGAGGAGAAAGAGAAAGAGAGCGTTATCATTCCGGGACTCTCGAAAATGCAGGAGAGCGTTTAACGTTATCTACGGACCCTTAGGGAATCGGTAATATTTCCCAACGCAGATTTAGATTTCCATTTCGATTCCGGGTCCGAGGAGGAGAAGAAAAAAAAAGAAACGCGTCCCCTCGATCCCGCGGAAATTCATCGGCAACGGATAAACGGAAATCCTCGACTTGGGTAACGCGTGGGTGTGAGAAATATCCCCTGCGATGTCTCTGCGGGCTGCCGGGACCCCCCTTTCCTTGCGACTCGTTTCGGCCGGGTACCGTTGTATTCGCATGCGACGGGAAATTGGCCGTAGAATATTTACGAGGTGGTCTCACCTTCGCCAGGGTTCGAACATCGCCGCACACACCGACGACGATCGTCGGCGTGTTAGACAGCCTAGCCAGCCAGCCAGCCAGCCAGCCAACCAGCCAACCACCCGGCCAAGCCACCTTTTGTGACCGTCGTCGACGCCCCTGACGTAGTCGTCGTCGTCGTCGTCGTCGTCGTCGTCGTCGAGAGACGCGCCTCTGGTCCAGGTGTGCAAGTGTGTGCGTGTACGTCTCGCAGCCAGATTCGAGATTCTATACGACCACTACGGGAATGCACGAAGATAGCGGCCGAACAAAAGAAGGACTCCTCTTTTACACATCCAGAGGCGCGGGGGAACGCCCACACACGAGCGTCGTTTGCTGTAGCAAAGGGGAAAAGTGGCTCGCTCAAGGCAGGGGATGAAACGCGAGGGTGAAGAGGGCGGCGAAGAACTGAAGTTGCCGGGCAAGGAACGCAATCGAGTGGGATTAAACCTTCTCGATTGCTTCCAACTTCACGCGAGCTCTTTCTCTCTCTCCTACTCTCATTGGTTCGTTCTCATTCTCTCTCTCCCTCTAGTTCGCTCTCCTTTACTCTCTGTCTTGCTCTAGTTCTACCTTCGTCTCTCTTTCTCTCTCTCTCTCTCTGCTCTTCATTGTGCAACCCTCTCTCTGTCTACGTTCCTCTCTTCCAGACACTCCACACTGCTACGCTTCTAACTCCCACCTTTCTCTCTTTCTCACTCTCTCTTTCCATCTAGCTATCTATCTCGCACTTTCTCTCTTTCCCACCCTTCCTCCCCTTCTCTGTCTCTTGCCTCCCTATTGCGGTGAAAAGACGTTTGATGGTATGGCGGGTAGGCGAGGGGCAGAGTCAATTCGAGTCGATTCTATCCTCCGAGCTCCCCGGGTTAATTGGACATTTTTTATTGTCAATTTGTGATTGAGATCGCGACAGCCTTTGTCGCGCAATCCGACGGAAAGAGAGGACCCGAAATGCCGGCTTTGTCGGCGGGCTCGCATTAAGACACCTTTTGTCCCTTATCAGCCGGCCAGAGTGCAGTACGGTTTTCGCTTGAAAGACCGGTTTTCCTTCGATCACCGGAATGTTACGCTCCCGGACCCTACGGGGTCCACTGAACGACCACCGTTACGCGATTCGCGTTCTTTTGTTTCATACCAGCTTGCTCGTTTGTGGTTCACCCGGTAATCTTCGCCAAAATGTTTCGTTATTGCTGTTGGCAATTCTTTAATCTCCAATGGTTGCCATTTTTCTGTTTCGACGTACTGAAGAGATGATTTCGCGATTTACTATAATCTCTGTGAAATTGTGCGATGTCTGACACTATTTTCGATCAGGTACATTCAATAGACGATACCAGCAACGTTATGCTAATAATAATCCTACCAAGAGTATTACCGTTTTAAAAAGTTCAGAATAAAATTGTTAGTTACAAGAATCGAAGGAAAATATGTGTAAAAGAGTCTCCAATAGTATTTCGCTCAATATTTTTTCCAATTTTCCCCAAACTATGCACGTGTCAATCATTTCACACAACTACGTTCAATTCAACTAAAAAAAAATTTTGCATGGCCAATGTTGAACCAAAATAAAAATTGTTTCTACACGTTCTAAACTACAAGAGCTACGTCGACAATTATATAACGCAACAGATCTTACTACAATTTTACTATTCATTTTTTAAGGTAAATATAAAATATTTAGAAAATCCGCCGGGAAAACGATAACAACCGTTTCCAGGTAATCGAATCTTTCTATCCCGTTTAAAATTTTGTCGTTCCCGCGAGAAGAGAGAGTAGAAATTTTTCTGGACTCCATTTCCTTGCGGCGCGCGGAACGTCGAGATGCGAGCGATACGTCGCGACGCCGAGAAAGAATCCGGCGAAGTTTAGCTCTCTGGGATCGGTGAAACAGGCCGAACGAAAAGCGGCAAAGGGGAAAGTAAGACTGAAGAGCGACAGGATAAAGCCGTCGAGCGCGAGAGAAACGAGTTTCCGCTTTGCTACTTTCGTCAGTGCATCGCAAACACACCGGTGTATACGAAAGAAAGATAGCGCGATGAAAAGGCGCGGAACGCCGGCGGCGCGGCGGGGCGGTCCGGGTTTTGCGAGAGGGTGTGCTCTCTCGGTGGCTCGCTCTCTTGCTTCACAGGGCTAAATCGCGGACTTTTTTTTACATGCTTACACGGAGAAAGCCCTGAAATATTAAGCGTGCAATTACCAGACCCATTCACCGTGATGCAACGCTGAGACACGCGTCGGTAACGCACAGAGCGCAAAAGAGAAGCACACGACGCGAAGGAGAAAGGAGCGGAGTCTCGTTCGGGAGGAGAGGGTGGGTCTGTGGGTGGCAGAGGTGGGTGAAGGGGTAGTAGCAGTAGGAGGAAGAGGAGGAGGAGGAGCAGGAGGGATGGAAGTCGACGAAAGAACAGAGAATCACCGAGGTACACGCACACACTCCGTTCCGTTTCGCTTCTTCTGCGCTCTCCCCCTTCTCCTCTCCTCTCCTCTCTTCTCTTCTTCCTCCTTTTTTTTCGCTCTCTGTACACGTCGATTCAATGTGATGATAAAAAGCGCGCTAGGCGAAAAATGAAAAGCTTTTCGCGACCGCTGGGCTCGGATGAGGCGCGTGAGCGAGACGGGACCTGTGTGTCGTGCCACATTGTTCCGAGCTTTGTCCCGAGATGCACCGGGCGTCCATCCTGCGCCCCGCTGTCGTTAAGTCGTCGTTAAAACCCGACGCTGTTAAGTGTATTAGATCCGAGACAGCCCCCGGGGTAAGTAAAGCGAGAGCGGCGGCTTTTTCAAACGGGTATTTATTAAATTCGATAATATACTGGTACAGGGCCGACGACGGCGCGACGAGCCGCGTCGAGTCGCGAGGATTTACGGCCGACGACAATATAATCACAGCGACGACGAGCGAACGCGAGCGAAGGGATTAAAAGAATAAGGGAATAAATAAGCCTGAGGGCGCGCGGCCCGCTCAACAGGTACAGAGCGACGGAGTTTTTGAATATTCATGAGCTGTCCATTAAACAGCGTGTAATTTGTTTTCTTTGCAGAACGAGCCCGCGCCGTGTACAGCCATCGGACGTGATCTATTTCGGATGCACGGCTTTCCGAATCGCCTTCCGAAATCGCGGAAAATTTGCATCGGCTCGAGTGCCCTTCCCCTTCCCCTCTCGACGGTGTCTCCACGGTCCGCGCGAAAGCTTCGATTTCTGATGGAGATCCGGCCGCGAAAAATTGCGTCCCGTGCTACCGGCCATAAATCATGACGCGCAAAAAACGTCGACGCTCGAAAAAGTTCGATCTGGAATCGAGTTTTGTGATAAAATTGCAATTACGACGAATGAAAAATGATTTCGCCGCGACCAGATCGAGATATCGACGAAGCTCTGACGCAAATGCTAATGGACTTCTCGTGTGTACATAAGCAGCCTGCGACGAGGCTGAATTTTCATTGAACGTGCGCAATTCAGCGAGATTATGCGCTAGCTGCTACTCGAAGAATCTTGTTTTACGAACAATATTTAAATGACTGTTAAACAATTCCTTGGATTCGAGGTTAAATACGCTGCTCCGTAGACTTTGCGAATCGCTGAACGGTCACTGGAACATCGACGATCTTCAAAATGCTGCAACTTCGTTTAGAAACGTTTTAGAACGTTCTAGCTGAACTTGTTTCGAAGGGAGAAACCTCTACTTTGGCACACTCGAATTCAATTTTTTCCACCGGTCCTATTTTGTTATAAATCAGAGCGACAAATGCATTTTACAAATTACATTTTCAGTTAACTTACAACAAAACTGTGAGAATAAATCGCAGAACTATTTTTAATATGTAAAAGGGAGACTCTGCTTTTTATGGTCACATTCAAACGAATCGAGAACAAAATCTTTCAATTTTCTAAAATTTCGGAAAAGACAGAGCTTCAATTTTTCATACTATTTCATAATAGAAAGATATTTTTGAGAAAACAAGTTTAGTGGTTTAACCTGTTCCTGGCATGGTGGCATTAAAAATGTTCCACCCTTCTTAATATCTGAATATGCAAAGTGATTTATTTTTTGATCCAAAAAAACGTGTGCCTTTTTATTGTATAAAATTTCGTGTCTCAAAAGGATAACAGTACGGACTGTATTCTCTAAAACAGGTACAGACGAGATGAAATTACAATAGTTTAAATATCATCAATTCCCAGCAGTTTAAGATTATACCAATTACCGAATTAATGATCCCGATTCGTTCTTACCTCGAACAGGTGGAATCGAATCGAGAGAATAACCATAATAGGGAATCGAATCGTGAATCGTCGACAGCCGAAGAATGGCGTCGGATGCAAATGATTTTTCGTTCTGACCGCAATTAAGTGGATGAGATAAGGTGGCCTAACGGTTCCCCTGAATCAGCGAAGAATCCTCTCGATCTACCACCCGGACGGTAATAGCTCCCCGCCGAGCATCGTTCCAACTTAAGAAACGAGTCTCCAGACGCGGCATAATTTTCCCTCGAACCCACCGATGGAGCTATGACGCTGATAAGTTCCGCGACGACGGTGCTCCGTTTTTCCGTCGACGACACGGCTTGATCCGTTTTCAAGTAAAACACGGTTCCGCGAGATAAATACCGGTAGATTACGGGCGCGGCCTTCGAGCGTGAACGTCGATGGGTGAGCATGGTAACGCGAGTCGAGCATAAAATAACGGGTCTAATGACGTTCGCTAAACAAAAGCGCGTCGGGACCGGGGCGACACCGAAAAATCTGGCGGGAGCGTCGTGCCGGAAGCCGAGTCGGTGCTCGTTTCTCTAAACCGCAGGTAGTTGTATGCACGAAGTGAAGTGTCGTTCCGAAAATAGCTGGCTCTCTGTCAGCCGGGGAACGATGGTACGCGTTGGAAGCGTGCTCGCAGGTGTATGCAGGTTTGTTTGAGCGTGTACGCGTCGGAGCTTGCGATACACGTACGCGGAGGCGGCGGCGTCGGCGGCAACGATGGAAGCGTAAAAGTGACGCTCGCGTACACGCCGACGTATTCCTCTTCGTCTACGCGCGTTCTCGCCCGTCTATGTTCCGTTTCTGTTCGTTTGTGCTCGTTCGAACGCGTTGGTGTCTGTCGCGAGTCGACGTGCAAGCGCAAGAGGCCGGGCGCGCATCGCGTATACCTATACATTATCTAGCAGCCATTTCGGTGGCATCATGGCGTAGCTGGCTGAGTTTACGGTCTGCTCCATCACGCGAGAGCTTAGCTTATCTGAATGCGACACAACATATCTGAGGCTTCCGTCTCCCAACGGCCGAGAAACTACTGTCGGTAGCGACAGGTGGCAGCCGTCGTGCGATTCGCGGTCAAACCATACCCGACAGCCTCTCCTCCGCACCCCTCCGCCGTTTAGAAAGTTTCGCCGAAGATTAACCCGACGATTTATTTCGCAACACCGACGACGGCCAGCGAACGGCCAACCGATTCCCGCCGGTAACGTTTCACGCTCCAGACATTCGGACAACGGTTAATCGCGCGATGCTCCGATAACGTTCGCCGAACTCTGAATAGATGCTTGATGGGACGACCTTCCCTCTCTCTCTTGCTTTCCCTCTCTCCCTCTCTCTTTTGCTATTTCTCGGTCTCTCTCTATCTATCTCTCTCGCTGTGTGTCGCCCAACCACCGCCCACGCTTTCTGGCGACGTTACTTCCGAACCGATGGACTCCGCCTCGCTGTTGCTTTCCGGGCAAGATTCTATTGGACTGCCGAGACTCGATAGATTTTGGTTGGCTGCGACCCTGGTGTCGGGCGTTGCGAAATGGTTTGTGGGATACTTGTAGATTCTCCGCTCTGATCGATAAGATAATGGATTCGTTCGGAAAAAATTAATGAGCGTTCCGTTCGCGTGTTTGAACGCGTTCCCGAATGTTCATTATGTAAAATAATTTTTTGTGAAATTTTTTGGTGGCTTTTTCACTTCGTCGAGCTTCGTCGCGTCATTCGAAAATAGTTGCACAAAAGATCCTTCCATTGTTTTTATTCATTTGCATCCGACTTCGTAATTCGACAAATTGTGTAGAACAGAAGGGAGTACTGGTAGAGTAGAATAGATCAAAGTACTAGAATAATACGCTAGTAGAATAGGAATTATTAAAGTAGGAATTATTAAATTAATAAAGTAGAGTATTGATAATGAAGAATAGAGTACAGAATTGGTAGAAAAAAATAGAGTACTGGTAGAATGGAATAGGGTATTAGTAGAGAAGCATAGAGTTGAAATATAACAGAGTAGAATACAGAAGAATTATTATAGAGAAGGTTATTATTATAAATGAATAGAGTAGACTACTAGTCTAGTAGAATATAATAGAATAGAGTGTTAATAGAGAAGAAAAGAGGGGAGTACTGGTATAGTAGAATACAGTAGAATAAAGTATTAATAGAGAAGAATAGAGTAGAGTGTTTTATAAGCAATCCAGTGTCTCTGTATTTGTACGTACATCACGATTGGGGGAATCTTTGAGAATTCCGTTTGAACGTCCCGAATCCACTGAAAATCGATAAGTGGCACAAGAGTGGAATTAGCGGCCATTAATCAATGCGGTTATTCGAAAAGTGTCTCGCGCTGGAGGCAGCCCACCGCTTTGGTATTCCTCGGTCGTCGATGGGACGTTATTTCGTATCAATTGGTACTAAAAGACACCGTCGTATCCAAGGTTCCAGTTTCAAATCCGGATGTTTTTCGGAAACGATTGTACGAAGCCGAGGGGGAAAAGAACTATCGGGGACCGAGTAGGGCAATAAAATTGATCACCTCGAAATCCGTATGATAGGAGGAAAAGAAGGGTACGGAGTCCTCGGCAAGGGTAGGGTGGCGACGCGGAGCGTTCGGGGGTGGTTGGGAAGCATTAAAGTGCTTTGCGCTCGGTCGAGCTACGAATTTCAATCTGGAGCCTCGAAACGATCGACCCTCCAGTCAGAATAGACCGGGATAAAAGAGAGATTATCGGTTCGTACCTTTTGAAAACTGGAGATACTGAACTTTTCATATCTCGAAAACGACCGGGCTAGTGACCCTGTTAAGTACCCGCGATCAGCCGGGTTCGAGACCAGCCCCGGTTCGCGCATTGCGATTGAAAAACGCGTTCGTTATTAAGTATTCTTCGTCGAGGAGGGACGCTTTAAACTTTTCGAAAATGCTTTTGCGCTGGCGCGAGGGAGCGCGGTAAACAGATTTCCGGGGAAGGAAGAGGAAAAGGTGGTGGGGGAGGAGGGATAGAGACACGTTTCCCCTCAGGAAAGCTGTCGGGGCAAGCTCTTTGTTGGGTCGAACGACTTCCCGAAGAAACCCCGAAGACACCACTCCTAGCGTGTAACGATAAGACGCATCGCTTTTACTACCAGCCCAGCGTCGCTTCGCTTCGTCTCGCCCTCGCCTCGCCCTCGCCTCGCCCTCGCCTCGTCCCGCCCCGCGGAACGTGCTATTTTTCCACTAAACGATAACATTACACCTCTGCCACCCCCGCATGCACCGCCGGTCCGCTACCGTCCTAAGTCGCCGGCCATAAATGCACTCGGATCCTGCGGTATCTGTCACCGAATGGCGTGTACGATCCCTGACTCGGCTGTCGTGCTCTGAAACCTTCAGGGACGAGGAACGCTGTACAGACACTGGACGCCACTTACGACGCGCAAACATACCCTCCCCTTTCGGCCCCACCCTTCCCTTCAACCAACCCCCTTTTTCTAGGCTGCTCCGCCGGTCTCTATAGCCGGAAGGCTCGCCGGTGAAGAGAAAGTGGGCATGTTAGGCAGCGCGAAAGAAGAGAGAGCTCGATGTTTCAGTGGAAGGTTGCGAAGGTCCTCGGGGTTGGACTGTGTCCACAAGGGTGCCCGCGGGTGAGTCCGTGGTAAAGGGAGGGGGTGTTCCAGTGTACACATCACGTATAACCAACGAGCCATCGCTTTGAATGACCTGGCCACGTATAAAATGCATGGGATTTCGCTCTAATGCCGGCCAGGGAGTTTGCCAGGGAGCGTATTTAGTCCCCCGAAAGATGAATGTAACAGGTCTCTTTTGACCCGCCCACCCGAGAAAGGAAATGGGAACCGAAAGTATCCAAAGGATGTACATGTGAGCGTAGTCCTTGCTCTACTCGGAATCGCAAATTGGTCTTTGGGGAGAGAGGAAGAGAGAGGGAGAAGATGAGAGGAAAGAGAGAAAGAGAGAGAGAGAGAGAGAGAGAGAGGGAGGAAGAGGCAGAGAGGGGACCCGCCGATGTCGCACGATGCTTAGCGATCCTTACAAGCCTTTAACGCTTTGACCTCGAGATTTGGCCTCGAGCGAATCTCGAGGAACGGGCACGCGCTTCTATATAGCAAACTCAGACCCTGACCAACCCCGATCCGTGACGCTTCAAAGAACCAAAGCTAGACGTAATCATTTCAGACGAGCAGTTCATTATTCCGACGCTGGCATCGCCGCATTCATTCTTGATTCGCTCATTGATCGTTTCCTTGCCTCCTGCTTGAAATTGCTCCGAGAAAATAGTGCCGGAGAACCGACTAGTAACGTGACTTTTAATAGAACCCGCTGTTTTTCAACTCTGTTCATTTGCAGTCATTCGAAACAGGCAGTCATTCTCTACTGCAATAAACCAGTATTGTTTTTAATCGTTCACTCTGTAAAATTAATCTAGAACCTTGTAAAATAATGGACGCGCTTCCTACTCGCCATACCTAATTTGTTTATAATACCAGTACGTCCATGTAAAAAGAACATCGATTCCCAGAGGAACTCTAAAAATCATTTCTATCGTTACACCGTACAGAGTGAATTTTTAATATTTAAGAAACCTGACAAACATTCAAAACTGAGTATCAATCCGATGTTTCGATAACAGCATCTGAAACAATCCCGGAAGATGAAGTTGATCTACGTCGAACGATAACCAGTCGGTACACAGTGTTTTACTTCCACGTGACAAATTCAGCGACGGCAGCAAAGTGTTCGAACACAGTTATCCCGGAAGTACAGTTCCAAAAAGCCGGTCCCCGGGTCCCAGATGTTCCCGTATTGATTTATTATCGGAAACTTGTTCTTCCACGGGACCAAGCGCGAGTGTGCGGCATTCGGTCGCAGTTCCGCAGCCACTGCTGGTCATAAAGCAATCGAGGACGATCGACGACTCGGCGATTTCCGGGTCGTTTCTACGAATCGTTAATTTCACTGATCAACGAGTAGCGCTAATCAAAGGATCGCGGGGACGGTGAATCGTCGGGACGGAAAGGACATCGAGCTGCGTCACGGTGTATCACCGGTTCGAGTTGATACACACCGTGAACGGCAACGACCAGTCGACTAGCCGGGGTATCTCTCGCTCGGCTCGGGGAAAATAAAACGATTCCTCTGAAAGAAGGTACGTGGACGGTTGCGAGGGCACACGGAGGTAGAGATGATACTAGACGAGGAGACGAACCGGGTGGGGTGTGAGCGTAGAGGAGCTGAACACCCTAGGGAGCCGGCAGCTCGTTACGCGAGACGTGGCACAGCTCTCTTTCTCCCTTCTATTCTCTCTCCCTGGGCTTTCCTTCTCCTCTCTCCCTCTCTCTTGCTCACTCTCTATCTATCACTCTCCCTTTCTCTCTCTCTTACTATTCTCCGTTTCACTCCAGCCCCCGGCCGTGACTCTCTCTCTCTCTCTCTCGAGCCTTGATCCTTTTGCACATCTATCTCCATCCTCGTTTCGTCCCCTGCACTCAGCGCCCCTCGTTCTCGAGGCAACGGCGGTCTGAATAATGTCCCGCGTATACGGTTGTCTCTATACGCGCGTATCGCTACTCAGTAACAAGTGGATATTATGTTACCGGTGCTGATGCCATTGCTACTCTGGACCGCCGCGTCGTTCGCCGTGGCTAAGGGGATCCCCTAACATCGATGGCGATTACGCTGCCGGTGCCATGCTGCCTCACCTACGGTTTTTCTGTTCACGGAGTCGCGACCGCGTAGTCTATTCCAATACCGATCGTCTAAAGACACTCTTGCCGTACGAATGATTACTCGACGCTGAACCGTTACCTTTTTGCTACGGTAACTTCGAAGCAACCCTAACAATTAGCGCGATGTTCAGTCATGTTCAGCAATAAATCTACACGCGTTGTAGAAATATACTCGGTGAGATATAGAACGAAGAGAGACACGTGCAACGAAAGTGTTCCGGATCAGGCAAACTGTCTAGATTCTGGAGTTGAAATAGCTTCCATTGCGAAGAGTATCCATTTTCCTTCTTCTGTACAATACTGCATTGATTCTACAATTTATAATATTTGTAATATCTGAGTTGTCTTTAAAAAGTGTCCGATAGAAAACATTGGATTAATTTGCAGTGGTGAAAGTCCTGATGAGAACTTTTTAAAGAAGGAAGACCGAACTGCAGAATTTTATGTTATTGTTAAATGTGTTCGGTAAGAGATCTCAAGAGCAGAAACTGCAGCATCCCGACGTATTTCTATCTGAGACATCGTAAGCGTATCTTCGTCTATGGCTGTTGGACGCAAAAAGCATGGTTATAGACGGAATGTAATGCGTATCGAACGGTGTACAGAGCTTTTGTGCGGAATTTTCGCCGCTGTGTTTCCCTTTTGATTCGAGCAAGCATTCAAGTCCGATAGACAATGGACCGTTGCAGGAATATGAAGAAAACGTAACCGAATGGAAAGGGGAAGGTTGAGGCGTTTCGTAGAGAACTCGGTAATGACTGTCGCTACTTTTCCAGCATGTCGGAAGCGCATTGCGCCATTTCCGCTAGCCCGGAAGTGCGGTAACAAAGCGCTTCCGGCACGCGGTCTCGAGGAGGTTGTTACGACGGGGCCATGGCGTAGGGACACTCCGTGACATTTCAATGAACTTTGCGGCACAGTCATTTTCTCCCGAAAGTTCATCGGGTCTAACATGTGTTTTGGGGGTTGACGAACTTTCGACACCACATTTCTGGCTTCGCGGAGGGATTAAAGACGAGCGATATTACCGCGAAAGTTCAGGAACGCCCGCGAATTGGAACAGCCGCGTCACCGTGCACGTCGAAGTTCTGTTTTCGGTGCGGTGCTCGGCTTCTAATATTCAAACCCCCTGTCACCTTAAAATTACAAGACCCGAGGTAAAACAATCGGAAATGCTCGAAAACTTTCCGACGTTGCACTAACAATAGATCGTCGACGTTCCGAAGCAATCTTCGCGAAACGCACGACAAACGGAGTTCAAAAAAAATCAATACCGACGACCAACGGAACGACGCAGTCTGAACATGATCGGAACATCGAAGAGAACCTACTGGAAATATATAACGATCTACGAAATAAAGTGGCTAAATGTTTACGAAATAGTTATAACCAATTTGAATACGGCAGCTTATTACATGTTGCATCGAATGCTCTACTTTCTTGTCTCGTATCGTCAAAGCAGTATCCTTGTTGTTACTTTATCAACCAGAAGCACAAATATATTTCAAAATTTTAACTCTTTGACTGTCATGTCACCCATATTTGGGTGACAGAATTATTTGTACGGTTTCTAAATAAATTTTTACGTTAATATATTCATTTGTACCAAAGTTAACGATTATACAGAAAGTGCAAGAAAATGGAGAGAGCACTTGACGGTATACATTTTATTTTTTCAATTTTCATTTCATTTAATATCTCATTTCGATTTTATAGAAATTTTGTGGCTGCTAGTTCGGCAGTCAAAGTGTTAAAGGATAATGGTATTTTGAAGTTTCGATTCTCCTGGATTCTCTCGAGAAGTATTCCGATTTCTCAACAATTTATAGTTTATCAGACAATTGGGTCTTGGAATTATTACCGACGACTCCTTAGCAGGCTCTTTTCTCGTTACTTCGCTTTTCGACCGTCGCCAGAGATTGTTTTCGAGAAAATTTAAGCCGGAGTAGGTGGAGAAAATAGGAAAGTACTAGGAAATAGTAAATTTGCGTTCAGTGGAGAGCCACCATTGACGATCTAACAATCGCGGGGCCGTCGGATGTCCCCGACATTGCAGATAACTATCCGATTTTCATGTTCGGTCCGTTTGAGACGAGTCCGCTGCATGCGATCGCACGAGTCTTCGTTCATCCCGAACGGATATGCCACTCGACATCAAAATAAAAGGAATTTCCTTGAGAACGGCTATACGATAACATCGACTATAGCGCGGAGTTATCGCGGTGCGGATCGCGCCAAACGTGCCAGTATCGTATTGTGCGCGTTGCCGGGCGGAGTGTCTGGCACCGGTCCCGAATTCGAAACGGAACGCGTGCATTCCTATTACTTTTTCCGAACGAGCCTAGCGGCGGACGAAGAGGGACGGTCTGGGTGTATAAAAGAAGCGAAAGGGGGAGGCTCGAGGCCAGCGCAGCCACCGCCATTTTATGAAAATTGCACCGCCCGTTCCAGCTGCCCCGAGCGTTCAGGCGAAATATGTTACTTCCATCTCGCGATTAATGGTCGTTATTTTATTTCGAATAACGCGCGTCTCGCCGCATCCCGCGCCCAGCGCCGAACGCTGCGCTGGAAACTGGCCGGGGCAACTTTTCACGGAACGCGTTCATTTTTTTTTTTACCAGCCATCCACCCTTCCCAAAAAGGGATGATGACCAGGCTATTAAAAATCTTTCAGTCGCGACTATCTTCGATCACCGAATGGGGATTTTTATGATACGCATGTTTCATCGTGACCGTATCGATTCGCCTATCCCTGTTTTCGAAACAAGAACGTCTCGAGCCACGTACTAATTTAACGACTCAGCGATAGAAACATCGTTAATGCAGCAAAGTCGCGTTAAATGCCGCTAACTCGGAACTTTGAACTTGTCGTGTACGTACCTGTCGAAATTCGTGTACCCTCGAGGGGTATACCTTGCGGTAGGGGGGAGAATACCGTGGCAGTTATCCTGTAGTTATTCGAGCAATTAAAACGCACTTTGCTGCGCAACGTTCCGGACTCGAGACGGTGGCATTTAATACCAGGTTTACTTATGCACCATTAAATGATAACGTGTATATTCAAATTTTCAACGAGAATTTTTTCAATGTATACCAAATGAAAAATTTGTTAAATAATGCTTTATAGATACATATATTCTACCATAATAGCAGTATGTCATTGATTCGAACGTATTCGTTCTACTGTACTTGTTAATCATAGTCGTTTTACTTTGTATATGTAGCCACAATTCTAAAATTCTGTTTGTTTGTCCTATGACTGTCGCAGTTTCCTAGTCTGTTTATGACTATCTTATTCTACTGTGAGTAACATTGGAGATCGGATATTTATGCGATGTAAAAATCGTTCGGATCAAATGCAAGAAGCAGAAGATGGAATAAATATTCTTTCCTTCTTCGTTGTTCTACAAAATTACAAATAACACATCGAAATTTTTAGACTGTTTAAAATTCGTCTACCAACTTGTCTACGTCGTGAATGCATAAAATCTACAGTCCAGAGATAATTATGGCTTCTGCGGAACCGGTAGAACCAGCCGAAATCCAGCCACCACGTTTTACTGATCTGATCACGATGATTCCACTGTACTTGTCTAACCACGACGATTCCAGTCTGTCCGACGGACTTCGGTTGCTGCATTTTGGATGTCTAAATAGAATCGCATAGCGATCCTGGTATACTTGTCTGACAGCGACTGTCGCATTCTACTTGCGCGACTCGATCTCGCGTTTTCTATCGCAGTTCAAACGTAAACCGTACTCTTAAAAACAGCTCGTCGTCCGTATTACGAGTAATATCGCGATGCCAAAGAAGTAATGAATTATAGAACGCGTCAATCATTCAAGAGAATGATAACATGAGCGGTATAAATAAATCAGGACACGCCGGGAAATAGTACAAATGAGGGAAACCTGAAATGCGCAGTCGGCGATAAATTATTGAAAATGCCATCAAGTGTTGTCTAAATAATTCAAAGGTTCGATATTGCGCATCGAAATCAGAGGTATCGCGTTTAATTGCACCGACGCGCGGCAAAACTATTCTTTAACGGACTCGTTCTTCCATACATTTCTCTTCGTTCGCGTTCAACGAACACTATTACCACGCACTAAATATCAATCAATTCCGAGTATAATGGGCAGAATATCATTATTATTAGTCATCCGTTATCCGGTTACACGGTGCCGGGCAAATAGCTTTCATTCAGGTTGGTGGACAATTTCCCGTCAGACGCGGTGAAATTCCACGGCCGGTCGGGCCGGCCCTTATCGAATAATAGCGCAAATTGCCAGCCGGCCATGGAGGAGTCTTTCAAACCGAAATAACAAAATTTTCATCGCGGCAATCCGGCCACGATCGAACGCCGGGACGCGATCGAGCGTGCGCGCGGCGCGCCGTTTGCCTCGTTAATACGCCTGATGCGTGATTATCGGCCGCGGCGGTGAATCGTGATTTCCGAGGTCGCGTCATAATTTATGTGCTTCCGCCGGCTGACGACGGGACGGAATAAAATTGTCGGCGGTCCAGCGGCGGGCGAGCTTTGGAAAAATGTAGAAATGTCGCGGGGATAGGACCGCGCAGACGGCCGTGTGGGCACGCCGGAACGATGAAAAGAGCCGGCGTGGAAACCGTTGGATCGACAGAGCATCGAGTGGAGGACAGAGAGAACCAGAGGGAACCAGAGGGAACCAAAGGGAACGAGAGAGGACGAGAGGGAACGAGAGAGCGACGCTTTGGATAGAGTCCACGAAAGGGGCGGGAGGGGAGGAAGGGAAAGGGTACAATTAAAATTAGCGCAATTCAGTCACTCGCCGGTAATTCGCGTGCCTGGCATTTATATTATTAAGCCGCGCAAATTTCTCTCGCCTCTCCCCTCCTCCCGGCAACCCCGTTCTCCTGGTCCCGTGTAAATTCTCACACAGACAACCGTACACGCGTGACCCTGCCGACCCTTCCACTCTTGCGCTCTCTGCCCCTTTCCCTTTTGATACGCTCTTGCAGTCCCTCCTCTCCCCCGACCCCTCTCAGTGGCATCCTCGTTCCACGGCTCGCAGTCTCGCGGCGAGAGTTTTGACCGTTAGTCACGGCCATGTAGACTGAGAAGAAAATAATTCCGGGTTTTGAAATGAATTACATCTAATTGCTCTTATTACGGGAACGAGAGGGCTTTATTATTCTCTCTTCAACCGCGCTGCTACGCTTACACCCCTCGCTCGCTATCCTCTGCCCTTTGGCCACTTCCTGCCCTTAATCGTATTTGCTCTTTTTTTCTTGCTTTTTGCCGACTAATCCCTCGCGCCGATGTACGCTCCCACGAAACGAACGTCGAATTGGGGATATTGATGAGGTGCTCTGGGCACCGTAGCAAATTCAGAGGGTCTCCACTCACCTTTGGATGTGTTCTCCTAGGAAACGCTACCTTCGGGTCGATCTGCAACAAAGGGAGAGATCAAACTATTAGTAAGTGATACTCGTCGATATTTAATCAGACGTTACCTCGTCGTGTACATTCAAACACGAAAATATTAATCTTTTCAGCTCGGAGCGATTTTAATCCGATTAAAAACATGTTTTCGTCGTACGTAACTATTTTTAATTTGTTCTCTCGAATATTTAGCAATTTATTAAATTCGAAAATATTTGTAAAGTATGTAGTAATGTAGGTATCTTTTAAAATTATACTGCGACAGTTTCAAGCGGTGCCTTAATCGAGACAATTGAGCGCGAAGGGGTTGAGCAAATATATATTTAAATATTTAACAAGGACAGCGCTACAAGCATGCATCTTATTGGAGATTTTATTACGTTGTAAATGCTGAACTTTACAAGACGTCCGTTGAAATTGCTCTAGAAGCAAACTGCCCATTCCACCGTATTCCTAAAATTCTCCTTGCAACGATTGCATAAAATTCACAATAAAATAATTAGATAAACGAAACCAAAAAAGGTCATCTTTCTGTACGACGCGCCACTCAAATGTATGATTAATTATTAAAGTAAATTGTTAAAGTCAACATACATGTATCATATCTTTACGAAAAATTATAATTTTATGATCCAACACTTCATTCCAATGTACTCGTGTAGAGAACATCATTATCCTATAAGAATTATCAAAAACAGCATTATCGGCATAACTCTGCCGTACAGAGAAACAGCGCCGCGCAAAATTCAGCCGTGCCTAAGAGGTTAACAACAATTATTGAAGCTCAGCCTCGATCGCAACGTGTTGGCTAAATAAATAACCGTTTTTCACAACAGACGTAGCCGGGTTTAGTAATCGTAAAAGTAGGAGTTCCGAAGAGTCGCATCCGGCGATTCACAGGGTAATCACCGAGTCATAAAATCAAGTTGCGTGAGAAGTCCTCGGAGAAAGAGAATATCGGTACTGCTCGGCTAACCAAACTCTCGGCTTGTTCTCCTCGAGCGAGTTCCATGGGCTTGCCCACAGGGACGAGGAACCAGGTCGGACGTAACCGCAGCTTACGCTCTACGTGGCTAAAAAGCAAAAACCCATCCTGCGGCGAGGAGGGAAGGGGAAGGGGCGCCGGAACGTCGCGCGGCGCCATGGAATTCCCAGTGCAGCCGCGACGTAAATTTTCGGCGCGAAATCGAGCCGCTCGAATGTTCGTCCCCGGCTTCCCTCGTGACCTTACTTCGAACTTACGTGCGTGAAGCTACGCGGAAACGTACGTGACCGCAGGGGCGTCGTTCCGCCGAGCAGCCAGCCATTCGAGAAGTTCAGACTTTGTCGCTGCTTTGCCGAGGAAATCTTCGTGAACTGTGTCGGGGGCCCTCCATTGGCCCGCGTCACACCAACTTGCATATTTTCGTTGCGTACGATATCTGAACCGCGATTGCTCGAAAACGTTTCGCATAGTAATTCCCGGCGAGCTCACAGCTCGTCGTCGAAAAAGGGAAGAGTGGAAACTTCCAAAAACTAGGAAAATGGACATCGACAATAACGAGTGCATGTTGTTAGGTTGTTGTCATTATAATTAAAATTGCGAAGGGATGAAATCAATCGTTGCCGAAACTCTCCTTCTTTTTATTTTGCGTCAGATGCGGAGATTAATTATCGTGACACGTTTGAACCTGCTTGCGCTGGTCAATTTGTTTAAAAGTAATCGATTTAATATCGTTGTTAGACTATAGTCTTCGTATTGGTTTGGGCACGTTCTGCATTGTCTATTTTACTCGTCAGATATCGAGTATTAAATTGAGTATTGTTTTGCATGTTAATTTTTCAGTAGAATGCTCTCCCGGAGAAAATTGTCTTGCTACTATCGTCTAATTCTACTCGTTCTTCGAATATTGTTCCATTCCATCTGTGTGCCTAAAGTAACGCATTGTTTGATTGTTCGATGCAATATGCGATAAAATTGTCCGACTACAGACGTCTAATTCTACTTTCGCTAGTACGTATGTAATTACGTATTGATTTTTCTCGCGTCAACAGGTGTCACAGGCAATGCCTTAAAGAAAACGCTGTTCGAAGGTGAATTTTAATTAAGATACTGTCAATTTCTGCTTGAGAGCACTACTAAATATGCAATCTGCGATCGTTTATAACTTACGGTTCTGGTAAGTTGTTCTCGAAAGACTACATTATAGGTTTAATTTCCGAACAATCGTCGATGGCGCTGATTCGGCGACTTTTTATCGAGGCCGAGTTCCCCGCCGCTTTTCTAAAGTGGGTCAGTTTTCTTGCTTTTATCGCCCGGCTCAAGACGCGGAGCTCCGAGATTTTTTATCGCGGCAACTCCATCTGAAGTATTTTTCTCGATCACCGCCGGTCCTGGAAATATTTGTTTCGTTTGGTCGTGTCTCCAAGTTCCAGCCGAAGATGCAATCAATTCTATCGTTTGGAAAGTTTCTCATTTTAACTTTATTCAATAACTAACGTCCCGAACCCAGTGACCATAATCGACTGCCCCATTAATGTTCCAGAAAACTTAAAACACACGTATATCCTTTTCCCTGATATTACCATAATTTCTTCTTTATTAGATTTAAAGTTTCCTATCTGAATTCGTGCTTCCGTACTTTCTTTTCGCTTTGCCAGTTCGCTTATTAATTCCGGAAAAATTTCTCGGACATAATAAGTGCAATATTAAAATGATTTACAATCGGTGGTTGCGTCACTGTTTTCGTGCATCGATCGCGGAGTCTCGTTTCCAAAATTCATCGAGCCCGTTTCGGAGACGTTTAATTGAATATCGAATAAGCAGCGGTTTTCACTGGAAACCTTTTGAAATGTCTGTCATCGATCCGGCGCAACGTCGTAATTAAGAATAATGTCTTCTAGATAATCCGCGCCGTTAAAAGACGCTTCATCTTTCATGCTGAGCTTTGATAAATGAAATGTGCAGGCACAGCTGCGAGCAACAGCGTCTCGTGTACAACTACAAGAAATATTTCTCTTCGCAAACACGCCAAATGACGCTTGCTATCAATATCCTTCCCTTGGAAGGATTTTTATATCATCTATAGCAATACATATCATCAACTATGGAACTCAACCTATCCTTTTCCACGACACAATTAAGCGGTGGAAGTCGATGTATGGTCTGTCTGAATATTTCTACTTCTATGGTACAATCAAGTGAAAGCAATTCATGTACGGTCAATCTGAATTTTCCTGTTTCTACGGTAGAATGAAGAGGTATAAGTCGATTTATGGCCAGACTTAATATTTCTGCTTCTATAATAGAATCACGTGGTAAATGTCGATGTATAGTCAGCCACAATGTTTCTCTTATGGTGGAAACGATGCAGTACAAGTTGACGTGGCTAGCCTGAACATTTCTGCTTCAATGATAGAATGACGTGGTAATGGTCGATGTATAGTCAGCCACATTGTTTTCCTCATGGTGGAAACGACGCAGTATAAGTTGATGTGGCTAGCTTGAACATTTCTGCTTCAATGATAGAATCACGTGGTAATGGTCGATGCGCGGTCAGCCTGAATGTTTCTCCTATGGTGGGACGAAGTAGTAGAAGTTGATGCACGTCCAGTCTGAATATTTCTGCTAGTATTACTGAACCAAGTGGTAGAAGTCTGCGTATAGTCAATCCGAATGTATCTCCTCTTACGGTAGAACGAAGTAGTAAAAGTCGACGTAGAGTCAAACATCGCTAACCTTCGCAGCACTAGTCTTGAACAATCGTTACGTAAGCTGAAAAACTTATATCGGAACGTCAATAAATTTAATCCTATCGCTTAAAAAATCCAATCACAAGGGAATCGTAAATAAAGTTCCTTGCCATCATTAAAAAATGAGTACAGAAAGAGAAAGCACTACATCCGCGTAACAGTATGGAAATTGTAAGCAACGAGAAGGCAGAGGGAACTTCTTCGTGATAGGTGACGAAGAAACAGTATAGAAACGGGGGCAAAGGAATCACGATATCGTTCGGGTTACACGTTCAAAAACCACAGTTTTCCTGTCGCGAATCACGCAGCAAACCGGTGTTTACAAGAAACAAACCTTCAAAGACGATTCGCTGATAGGGAAGACGTGACGTTCCCGAGCCCGAGCTTCTTCGGCTCGCGCTGCTTTCACGCTAGGTAAGGGAAAATGTAGCTCGAGGGGGTAGAGCGGAAGCCACGAACGTGGTAATGACAAGCAAGAAAACCCGCCTCTATCCACCGCCGCCGTCGCGATCCGCACCAACGAGCGTCGGCGACGTTCCTCTCTCTCCTCCACCCCCCTCTCTCTCTCTCTACCTTTCAGCTATGTTTTCTCCCTTTCCTGTTCTCCAGCTCCGTGAACCACCCCGCTTGCATAATCCCCTACGGCAAAGTTCACACCGGTCGCTCGCACGCCCCCGGACGCCCTGGAGCACGTCAAGCGACCCGACGTCGACAGCTACAACGACGAGGGTGGAGAGAAAGTCTTTCGGTTTTCGTCTTCCTGCGCCGACACCGTGATTCTTCCACCGTTTCCACCGAACCCCCGACGCCGCGTCGAAGAACCAGAGGAAACGGAAGAGTCGCTGAATCCAGCCTAGCGCGACAAGTTCGCTACTAGCCCCTTAGGAACAACGGGAACAACGGATCCCGCGGGCAAGTTAGCAAGCATGCGGACGCGAGCTTCGCAGATGAGATTAACTGCCGTTTGACACGCGCTACGAGCATAATTCCTGCGTAAGCATCGCACCATCTATACGCGCTTATCCCCGGTAATGTGTAACGTTCGGGTCGCTCTTTGTTGCGAGGGATTACCGCGTTTGTTGTTTCGCCGACTTATCCGACGATATTCTTCGCTCAATTCTTTGAGACTTTATTCACGTTTCTAATACTTAGTTCTTAATACTCGCGACTAGATAATCGTATTAGTATAATAAATGTAGACTCGAGTCGTGCGAATATACTTTACATAGGTAATTGATGTAATTGATTCGAAGCCGAATCACTTAAAAAGTTTTAGTCGTCCTCGCGTTTCCCTTAGAACAGCGAATACAGTTCAGACTGTCATAAATTTTTCACGGGCACCGTGTCCGCGCTCCATTCCGCTAATGTCGGCGTTAACGGCGACGAGCGACTGCCAGGCCATCAATCGTGGAAATAGATTATTATAACCCGTCGATACAAGGAACGCGATCACGGCTCCCAATCATTGCGCACAATCGCCGAGAAAGATACGGCCCCATGATCGACGGGAATTTGTCAACGGCCCAGTGAATCGTGCTCGGCGAATCGATCAACGAGATTAGTTTCGACGGTCCGGTTATTCGATTCATTTCGTTCCCTTCCGGGCCGGGAGTATCGCGCGGCCGAAAGCGAGTGGAGAGAACGAGAACTGGAGAAACAATAAAAAAGAGAGAGAGAGAAAAGTGAGACAAGAAGACAAAGCCAAGGGATCGCGGAAGATAGAATTGGCGAGAGGTGGGACGGCATTACGGGGAAAAATCGAGAGGCTCGAAGCCATTTTCGCAAACATAACCCAGTTACCCGTTATCGCGCGAAATGATCGGCCGCCAAACCATCGTCGAGGATGACTGCGGGCGAGGAAGAAGACGACGTAGACGACGAGGCCGAAGACGACGTAGACGACGGCGTCGACGATAGAAATTCAATCTGGTTCGCACGCCTGGAAATTGGAAGAGTCACCTATCCCCGTCCGACCGGCTGATTCGAGGAGCTGCCGCGAAGGAAAACCCCTGGCTCGTATCGGCAACATTTGAGAAAGTAATCCGGGACACTATTCTTCGCGCCTCCGTTCTCTTTCTCGCTCTAGATTTCTGCACTCGCGAGACCAGCAAGTGGCTTTGACGCTCTCCATTCGCGAACGAGGAAATTCATGCAAGGATTCGTGGTAATTTCGATGGAATCCGAAGGCTCCCCGTCGGGGATGGTTAAATTGTTGACGGAAGTGCTCCCAGTAGACGTTTCGGGATGTTCTCGCGTCCACAAGTGAATCGCAGGTTTCTTTTTCGGCGGAAATAATATCGCTCGTGCGTATCCGAATGCTAAACCGCCACTGTTTCGCACGAGAGAGAAGGAACCATCATAAAAGCCCCCAATCCATACAGGATTTTTAGAACTGCCAAATGACCCATAATAAAAACGCATTTGTCCCATGACTGACCATACCTTTGCCCCTTTTAGGCTAACATTTAAAAAACGTTATCATCGCACATAAATAAATTCGTTATGCGAACTGGTAAGCTGTTTCAGTCGGTGCATACGGGGATGCATGAGTTCATCTCAAATTATTTATATTTTTTATTTACTTGTTTTATTTCGCCATGGCCTCAAAATATTCTAAACATCTTGAAATTTGAGAATATGTTTTGTTTTTCTCAAAAATTACAATTTAAATAGCCAATGGTCACTACTGTATACGCATGACGAGTATACTCGTCAATACACAAAATCGTGCCACTTCTCTATGACAAGTATACTGGTCAATCACAGTTAACTGGTTAAACGAATCGTAGGGAACTGCGTAATCAGAAAACGAAAAACGAAACGCGGATTAGCAGTCACTAGACTAGGATTTAATGGTGTTGCTATCGTGAGAATGAGTTAAAATCGCCTGTTTGCCTGGTTGCCATCGCCTACATTGAACAAATTGAGAGACTATGTTCAAAAAACATACTGCCACTAAAGTTTAGGTTCCTCTTAGTCCTCTTCTGCAGGTATTTTTCTAAAAAATGTATTTTATAAGGAACACTTTGAGACATTACGCAGAAAATTTTAATAAAATTCAGAAGCGAATTTAAACGGAATTAATCTATCCGTGAAACTGTTTCACGATTTCCAAGGGTCGCATCGATCTTCCAAGGGTTCATCTACGGCGTTCGCAACATGGAGTACGTTCCAGCAAAGGAAAGTGTTTCGGCAGAGTTGCACTGTTTTTCATTTCGTTTTACTTTCGAAGCCATCAGTGGTACGCGCGGTAAAGTTTTGGGTGGCAAACATATTACGCAGTTCCATTTCCTTCGGGCTTAAACTTTCGTCTGGCAGAGTATATCAATTTATAATGGATGGATACGTGCAGGAGACACCGGGAAGCAGACCCGAGGAGGATGTTATTAAACTTTAAATTATAAATGCAACGGGGAGGCGATTAAAAATGTCTGGTCGGTCGACGAACCCTTTGCCCGCTCGGCGATTCAAAAACGGTAATTAAAAATTACGCGTCGTGTTGATGCCGGTCATTATCAAACAGAATTTCTATGAAACGCCGCGGACCGACGGGGGAAGAGGGGTTAGGGGATTGTTGAATAGGAAATGAATTTGTGAACTTTAGCGATAAATTTTCCGTGTTTGGATTGAGTTTACAGCTGATTAGAATGCAAATGGATTCGGGAAACTGGACTGGACATTATAACTACACTGTAACGTTATTGATTACGGTTACCGACGAATACATGGGGCGTTTCTCGATTGCTTCTTACTCCCCGTGCAACAATTACCGAGCACCGAACAGGGTTGAAATATTCGAGAAATCCGACAAGCTCGCGGATTTGTCTTTTTTTCGGGGTTGGTTTCGTGCCGACATTCTTTCGGCACTTCACGCTCGACAGGGGTGGAAAGCAGATGGATAGAGAGAACGGTTCGAGTGTCATTCAAGATTTAACTACAGTCTCAGCAGGATCGGAGTAAATATCAGCGAGCTACAAGTGGGAGATTTTCCCACTCTCGAACAATCCCTCCAAGCCCCACCCAGTCCTCTTCTCCCTTCGCGATTTTCAGCCCGTTCCACCCTTTGCCGCCGTCCTATCTAATTCTGTCTGTCCTGGGCACATGGCTCGCTAGTTCCGAAACTTCCGAGCTACCTCGCCGTGTGCACAATGGGTGCTGAGAGGTTTTTAACAGCGACGAAACTTTTGATTGATGCACCTTCGAGACGCGCGCGGTTCGTTGTCTTTGAACCCGGACCGGATCTGCCGCGAGGAAATCGGTAACAAGATGAACTGCACCGGCGGAGATCGATCTTTTCCGTAAATTAGAAATTAGAAACTAGATCAAAGTTTACCCTGTTCGATCAAATCTTCTTCGTTCGAACAATGTTTCCGTTAGGCGTGTTTCGCACAGCGCACCGAAATAATGGAGTTAGAGCCACGGGTGTTCCGACGCGAACGCGCCGCAGCCGTCTGCAGCGGCGAGAACGTCTATCGTTTTCCTTTATGTCTCGATCTATGTGTCCCCGTAGTTTTACTTCTCTGAACGAATTACATTTTGATTTATAGAATTCCCAAACGGAAGCTTCCTGAAACTCGCGTTTGTACAGGAATTATCAAATTGCGATTGTTCGTTTGCTTAATCTCTTAAGTGGCTTGTTGCGTTCTGCGAAATGCGTTCCTCGACGATGATCAGTTACGCCAGATAAAATTAAGATAATAGAATTTAATGAAGGAATTGTATAACGACTAAAATAACAATTTCAAACATTTTTCATTGCTAGCCTATCTCTATACTGGTTGGCTTTTTTAGCTGGATTCGATCGTACATTTCCGAGACTGTTAATACTGCTAAAAAGTGTTACAGGCAAAAATTAAACTGTACCAGAGCCACACTTTCCGATGTCGATATTTTTTTCCTGAGTGAACGTGTAGTGACCACAGAAGAATATTTTTGAATGCACTGCTTCATGCAAAAGCACAGAGCACTGGAGTGAGTATCCACTAAAATTGGTACGGAAACACGTCCTTTAACCTGAATGCAGAGATTAAAAATATCTTCTGCACTACTGATATTTAAAAAAATCGATTCGAATTCAAACGAAAATACTAACAGTTAACACGTTGAATGCCACGCGAATTTTGCATACTTCGAACAAGTTTCATTTGTTTCATTTAGAGAAATGATCAGCGTTATTGAACAAAATTGTAAGTTACCAAAAACTAAAGTTTTCACCTCGTACTATAATCTGGTTAATTTTGGCAGTACTGCGTTAATGTTCAATGCTGTTAATTTATTGATAACCGTTCTTAACACATTAACTGCCCAATTGATGACCTCAAAAAATTCCGTAAATTCAAATTAATTTATTTAATAAAGCAGCGATTGAAAACTTTAAATGTATGGCATATAGTTATCTATCAACCTTCTTCAGATGTAAACTAAATTTAATGCAACGAATATATTAACGAACAAATTTATTTTTAAACCTAGACTAATAATTCGGTCACCCATGTATGGGTGACATGGCATTGACATGACCCCCGTGGCATTCAACGTGTTAATTTTAGATTTTTTATACGGACCTAAACTGAAAATCAAAACCGTGAAATCGCTGGAGGGGATTTTTAAAAATATTCGTTTCAGTTCCATAATTTGTTGTGTCGCGGCAAGAGTTAAAGACGCGCGGCCGCGTTTCATTGCTAGTTCATATTTCTCGAAGTACACGTAGACGGGAGAGTTATAGGCATATCGGGTATTTAAAGAGAGCACTGTTTGTCCTCGTTTCCGGAGACTTTGATGCAAACGCATAGGTCCGGGGCTCGGAGGTAAAGATTGCGATACATCACGCGCGATGCATCGCCTATCCGCCGTGTAACGCGGGTACCGCCCCCTCATCTCTACTTTATCGTCCCGGGATTGTCCTATAAAGTAACTTTTTTACGCCGCTAATAATCTAAGGAAGTTGAAGGGACGTTTAGCCGTGTTTTTATTTCATTCGCGAGGCATAAACTACCCGTGCACGCCAGTTACCCGTCACAGGGGAGAGGCGCAATCTTTTCTGCAAGGAGCAGATGGCACGAATATAAAACGCGGCGCGGGCGCGGGCTCGCCGGCAGTCAAAGATTCCTCACGTATAACTTAATCCGTTTGTTCCACGGTATTGCGCGCGTTCTCTCTCTTTCTCTCTCTCTCTCTTTTTCTCTCTCACTCTCCCCACCGCCCTATTTCCCCAGGTTTATGTCAATGACGCACATTTCTCGGCTGCTGCAAACTCACTCGAGCCCGTCGCCCGCACGCACACTGAATTTTAATCGGGACTGGAAGACCTTCTCTTATTGGGGGGAATGCCAAAGTAATGAGTTCTACCCGCAGCACGACGTATCCATAAAGAAATGTAGGCTACGCCCGCGCTGAAGCTCTACAATTTTTATGTTCGCACCGGAGACCGCACAGGTAGCCGTATCACGTGACGAGTACCACGATGACGCTCTAATTTACCGTGAAACACTTCACAGCCACTTTATAATCTTTCGTTTGTTTGTTGCCGACGCACTGCATCCGCTGGTTTCGTTTAAAACGCCGAAAATTACATACGCGATTTCACGTTCTCAGATTCTAGTGAAATGAAATTTCGCTGTCATTGTTATGTACACTTTGCACTCGTTTATTCCTCCGATGTTCGTCTGTTCATTGAACGTGTTGAATGCCGTACGAATTTTGTGTACTTCAGACAAGTTTCATTTATATCATTCGTAGAAATGATCAGCGTAATTAAAAAGAATTGTTAGTTACTGGATAACGAAGCTCTCAACTTATACTATAATGTCTGTTAACTTCCACAATGATAAATCGATGTTCAATGCCAATAATTTAATCGTAATCATTCTTAAACAACGCAATGGTGGCGGTCACCGGTGACCACCGTGGCATTCAACGTGTTAAATTAAACCTATACGCTCGGATTCAATGTTTTGGGGCATGTCCGATTATATATTGGTTTATTCCACTAGGGAAAGGAATTAGAAGTTTTATTCACTTTCTAAGATTTCATATTTGTTTCTCTAGATTTGAATGCAACATTTTCTTGCGTGTATTGCGTTTACTTTTACTGCCATTCGTATAAAAAATATTACAGGAAGATTATAACAAATTTTGCATTTAGTTCCTCGTAAGTTTCCAATCTCATAACTTTACAATTCAACTGTCATTTATTTGCAAATGTATCTTAAGCTTGAACATACCCAAATAAATTATGTTAATTACAATTGTAGGATTGTATTTAATTTTTGAGTCGTACTGGCTACAGACTGCCCAAGTGTACATCCCCGCGTTATAATGGCTAGATACGATTAGTTTTCGATATATGGGTTTGAAACAAATTGCCGCACGGTATATTTGCCGATGTGACCGTTTATATTACGAGAATGAACGGTTCGATCGGCTGAAGAAAATTGAGAGTTGATTAAAACTTTGGACGAAGGAAATTACCGTCGATTTCAGAAATCGCGCCCGGAAAGACGGAATCCAACAATCACGGTCAGGTCGAAAGCAAATACGATCTAAATTCGTGGACCGCGTGAATCGGGTCTGGCAGCATTCGATATCGGCCCATGCAAAGCCATACGATTCCGAAATTCCCACCTATTTACTCGTCGCCCCAGCGTTTCTATTTCCTCCAGGCTGTCGCTTGTCAGCTATTTAAACAGAGAGCGGGCTTATAATTTACTCCGATCAGCAGCCTCTCTCCGGCGGTGGTTTCGAAAAAGCAGAGGCGGAAATCGCGCGAAAGAAGCCCGCGACAAAACGATCGGAAAACTCGAAGGAACCGGTGATAATGATTAAATCGAGGAACAAATAGATCTTGGCGTATTTGACGAGCGAGTAGAGAGACAGACGACGTCGCGATGAGAAATTATTATTAAAGTTTAGAGACCGACTCGTCCGCTGGAACAACCATGGTCACGTCAGCCGGGGCTCAAACAGTGAAATTCCGCCTTGCAAATTAAAGACAAATAGGCTGAGCTGATTTTGCAGTAAGTTCCTCGGTGTCTTTCATCTTTGTCTCGCGCGCGGGGAGCTTTTAATCGACGCCGCGCGTCTTTGTGACTCGCTTCTTCCGTTTTTCCGACGGAACGCCGCCGTCCCTTTGCTCGGCGTCGCTCTCGTTTCTCTCCGCGACTGTTCTCTTTAGCGGCGTTCGCGATTTCTTTTTTTTTTTTTTACTCCGCGCGAGCTTTCGCCCCGTTTACATGGCCGCGAAGCCGACGAATCCGCGATGCGACGGCAGCGTCGAAGAGTCGCGACGAAAGGAGGGACAGCAAAAATGGCAGATCTCGTCGAGGAGCGATGGGCGAATCGAGGCAGCGAACCGTCGAAAAGGGAATCGGACATCGCGAAGGTTGACAAAGGGTGGGAAAGACTGACACAGAAAGACAGAGGGGCGAGGGGAGCGTCGTTGAACGGACAATACAGTCATCGCTTGAAAACTAGGCCAGAAACAATGCGACGAGATCCTGGATGGAGAGGACGCTTTTCTTTTCGTTATCCTGATCTGCGGAGGAAATTCTTCGACCTTCGAACATTCGCCGAGATGCTGCCGGCCTTGAACTTTTTCAACAATGTCCAATTTTTCTGGCAATTACCGGCGAGGTCTAACCTTTGCAGCCAGTGTCCTTGCGTTCATTATGATTTCTCTGTGTCGGTGTTCTTTGTAATAACGCTGCACTTGTTATCGAGCTTTCGCACAACACTTCTATTCTCGTTAACTACTGATTTTAGCAGTCGCATTTTATTAACGAAATCATAGAAAGTTTCGTTGAACTCGCGGACTTGTATTTTTGTGCTTCGTCCGACCACGGGTTGGCCTATTCTACTTTGACAAGTAGTAACTGCTTCATTAAATAAATTGATTTGATTTTATGGAATTTTTGGGGTTGTCAGTTGGCCAGTTAACGTGTTAATCGCCGAGTCTGTTAGCGAAAGGAATTAATTTTTACCGCAGTTTGTGGTTCTTCGAATTTTCCGACAAACATATGAATTCGTGGAAAGTTCGGGGTAACGTGGAAATTTTCCACGACAAACAACTTCTCGGGATCCGAAGGTAATATTTAAAAGTTAGGTGGAAAAACGTTTTGTTTGCATCGGTCGCGTTGATTAATGCCGAAGCGAATGAATTTAGGTTCCGCAAACGCCTCGGTAGCTTTTTGTCCAGCCTCGGGGCTCGCTTGCACATGCAAAAAGACGCTCCGGCGAAGTTTCTTCAGCTTTCCTCTCAATTCTTAGAACGGTTCCGCGTCCACGGACGCCAGGAAAACACGGATTCTTCGTGACAAACTTGAAAGTGTATAAACTTTGGTGTTTTTGTTGGGCCATAAAGTTTCCCCTCGACATCCTCGAAACTGGCTGTAATGGCTGTCGCAACTGTCATTCCTAGGTAGCCGGAGATATCAATGGAACACGGTGAAGTTAATGCAATGTAAGTTATTTGCCATAGCAGATTACTATCGGACGGAGCAAAAAGAATCGGAAAGTTGCGTCCCACGGCTGCTCGCCGGAACAACGTGCGAGATTGAAGAACAACACTTCCGCGGCCAGACGCTGGAAAGTAGTTCGTTGTTTCTTTGCCTCTGTTAATTATATGAAGAGAATGTGCTCTTCAGCGAATCTTGGACACTGAAAAGTTCTCCGGTTTTCCTGTCCAATTAAAATCTGACCTTATGTCGCGCAACTTCAACGGATACGCAATGACGCACGTTCTTTCGTTGCAGCAACCTCGCCAGCTTCCACAGAGAAATAATTAAACGTGAATTATAAAATTTTTCGAAGATTTAGACAATTTTCTGTTCGATCTTCTAGTCCCCTCATGCACATTCTTGCTACGAGCAATTCCAAAATTACTACACACATCTTATTTTCTTGACAATTATTTTTGCAGGGTCTATAACATTTTCTCGATTCTACAATTTTTTTAAAAGCTTAGCAACTGTTTTAAAGTCTCTACAATTTTTTCGTTAATTTTACAGTTACTTGATAGGGTTCGCGATATTTTTGTAGACCGAAGAATGCTCTGAAGAACTACGTCACGTTTTCCTAGATTGCATAGTCGCTTTATAGGCTCGACAGTTGTCGAAAAACTTTTCAAATCAAATAAAAAATATTTAAAAAGTTCCTTTTTCATTGGTCATGGAATTCATACCAATTCCAATACTTACAAAATTCATTTGGCATGTCATTTATTAAATCAATGCAACTAATTGCTGAAGAAAAGTCAAGACGTTTGGTCCAATCTTAAAAAACTTATTTAGGTTTGAAGAGTGTTCGAATACATTTATGAGCCACCGTATTTTGGCTTTATAATTTAATTCTTTTGGACAATCAAGCCAGAGCTTAATATTTCGGATTGGAAGTATCTTTGCAGTTTCTCCACCAATAATAGTACCGCTATTTTACCAACTGTCCGAACCACACGGATCGTCTAAATCACGTTTACGCGAGACTTTATCTCTTCTCCGATAAATGTTTATCGCTGTTTTAAAGTCGACCGCGACGAAAGTTTCTTTCCGCGGAACAACATTGGAAGCGACGTCGTACGTCAAAATCTGGGAAGATGTACTCGTTACAACCAGCAACCGCGAACGACGCCGTAAATTAACTCGTAGACTGTGGATTTATAACATCCCCGAGCAGATGGGGATGGTCAGCTACTGTGCGGACTGAGCGATTGCTTTTAATATTCGACGGCAGCTGGGTACCAGGGTCCGACTCGTCCCTCGTTCGCCTCATGTCGTCGATCCTGCTCGCTCCAAGATCTATAGCCGATAAAAATGGAGTCCTCGTCCCGCCGATTGAATGTACATTATTTCACACGGCCAACGATTGCGTTTGCATCGAGTGTCGAGCGACGGCACTGTTCGAGAAAACGGTTCGATGAAAATATCACAGACCCTCTCAATTTTCGTACGAACAACGTCCAGCAAGTTTCTCAATTCAATACGGTCGAGTTTCAAAGCTAATCATTTTTTAAATACTCGTATCATTCTCTTTGGAGAACTGAATTAGAAATATTTTCTCTAGAAAGCTAAATCTTATATTAACCCTTTGCACTGGAAGCAAATTTAACTCTACAATTAGAGTTTCTAGAGAGCAAGAGATATCTTTCAACCTCGACCATTTTAATTCTGTGCAATCCTTTTTACACTGTGCACCCGATATTAAACATGTTTCCTCATACAATAGTTGAATTGTCAACGATTTATAAAGTACAGACGAATTTAATAATATAATAACTATTTTGAATACGGAATGACAATTTTTACTCATTTTTACTTAATTTACTTAGGTCACTGCAATAATGGAATTATATATTTTACAATTTAAAAAAAAGAGTTGAATGTCAAAGTTTCATGCAGCCATCAAAGAGGAACATGTGGAACGAATCTATTTCGATGATAAAATGGTCGGTTTGAAGTTCAGAGGCCAATTGCAATTGTGCTTTGCAAATATCTAAGAACAGTTATGTTTGAGAATTGAAAAATTATATGGAGTCTTTTAAAGCGCTTGTTATGACCACCGTGTACATCTTTCGTGCACGATACCGAAGAAGACAGGATGAAATCGACTGACTAAAACATAATTTCTATAGCTTCGGGCATAGAATTAAAATCGCGCGATGAAAATGTTCGCAAAAATTTCGAATTCGCGCGAAGATCCGCAGTTCGCCGACGCGGAAACGAATCCGTGGCGGGCTAGAGCCATTAAAAAAGGGATTCCCTTCCTGGCAAAAATTGGGATTTCTTTCGGCTGAAAAGCGCGTCGCGATTTTCAAGCTGCAGCTTCAGCTCCATCGAATCGGCGCGATGGGAAGCGCGCGAGAATTTTTCGCGAGGCTTCGCGGCCGAGGAGGCGGATTCCGTAATTTCTCGCGATTGAAAGGCTCTGGCGAATGAGAAAGGTAGGAGGAAAAGCATCGCGTAATCCGGTTTTATCATTTAGCGAGCGCGAGCTGAAATTCCAGTTGGAACTCAGCGTTCAGCTGCGTCGGTGGTGCAAAGTGCGCCCGGATATGCACTCCGTCTCCGCTCCAGCCAGGGACCCCCTTTTTTCCTCGGATTCGTCGCGCGGCAGAATAAAACATGGAAGTGATAAAATTTAGAGAGTCGCTCCGAGCCGGCTGCCTTGGAGAGGATCCGCGAATTGCCCGAAATGTTGGACGGCGAAATTGCATCTCGAAAACGCGACACCCCCGATGGTTTTTACTAAATACATCGAGGGCTTTTAATATTGTACGCCCGTACACAGCGTCAATTAAGTGTTAATCATCGCGCTAGACGGGAATTCTGTTACTCCGGGAAGTACGCTTCCATCAGGACGAACGTGTGCAAATTTTTACCGACGCACGATGCCACTGAAAGTTGCGACTCGTTCTGGCTGTATCAATATGAATTTAGCGAAAGGTTCGTAAAGTGAATGGAAACTCGTTGGGGAAGTTGATATTCTGAGGATACAGGTTCTTGAATTGGCGAACCACTTACGCATACGCTGTTTAAAATATAATTAAATAAAGCGACACTTTCCGTGACTTACGCAAATCTATCTTAAAATCCTGTTTCGCGGGTTTACATACACCCGAAATTAGTTTTATTGTCGTTTGTTGCCAGTTTTAATTTACATAGTCCCAAATGAACGTCAATTTAATCAATAAAAGGAGAGACATTCGATGAATATATGGATTTGCAGGTTTTAAGTTAGTCTGATTATAGATTAATTTATTCTACTAGGTTAATCAGTGACAAATTATCGGTCAGTTTGTGGAACTTATTTTCCCTCGGTTAAAAATTATACTTAACTATCGTTTCATGATAAATGATGAACAATAATTCAGAGATTATATTACATTCTTGTGGTGTGTCTGGTTACACGTTGGCCAATTTCACTGCCACAAAAAATTATAGACGACAGTTTCAGTGTTCCGTTAATGTTCACATCTTTTCGGCGCCATGCAGAAATGTATTTACAGGAAATCGACCAGATATTCGCGATATTTCTTTAAACTCGTCTGGTAAATTTAATGATATATGATAATAAGAGATAAATCCGAAAAATTTTAAGGATTTTCGATCTGAAACAAAAACGAACCGCGTTTTCTCCAAAATTCGTGTCTCCTTCAACCATCCCGATGATAATCCAAAAAAATATTTAAAACCCCGCATTAGCGTGCTGCAAGGGGTCAGCGTCGATGATAATCGCGCGGAATATAGCTCGGGATCGCCAAAAAATAAGTTGCGAGGTAGCTCGTCGTCCCAGGGGCGCATATATCCCGCTTTTAATATCTTTTTTATTCTGAAAATAGTTAATTAAAATCCGAGGATCCCGACAGGACCAACGGAGGAGCATTCTCCCGGCGTAATAATACTCATTCAGGCTAATCTCCGTTGAAATATCATTGGACTAATAAAGCTCGGTGTTGACGAACCTCGCGTCGTGGCCTGGGTCAGGATTTCCATGAGAAAAGGTCGAAACACATTAAACGAATCGGAAGAGGAGCCGATCGGCGGAGGCTCGACCGCCATTATTTCTTAATAAAGACGGATTAGACGTCGTCGACGGCGACGTCTGTCGTCGCGTCGGGGGAACGTTTCTCCTGGTATTTGGTCGTTATCCGTTCGTTTCCCGGGCTGTTCCCGCGTTTCCCTTCGGTAAAAAGGAAGTTCATCGGTGTCGGCAGATGCCGGCTGCTAAAACGTTCAGAGCCGCGATATTGGCTGGCGCCGAATGCCGGTGACGTTGTCGAGAAGATTTCTGACAAGCGTTGTTATTAAAAATTCCCTGCCGCTGCCACTGCCGCTGCCGCGCCGGCTGCAACGGCCGAAAAAAAAAAAAATCGAAACAGGCGACCGTATATCGCGGCCCGGCTCGCCGAATAAATCGAATTCGAGGCTCTATCGATATCGTATCAATCTCGCCGGTTACCCGGTTCTTTTTCTTCCGATTTTTCCCTCCATGGCCTTCCGCGAGACGCGTTCGTTGACGAGACACGAGGATAAATAGCGCCGAGAACGCCGAGGACTTGGGACACGATGGAAAATGCATGCGCGCACAAAACTAGCGTGTAATTAGGAATGTTTTGCTTTAATCGGACAGACCTCGTTACGCTTTGACCTGCGAGGATGGTGGACTGCTGTGTACATTGGAAATTGACCGATAACCGCGGTTAATTTCATTGGAGACCTTTCACTTCAATTCTTAACTCGCCGAGAGCCGTCCATCTCTCTAAAATGATCTACAGTGATATTTTCGTGATAAAGCGTTCCTCTGTGATTAAATTTCGTTCCGCTTTTGTATTCTGACACTTTTTACAGCATTCCGAAAGAACATGAATGAGAGAAAGAATTTTTTTGCACTGGTTCGCTGCCAGGATTCGTTTTAGCAACAGCCTTTACAGTTATATTTTATTGAATGCGATGTATTCTCTTGTGAAATATGAAAAGAAATATTGTCAATGGAACAAACTCTCGGAATATCGTGACATGCGTCGCAATTCTATAACAAAATTCTAATCGTTAATTCAATTTGATCTTTCCATGTGATAAAGCAAATTAAGCACCCTGAAAGTGTACGAAAAGATTATCATTTCTGTAACCATGTATATAAAACGGAAGATTCTAACGTATAATATGTACATTATAATATAATAGCACATAAATACGAAGTCCGTTGGCCTAACAGAATGCTTCCTAATAAAATGTCCTTACAGGTGTGCTCTGCTAAATGTTTCAGCGAAACAGCGCACTTCGGTGTTTCGTTAATCAATTATGTATCATGTACCGGAAGGAATTTTCTCGGGCATCGTGCACGCCGTTTTACGGTAATACACGCGCGCGCGCGAAAACGTTTCGAGTGTGCGTTCGCGAAAAAATACGAGTTCCGTGGAATAATATTTATAATCCCGGCTGTTGAATGGAACGAGTAGCGTGAGATTAAGTTGCCTCCGGACTACAAAATTTCTACGGTGTACATAAATATCGCACGCGTGATTGCACTTTTATGGACATTAAACACCACAGGCGGCTAGATATAGCTCTTGGAAACCAGTAAGCGTTCACGGTCTACGATATCGGTTGCCATGGCGCTCCCTTCGTTTGCCTTTCGTTGCGTGAAACGAATCACGAAAATGCACGTTTTATATTACTCGGTCGAATACGATGGCCATTGAACGCGTGCACTTGTTCCTCCAGAAATATTCTACATTTTAATACAATCCGCTCGATTCGTTCCTTCAGATGTTCAATCGTTCGGATAAACGTTCTTTTTAACGCGAAACAATTTTCGAAACGCGTGCACACATCGACGGGAAAATTGCTCCAATTATTCTACAGATACTTCAACACACTTCGCGCAATTTGTTGCTTCGAATTTTTAAATAAAAATCGTTTAGCGATGCTTCAAACACAACTTTTCTACTTGTTTAGCACACGAGCACACATCTACGAGGAAATTGTTTCAATTGTTTTACAACGACTTCGATAAAGTTCAGCCAATTTGTTGCATTAAATTTTCTAGTAACCATCATTTTATACGGTGCAAATACAAATTTTTTACGGGCTCGTAGATTTGCCAGAAAGTGAATTCACATCGATGGGAAAATTGCTCCAGTTATTCTACAGATACTTCAACACACTTCGCGCAATTTGTTGCTTCGAATTTTTAAATAAAAATCGTTTAGCGATGCTTCAAACACAACTTTTCTACTTGTTTAGAAGAAGCATCGAAACGCGGGCACACATCGACAGAGAAATTGCTTCAATTATTCTACAGTTATTTCACTATAATTCTGTCAATTTGTTGTGTGCAAATTTTCAATAGCTCCGGCAAACGTTTCGCACGATTACAAAAACGAGTTGTCTGATCGTTTATAAAAATTACCGAAACCCGAGCACACATCTACGAGGAAATTGTTGCAATTGTTTTATAACGACTTCGATAAAGTTCAGTCGATTTGTTGCATTAAATTTTCAAATAACCATCATTTTGTACGGTGCAAATACAAATTTTCTGTATGCTCACAGATTTGCCGAAAAGTGAACTCACATCGATGGGGAATTTGCTCCACTTACTCTACAATTACTTCACCGTGACTCGGTCAATTTGTCGCTTCGCATTTTCACTCGTTTCAATAAACTAATAATTTTTCACGTCTCTGAATACGAATTTTCTATTTATTTAGAGAAATTTCCGAAGCGCGAGCATGCGTCGACGCGAAAATTGCTTCGATCGAAATTGCTTGAAATTTTCAATCGTTCAGAGAAACTCATCGCTTCGCAAGGTTCCAGATACAAATTTTCTATTTGTTTAGAAAAATTACCGAAGCGCGAGCACATAACAGTGGAAATTGCTCCAATTAATACACGAATAATTATTTGATATTGGCAAACGTTAAACGAATTCTCTTTGGATACGTTTAATACCAGCAAACATCGCACGTGATTGCACACCGTTCGTGCTCTCTTGTTCCGAATTTTCCTCTCGATTCTATTTTCCGCGAGCCGGAAGGACCGCCGGATAAATGATTAATATCGAAATAACTTGGTAGGTAATGCGGATTTGTTTATGCGCGCAAGTAATGGAATCGACACCGGCGGGAGCGCAAGAGAAACGGGACGGAAACAAAGCGCAAATTCGAAAAATGGGTCGCGCGCAACGGGTGACAAATTATCGGGGCTTCGTTCCAAGCGTGTTATAACTCAAACACCGGGCGAACGCGAAGGAATTTTTCAAATATAAACAAGTCACGGCTGCGACGGACAACGAAAGCAAAACGTCCGGTCACTCGGGCGTCGACAGCGAAATGATCAATACCGATATTTCTTTCTGTTTTACCTAAACCGATGCTGCGACGGTAATCGCTGCGAAAGCTTTAGCAAACCTGCATTTGCACGAACTAAATAGAATTTCATTAAATGCGATTCGCTATTCGGTTCTTTCAAAGGAAATTAAATCATGTTCTTCTGTCATCAATATTTAAGCTTTAGAGTGAACGCGAAACATAAATATTCATCTTAATCTCAGAAATTATTAAAGACAGAAGCTCTTATCATTGCGGTTCTGGTAAATTCACAGTTCATTGAGTTAAAAAACAGGATTAAGCCTGTGCTCTTTTTAAATGGTTTAAAATAAATTTCAAATAAATTAGAAGTATGGAGATTCGATATATTTTTGAAGTTTTCTCTCCTTGGGTAAACGTGCAAATGCGTCCTTCGATTTAGGATAGAAAAATACAATAATATGTGGATTCAAGAATTAAATAAAACACGTTGAAAATTAAATACCGATGTTCTTAAATTTTTTTAGTCTGCTCTTCGTGTATATTTTATCAATCTGTATTCATGTTAGTAACGATCAAAACCCAAAGCGACTTTTTCAAGCAAGAAAAATTAATTCGGAGCTGTTTCAAGAGGTAGATCTTTCTCGATGAAGCATCGAATGATTTTTGTGGAATAAGCGACCAGCGTTTGGTTTGAAATTCTTTTTCGTACAAAGGAAGGATCCCCAGGATAATGAAAGGCTAAATAATTGAGGCAAGCAGCAAGTAAAAGTCTGCCCAAAGAAATTAGGAGAAATATATATAGGTATATATATCTTCGCGAGGGAAACGTTCTTCTTTGGATTTCTCTTGAGTATTTGCAAGGAAACCGGTGGTTCTCTATCTTTCGGCGGATCCCCATTACCGTCTGCTCGCATCGTCCTCCGGATAAAATTAAAGCAGCACGCGAGTTCTCGCTTTGAAGGTAAACACGGTAACCAAATACCGTGGTACTCAAATTATCCGTCAAAGTGGAATAATTATGCAGCTGATGAGACACATCCGAAACTCGATCGTTACAATGAGAGGAAGAAACAATCCGGTTGCTGAAGAGTTGCTTTCTCGCCAGGTAAATTAAAGTTTGATCAAAGCGGCCCGGCTCCGCAAGCTGTGCTGATTGATCCGCGTCGGTGTCCCAAACTAATACAACGATCGTTCTCCAAGGAGCAATGTTGATCCCTGCCGGAAAGCATTCATAAACTTCACCGTCTCTTTACAGGATTTCGAGAATCACCGAGATTCTCCTATTTCTTGGCTGGATCCACCCTTTATTCGAGATTCCGCGTCTTCTTAATGAAACCCCTAATATCCTCCGTCTACTGCCCCGCCCTCTGCCCTCCGAGACAGTCCAGCATGGTCCAGGATGGTTCAGGATGGTCTGGTATCGTTCAAGATCTAGCACAGGCATCGGCAAATTGCGGTCGTTAAAAAGCCCAGCAACCGTTGCTAATTAGCACTGCGCTCGCTTCGGGTCGCGCGTGGTTCTCATTCGATCTCTTCTGGTTAAAGATATTTTCTAATACGTTAAAATCGCTGCACTGTATTCAGTATTCGTATTCTAATTAAAAGCACTGTACAGAGAACTTTAGAAGGGAAAGAACTCTAGAACTCTTAACAGACAGCGTAGAAAAGAAGTTGAATGCTATGCGAATTTTATGCGCTCGAGTCTTACCTACTTTATTTACAGAATCTATTGACACTACCAATAACGATGGTTAGTTATTGTTACTCTACAATTTAGTATATTTTAGCATTGAAAAATTGATGGTCGACGGCATGGATTTTATAACAATTATTTTTCAGTACTACTGTGGTAATATGGTGTGGTGGCTGTGTACTTCCTAGCCTCGCCGGCAGAGGGACAATAGAACGAGACTTTCTCGCTAGTTCCTGATCCGCCTCCAATTCACATATATACTATAGCAGACCAAGGACGAAACGGTCCCCCTTCCTTCTTTCCTTTTCTTTCTCTCTCCACCACACTTTCAACAGCCGCCACAATGGTAATATATAAGATGCATTCGTTTTTGTTTTTCCAAAGCTAATTTGTTTCTACAGTTCGCAAGAAAATTGTCATAGCCTTTAATAGCATTTAAATACGAATAACTTTTTAATTGTGTACCCAAACGGCTGCGGACTATTCTCGAAAAATTTTTCCACCGACTATAACAGTTGGAAAAGCGATTTCACCCACCACTAATTTTCTGCACAATCTAGAAATTATTTTCAATTGACGGTAATGTTCTTGCAGCATATCGCTGTTTAATAGTCATGACGGGTTAGCCGAAGGTCCAGTACGCTAATCAACAATGTAGAACGACCGGGAAGGTCCTTGCTCGAAGCACGATACTTTATAGGGACCGTTTGCAGTCAAAATTGCAACCCCTTAGCATTGTTTATTTATGCGTCGATAATCCGTACAGATATCCGTATCGCCGTGTCGGGCGATTTAAAAAAGGGCTGGGTGACCAATTTTCCCGTGGACCCTTCGACCTCGTTATTGAGGATCTCACGAACTCCGAAACTATCAGATCGATCGTAAATCAAGTTACACGTACAGGTCCCCTAATTACCTAAAAAACCAACCCGTTACTTATGGGCGTGCCGCATAACGAACCTCCGCACAGCGTCTCTTATTTACGTCCCACGTAATAATAACTTTACTATGGAAATTCGCCGGGCAAACACATCGTTCGTATTTACATTTCAGGTAAGAATCGCACACGACAGAAAACTGTAGTCGACGGCTCGCATTAAGGTGGGTCCGCAACTATGTTGCGATCCGATTACCATACGCGTGCGTGTCAACCGTTAGCTGTCGATTTATTCGATGATCGAGCTTGGCTGTTTGGACCCGGCGGCAACGGTAACGCGATTTCCACCCTTTTCCTCCGTTCGAAGACGACGGAAAGAGAGGAACGAAGGGCGCGATCGTTATTTCCCGCCGGCAAGGAAATTAGACGGATCGGCCCTATAAATATTTATGAATCGCGACGGAATTGACAACTCGTAACCACGACGCTCGAATTAACAGGGAAAATAAACGGGGAACAACGGGGCCGGGGCGAGCGACGAGTTACATCGGCGAGGAATCGGGATACCGGTAACTAGAATTTAACTCAGTCTACGGCGAAAGTTCCTCTTCTTTCGGGCGAAGACGTATTACAAGCTTACCGCGGGACTCTTTCAACATTCGTAACGCTTCATAAATATGCATCGCGCGAGAGGGCGGAGAGAGGAGGGCGGGAAGGGAGAGAAATAGAGATATATATGTATATATATATAGAGAGAGAAAGAGAAAGAGAGCAAAAGAGAGAAAGAGAAGTAAAAGGAACGGCGGGGAGTATCGCGTCGAATTGATTTCCCCCGGCGTGTGAATAACTTAAGCAACAGTTATTCCTCCGCGGTCCGTCCGGCGAATCTCCGTAGGCAAACAATGGTGTCCCAGTATCGATTTTCCTACGTTAGAATCCCACGGATAACTTGTCAAGGGGTAAGCCAGTACTATTCCGGAAACGATCCCGAGCATTCGTGGAACTCTACGACAGGACTGCCAGGACGTGTAGGAGGCAAGAACGGCTCGAATGCAGGGGGTTCGGGATAAAGGGGAAGGGGATGAACACGATGACAAGGAGGACAAGGGAACGACGAACGAGGAACGGTACAGGGAACGAAGGATAACGGGAGGGGCCGAGGGGAAGAGGTGAACAGTGACAAAACAATTAAGCAACTCATAACTGCCTTGCACAAGCGCCCTCTGGACACCGTTCTCTCTGTCCGGAGTTCCGTCAAAGTGTCACGGACAACGAGGTCCACCAGACCGAACTGAAATTGCAGCTTGCGGGAGAACGTACCGAGCATAATATCCCTTAGCCAACTCGCGCCACCGCGTCGCGGAAGAAGAAGCGCGACCGGAATCGTGTTTACTTGTCGAATCGTTCGGACGGATCCGTGAGAGTGGTTCGCGTGGTCCTAGGTACGGCCTTGCGTACGCAAATACAGATGCTTCGCGTCGTCGACGGCGTTTTCCGGGCGGTTTCAACCCTTCACAGCGATGTAGCGCTTTTTATTTTATCGCCAGTTTAGGGCACCACGGGTGGAAGTCGTAAACCGATGTTCACTTTTCTGGGAAGGAACCTATGGATCTTTTTATCTGCACAATAGAACCTCGATGGAAGTCAATGGAACGTGAGTGCTCTATGCTGAAGTCAAACATGTTGAAATGTTTAACGACATCCTTATCGAGTTGTACGCAAACTTGTATTGTGCGTGGATTGTTTTAGATTGAACTGTTCATTCGTTGGAAATATTAGGATAGTAAAGAATTTAGATTAGTAAAGAATTTGGATCGTGAAATATATTCGTGGCCTAGAAGTGTGAAGTTTCAGAGATTTTACGGTAGAAAGCTGAATAATTTAAATAAAATAAAATGTATTGAATTGAAGACAATTATAACAAATTGAATTCTGTTTAGCTCCTCATACACGTTGCAGGATGCATGCTTGATATACCTGTCAAGTTTCAGGTCGATAGCGATCGAATTGCGATCGAAGCGCTCATTGAAATTTCCCTACGTCCAAAATTGAGAAAATGACCAAAATGGGGTTGACATAATTATTTTATCTGGAGGTCCCTGAAATGTTACACGCTTGCGACTGTAGTGGTGGCTTCGGGAATGTTTGGAGCTGGTTTAGGAATTTTTTCAAGTCGGTGACGTTATTAGTATGGCCGCGGCAGATAGATATAGCATAGTTCAATTCTAGGGTGGTACGTCCAAAGAAATTTAAGAAAAACGAAAGAAACTTGTGCTCGAAATTGTCCGACCACTGAACGCGTGGAATATAATTGCCAGTGACTAAATCTGTACTAATGCGCGGCAGTTGACTCGCAGACAAAGCGTAACCGACTGTTTCATATTAGGGACGGCGTTTATGTACTGTACGTGGCTGTGCAAGTCGAAGCAATCACGAAGCCAGAAAACAAATCAGAAGCAAGACGGGACGCAGCCGGTCGCACGAGAATCAATTTCGCGGCGCAACCCTCTTAAACAACGTTCCATTACGGGCAGAGCGCAATGATCGAAGCTGGAGGAATCGAACAGCGTCGTACACTGTACACGTTCCCACGGAGTAAGTAGTTAGGGACTTTGGAATCAGCCGTGGTCCGCTGTGTCGCTTCGCCTTGCCTCTTGCTTCGCCTCGCCTAGCTGGGAACTGGAAAGGGTGTTGTCGATTATCGAAGTCGAAGCCTGCCAGGTAATTGCATAGTTCGTTTTCTTGTCCCTCGTGTTATTGGAAACACTTAAGCCGATAAGGCTGCGCGCGTCCCAGGAATATCCGGAAGATTTTCATAAATTAAACGCTGCCTTCCGGCAAAAACCCCCCACAGTGTCCATTGTCTACCGGTACTGCTCCGATGTTAACGTTGCTAACGAGGTGCCGATAGTCCACCCGGTAATCCGTAATCTTAATGATAGTTCGCACGTGATCAACCTTGGAAAATATTCAACGTACACGCTACGTACTGCGGAAGCTAAAAATTACTCCTAACAAGAAAGATTCTTGTTTTAACTCTCAAATAAATCCTAAGAAATTTTGGTAGATATAAACGCTACTTCTGTTGGTAAAACGTGTTTGTTAACACTCTATCGTTGTGCTTCAGTCTTTGAGGTAGTACTTGTTACAGAGTATAATATTTGTTAAGGAATAGCATTGCCAGTTTCAAGATTAATTGGCCAAACGATTTAGATCACCATTTAATCTTTCGGTTTCTGAATTTGTACTATTTACTTCTTATTTTACCACAATTCGTTTTTAAAGCAATCTTTATGTGACAAAACGATCAACGAATGCTTCAACGAACGCTTCGAAGCATATTATACAATTTCGAATGGAACAATTTAACGTCGGCCACGAGATTATCGGTAGTAATCGCGTAACGTCCACGGAATGGTTAAAACACTGCCTCGGAAAGTTAGCATCGGACGGTCGTACACAGGTCCCGAACAGGTCTGACAATTTCTTGTCTCGCGCTGGCCGACGTGTTCACGCGTATGACAGAGAAACGGAGAAAGAAAGTACTGTTCGGAGAGATAGAGAGAGGGGGGGGGGAAGAGAGAGAAGGAGAAAGGACATTGTTATTCTGACCGCTTAAATAATTCATAAGCAATATCGCACCGTTGCCGCGGTCACGTCTCGGCTTCCCTCCTGATTGGCTCGAATTTACGAGCCATTGTCGCCTGATTGGCCGCGCTTGTGCGACGGATGGTGGTTTCGTAAAGAAAAGCACTTTATCGGCTGAAAGTATTGACGTGCCAAGCCCGAGTACCGGTCCATGCGTGAAAAAGACGAAGGCAGGCAAAGGAAGGGCGAGAGAAAAAGAGCTGTGTCGGTGGAAGGGACGGAGGGGAGGGGAAACGCTTGCGGTAATTTCTCCGAAGGCTCTTTGCACCCTCTCTCTCTCTCTCTCTCTCTCTCTTTCTCTCTCTCTCTCCCTCTCTCCTCTTTCTTTCTCTTTTTCTGTCTCTTTTTATCTCTGACTCTCTCTCTAGCTTTCCTATCTATTCTTTGGGCCACCCGCTTTCACTTCGATTTAACTTTGTCAAATTCCTTCGTTCCGCTCCTTCGAGGATCCGCCAAGGTGCGAACAAAGTGGAGGAAAATTGAGTCGCGTTTCTTGCCACCTCCGCAGCCGCGATGTAATCGCGTGCGTGCACCTGGCACACCCGTTCTTTTCTTAATTCGCACGCATACCGTGTGCCATTTCATTGGCCCGAAGAACTACATTGTTCACGCGTTGATTGCCAAGTCTAATTCATTCGTACAAACGATCAGAGTTGTTAATAGTCGATACCAGTTATTCGACAATGAAGTTTGCAGCTTATTAAATAATTCAATTAATTTCCGAACCAATTAGCATTCAGCGTACTCGCCAAATTAATGGCATTCGTTTTTAACACTTCAACTACCAAACCAGTATCCTAAACGTTCGTAAACTAATTATTCGAGCAACGACAGATCCGTTCAAACACAATATAGTGGACATGGAAGAGATGCTGGAAGATGAAACAATTTGTGCTTAACCCCACCACGTTTCTGAACGATTTCGGAGAGATTTCATAGTAGCTTTTGAATATTGAAATATTCGCGCTGAACCCGAACGATGGAGAATTATCCGTGAAAGCAGGAGCAAGTTCGGACGGAGCCTATAACAAAATTAAGCAAACACAGGCCGAGTCATCGATTAATTTTTCCGTCGAAATCCCCTTGGCCCCAAAGTTTGCACACTCAAGTATGTACAAGAGGTTTGTTCCTGGTGTCGATCTCTATCTCGCCGTTCACGAAGGGCACCGGATGGACCCTCCCCGAAGACAAAGCAGCCCTTATCACCGGCCACGACGATACTTGATTTATTATGAAACGCTTGTCGGCTGCCGCGTATGTCCCTTCGAAGGGAGAAACCGGTTCCTTCTATTAAAAAAAAAAATGAAAAAGCGGAAGAAAGAGAGAGTGTGAGGGCGAGAGAGAGAGAAAGAGAGAAGGAGAGAAGCTCTTCCGGTGAAGTGACAGATTTACCTCAATGAGTTTTTGAACGAGCCCGCAGACGAAAACGCGTCTCTTTTTCTGAGGCTTCCCTCCCACCTCCAGCACTCATGCGCAAAACGGGACAGATAAGACCCTGTGTATTCCCGGGGGTTGGGAACATGGGCGTGTGTGTTGTGGGGGTATAAGGGGTCTGTCGAGGGGGCGGGAAAGAGCGAGAGACGGAAATAGTAGCCGGGCCGAGGGACAGAGGGAAACGGGCGTTTCTTGTGTGTACCGCACCAGAGTGGAGTTTTACGCGTGTTTAATCTGGAAATGGATCGCCCGAGAATGTGGCTCTATGAGCCCAGGCTGAAGGGACCGAGAGTTAGCGAAAGCACGGTCGACAGGGTGGGACCAAGCGTGGCGTGGCGTGGCGTGGCGTGGCTTGGCTCGACGTGGCCGTGGCGTGGCTCGGCTCGGCTCGGCTCTGCCGTCCTCTCCTCTGCTCTGCTCGGCGCTCGTTATCCTTTTTTCCACTTGTATTGTAAAAACTGACCGGCCAGCAGCACCCAGCCTCCGTCTGCACTTTTCAACCGTATTTCCGGCAAACATGTGCCCGCCGAAAGGAACCGAGCGATTTAATTATTCCCTTCCATTTCATCTCTGACACGACCACCCTGGATTAGTTTTACGACGCTCGACCGACCTACAGCTGAAACCGCAATAAACCGATGTTCCGCGGCCGCCACGCCGCGCACCACCACACGCCGTTTCGTTTTCTACCGTTCTTTCGAAGCTGTAACTGACTCCGCAAATTATTATCTTGGCCGCGATTCCGCGTCCGAGTTACACGCATTATTGCCGCGCTTTCTGCATTCGTGGATACCCGCACGGAAACCTCGGCGATGCATTAAAATCGCTAATAAAATCACGCGAAACCACTAAAAAGAAAAATTCGTTTGTCAATCGTTTAGGCGGCCTTGTTAAGAGGAAGCTTCGATCTTTAAGTCTGCAGTAGTTTCCGTCGCAATAAAAATATCTCACTCGCTATATTGTGAAAAAATTATTAAAAGAGAATGAACAACGGATTATGAAACTGGAGGCTTCAATCTTTGGAGCGAGCCTAAATTTATTACCGTATGGTAATTTTAAGACAAAGTGATCACAATTTTTCAAAAATTGTGTATGTAGCGATCAAATACTTTTTAGATCGACCGTGTTTCCTTCTAGAAAATCATTGCGCGCATCGTTATCATTAGAGAATAATGATTAACCCATGGAAAATTAGGTTACGGTAACAGGCATGTCACTCGCCATCGTGAAACAATGTTACCACACGATTTCCATGGGAAAATCATCACGCTCTTAAAAACTAAATGACGTTTCAATCGTTTCCTGTCAATGAACGCAACTTTGACGCGCAACGGACACGATGAGACCAGTATTAGGGTGCCACTGGTATTCCCGTCGCTCGCTGTCAACTCTCGCAGGCTCGAAACGCGATCCGACGAAATTATCTATGTTGGCAGTAATTTTCTCGAAGCGGATGACATAAAACGCGGCTCGGAAAGCTAATTTAGCGGATAAAATGTGGCCGGTCTCGAAATAAAGCCGTGGGTCACGTCGATATATCGCGCTCGGCACACCCGGCCGCAGGCGGCTTATATATCATACTAATTATTTATATTTCATGCACCGGTAGCGCAGGTACCTGCTGCCTACAACGTGTACGCGGTATTTTACACTCGTGGTACGTCGCCCATATACCATGTGCAACGTGCAAACTCTATCCAACCGGTCCACCGGCCCACGTCACGAAAATATCGTCAAACTTCTTGTCACGCGGATCGGCCGCACATTACTCCGGCATCGGTTCACACTTCTGCCAGCCGGTTGTTCGTTAATAATTGTCACACGGCCCTGGTTAATAAGCGAATTTCATTCAAAATCCCGCGGCTTTCGTTCTGGGTCGCCGAGCGAAATTAACGCGGCATTAAAAAATCTACGATTTACGGTTCCCCTCGGTAAATTCGTTTATAAAAATAATATTACCACGGTCTACCGGGACGTCGTAATTTTGTTCGATCATAATACCGCTGCAAATATTGCTGCTTTTGTGTAATACCAGGTACGTAAATATGAAACCGAAATTTCTGTATAGAAATTACACCTTTATTGTACGAAAATGATGTAAAACATTTTATTCGGATATCGCCCATCGGTGACTAGACAATTTGTGGATTCCACGCCAAAAAGATTGTCCCTCATTTGAACAAGATTTGTGTAAAATGCAAAGCCGTTTGATGGTAACTATTATATATTGACAGCCAAAGAGAAACACGTATGGGCAGATTCCGGTTTCATATTTACATATCTGGTAGTGAGCAGATTTCTTTCGAAACTGTTGTTAGTAAATTATAACTTGTACGATGAAGCGAATGCGCAGAGAGTAACGGACATTATTTCGGTACGTTGGTTAATCGTAACAGATCGATAAATTCACGAGGAAAGGTGTACGAGACAATTTGGACACGCGATACTTGCAACTTGTTAGGAAGGATATGTTACAAAAATTGCGACACGAAGGTTTTCTCGAACCATAAAATATAATGGCGATGCCATGTAACGTGAAACGACACTTTGAAACGTGTCAGGCCACTTCTTAATCTCGGGGAGCGCTACGGAAACACGAAACTCCTCGCGAGAACGATACCTATCGATTTCTGTCACCTTTAGCTAAACAACCTTTCCAATCCGAGTGTATTTAAATTGCTCGCGACCTTTCCGCGGTATTCATTTCCCTATTTCTCGAATATATGACCAACTGTCGCTGTCTATTTAAAAAAGCTCGTCTTCCCGATAGCCGAAAGCTCTATCCCTATCGAAGAACCCGCAGACAGTCTTTGTCTCCCGAGTCTGACCTCGCGAGGATTAACCCTTTCGCTATGGAAGTCCCGTCCGCCGAAGTGCCGTTACTGAACGGAAAATCGCGTCAGAAATATGGACAGTGCGCGTGGCTTCTGTATGTACGTTTTTCTAAGTCTTAAATAACAACTGTGCTGAATAAAACGAGAGCAATTTTAAGAAGCGATTAATCCAATATGTCAATGAAATCAACAAAAAAATATTTTCGCCGACTATAGATGGCACTTGTATACGTATCATTTGGATGTCGCATATATGCGACGTTCGGAGTGAAAGGGTTAATATAAGAACGACAACGAAAAGCAGACGAACGTTCCCATGCTATCCGACGAACTAGTTCGCGAAAAAAGCGGCGAGCTGAGCGAGAATATAGTTACCGAAATTAAATAATCCAAGGTGAAGCTTATTAAGCGGAACCGTTTAAGATGTGGTGTTTGTTAAATTTTAAAAGAGAAGTAGACCCGTCCCCTCGGTCTGGTCGGTTCACCCCGGATAATCCCAGAGTCGTTTCTCCGTATCCGGGGCAAAATGCATCCAGCGTCGAATGATAGTTCCGCGGAAGAAAAGTTCCGTCGTAAAATATTTAAGTCCCCGTCTCCCGATGTGATTTATAACTAAAGACAGCTCTCTCCCGGCGAGTTTCCCGTTTCGACTCACCCAACTGACAGTGACAGTTTACTCCTTGACGAGGAAAGGAATTGGTCGGAAAAGTTCCTGTTGATGTTACGCGCTATTAAGGGGATCGTGTTTCCCCGATGCCGGAAATCAGAGGGAATGGTATTAACGCTGCCCAAGGGAGGGTTCGCCGTTTTATTTTACGTCAGTTACCAGATACCTTCGAAAATCTTCGTAACACCCACGACGGGCCACACCTGCCCGGAAATTTCCTTTCTGGCCGTTAGTATCGAGCGATTCTTCAACCACCTTCGCCTTGGACTTCGCGAAGTTACCCTGGAACTTCGCTAAGACACGCTTTCTTTCCGTTATTCGCACTTCCACGCAATTTTCCCCCGTTGCGCCGACATCCTGTCTACAAACTTCCTGAAACCTTCGCGGTGACCTTTAATATTCTTCCGAGAAACATTTTTACCAATTATCTGTTAAGCTGTCTTCATTTAAATTGATGGTAAGTCGTGCAGCAAAATACTAAACTGTATATCAAACCCGGCGTGGACAACCTCGGTCGTGCATCTTCGCGACTAATTTTTCTCCTGTTCTAGGCTTTAGAAAAATTTCGAAAAAGTTTCTGGAATACGCACAGACCCTATTTTAACGTTGAACTTACCACCACTGGTCATGTGATCAATTCCAAATTATTCCTATTACAATTATTGAAATTGTAAAGAGTACATGTTATAATAACAGTTGCAGGAAGTCTAAATTAATTAATTCTTTTCGTTTGCATAAGTCAACATATTTTAAGAAAACACTAGTTACTTTTACGAAACAATTTGAATACCAAATTGGAAAACCTTTGAATTGGCCTAATGCAATCACAAAATGAAATATCTGAAATTGGCAATTTTCACGAACCTTAGGACCAAAAGAAAGACTTTTGCCTAAAGGGAGTACCAACAAAAATATATATTTAAAAATGATAAGCAGAGGAGAGATTTTTATAAAATTATAAAAATTGTCCGTGACCCGAGGGTTAAAGTATGAACTGCAGAGAAGCAACACGAATGTTCGATACTATCCTTCTAACTATAGTTCGTGTATTTTCGTGTGCCGATCGTCGGTTTGCGTATAACATATTTTTAGTGAACTACGGCGGAATTGACTGGCAGTATATCAACGTGAGAAAGGTGATTAAATACGTCACATTACCGAAGAGAATTACGTTCGCGTATTAAATACCCGTGCACATATTCGAGCAGATCGTAAATAGTTGGGGACATTATCCGGCCGGGGATGCGCGGCGGCACACGATCCTAATTTTCTGCCGTTCATTACGGCAAGAGTGAGAGAGAGAGAGAGATCCAGAGAGATAGATAGAGAGAGAGAACGATGTCGCGTAAACATCGGCGCAGTATCGTGGCGTTGAAAAATCTCGCGCGTCCGTGCGGCGTTCGATATGAATGATAAATCATCGGGTGGAATTCGGTGGAGGAGCATCGTCGTAGTCGTCTCGAAAGATAACCGTGCAGCTTATAAACGGTCATAAAACGCGACGGTGCTTGATTTAGTCGAGCGTCCTTGGTATGCATCTTCAGCGTGGAAAAGAAAATGTTGCAGCGTAATATATTCCCTTGCTGTATCACCGCAAGTTTCTGCCATAAAAATGCCGCGTACACAGCGACGGGAAAGTCAGAGTACGAGAAAGAAAAAAAAGAAAAGACAAAGAGAGAAAGAGCGAGAGCGAGAGAGAAAGAGAGAGAAAGAGAGACGTGACACGACGATGTGGAAGAGAGACGGCAAGAGAAAAAGAAGGCAGAGCTTTCAAGCCCGATGTAAATGAGACTTCTCGAACTAAGGGACGCTTAACAATTAGAGTAAATCACCCGTGACCCCCTCACGGTAATCTTCGTTGCCCTAACTGCGCGTACGCGTGCCAATTTTTCCGTAATTTCGTTCCGCAACCGGCGGCGGCGATACCAGCCGTCCTAGTTTTGACTTGTTTTCGCTGTGATTACCGCTCGTACAATGCTCGCGAAGGAAGAGAACGAATTAAACCGCTAGCAACAGATGCTACTGCTCTGCTTTGCAGTTTAATTCGCGGCCGTGATAAGCGGAAGTTCCTCGAAAGGCCGGAGAATATATCTTTCGGATCCGTCGACGGGGATTAACGAGATGCTACGCTCGGGCGGATTCATCGTTCAACTATGATAATTCGTTTGGCGACTTTCGCCGCGAGTCTCCTCCGCTGCGAATCCAATGCGCCGGTTCTACCGGATGCATAATCTACGATGTTCCTTCAACATCGAGTTCTACGCTGAGGATGTATCTATTAATCGCTTCGCTTTCGTCGTCTCGGTTTGGATTCCTCGATGTCGTTCAAACGCGCGACGTTTTGCGCAATATGAACTGTACGTCGTTAAACCGCAATGCTGTCGGAGTTTGCAGAAAGGTAGAACGTTAACGCGTCTCTGCAGGGCAGCTGCAATTCGTAGATGCGCGCTGTGCCAATTGTTTTTAATAATTGGATTGAAACGGGTGTCGTAGCTCCGATGACAAGTTGAATAACAACTACACGATTTTTGGGAAATTGCGATCATTTCGTAGAATGTTGTCGTACCGCAATGAATTTGGATTCATTTTAAAGTTTGAAGTCTCTAGTTTCATTATCCGTGATTCGTTTTCTTCTAGGATTTTCTTTCATGATGTAGCAGCTGAGAAACTGAAGGCACGTTTTCTTCGAAATTGTAATGCATTTAAACATGTGTCAAAACTTTGATAAATTTTTGCTGGATCTAAAACTACCATAGATTTAAATATCAATCCTTCCTCTTTGCCAAGACACTTCAAAAATTGATGTACGATTTTTTTTAGCGATTTTATCGAAGTTTGAATGAGAAGTGTGTCGCCAATTTCGCAGTAGTGTAAATCGCGTCGTGAGGACTTTACGTAACCGAACTTGTTCCTCATTTTTCCATATGAAACAGTGGAAAAAAATCGTACATTCACTTTTAAGGTCTCTATATGTATAAAGGGAATACTTCAGTCTACAAATATATATCAATATAAATCACCAGAAAAATTTTTTAATGTTTTCAAAGACATTCGAATACACAGTACTTTTCGAAAAAGTAAGTCTTCAATTTCGCACATGCTAAATCATGCTAAAATATCTTAGAGGGAAACGGATCCTGGGCTGCGAAAGTATAGACTTCAAGCTCTAAAATGAGTCAAGACTTATGGTTGTATCACCACAATTTGTCAATACTTGAGAATAGTATTTAAATAAATTTCATATCCACTGTATGCTGCGATAAACGTGTTTTCGTTAGACTTTTTAAAGTGGTAATTCAAAGTCGTAAAAAATTAGGCACTTAAGATTAGCATACTAAAATTGCTAGAAAAAATGTAGAATCGACACAGCACTGAAGAGATGCAGATGGAAACGGACCGATAACGCGGAATCGAGCCATCGAACCATTTTCACATTCGACAAAACTATTCTATATCGAACAAATCAAATTACCGACTTCCTATTTCATTTTGGGTGGTACACTCCACGGTAAAGCGTTCGAAAACTGCCGGGCGGATCGAGTTCGAGAGATCCGAAAAATGGAATCGCAACCAATTGGTTCCATCGAGTCAAATCTTGAACGAGGCCGGTGCTCTTGGAAACGCAACTTCGATTTCCCCAGAATTTATTCTGCTTCAAGGATATTCGGAAGATTGGAGAAAGACATTGGAGAGCGGAACAGTGTCGACTGCAGAAGAGAGACAGAGACAGAGACAGAGACAGAGAGAGAGAGAGAGAGAGAGAGAGAGAGAGAGAGAATGCGTGTAGTGTTTATATAGTGCGAGAGAGCGAGAAGCATAAAGTCGGGTATCGAGAAGAAGAAAAAATGCAAGTGAGAAAGCCTTTTGGATAGGAGGTGCGCATGCACGATGACGTTGATAGGTTGCGCGGGTGGGTCGGGGCTAGCGAGGGGAGAGGGTGGTAAGGCAGACGGTTTGTATTTCAAATTTAAAAGCATTCGACAATGGACGCGTCTCGTATTGTTGACTCACTCGACGAAGGAGAGAGGAAAGAAGAAAGAAACGCACAGAAGTGTACGCTAGAGGAGGAGACGAGGGCAAAGAAGGGCGGGTGAGAGAGAACAAGAGAAAGAGAGAGAGAGTGTGATAGGGGAGGGAGAGAGGGAGAGGAACGTAGGGGTTCCGAGAGGGAGAGAAGGAGAATCAGGGGTGGCTGCAGTTCTGTAAAGGACTGCAGACAATTTCCGCAGGGCTTAGTGGCTTCGGGCTCTTCAAATAAATTATTCCGCGGATGAGCGACGCTGCTTATTTTTCACTATTTTCCGTGCTACCGGCGATGGCCGTCCCGAAATGCAAGCGAGACCGGCTAAATAGTATCGGTAACGAGGAATGATGCCCCCGTCGGTTTCATTTATTCGATGGTTTACGTTTCGGTATAACACGGTAATGAAATTCCGCTCAGACCTTGGACGTTTTCCAAAATTCGTAGAATCACTTAGTTGCGGCTCCGAGTAGGACAAGCCATTGATTCGAGCACGCTCGGTTTACCGTGACAGATTCTTCACTATGTAGAACATGGCTTCATCGGCAGTATGCGCTGGCAAAGTTTTGAAACGATACGCGGCAGTTCTTGTAGACAGCGGGATTGTAGATTTTTAATTTTCTTGGCAGCGTAAGCGATCTTTCAAACGAACACAGTGAAATCCGTGACAGCTTATTGTTGAGCGGAATGATAAAAACATACGTTCGTTCTTTGTCGGTAACACGTTTTAGTTTCGTTGTTTTGAAGTCTGAAAGTACAGCAACGATACAATACAAAGAGTAGGCGACAATGCAACCGACCCTTTAAATCTTTCTGTTTCTTATTTTACTTATTTATTATATTATTTACCATGTAATAATTTTTATGTAAGATGTAGCAGGTTCCAAAATAAAAGGGTGGACCCACGTTAGACTGCAAGGCTTAATAGAAAATTGGCTGCAGCATTCCATCAAACCATTGTCGTAATAGCATGATATTCTGAAAATGTCGCCGCAGTTTCGGCAAACAGGCTTGATTGAAAGACGTAGATGTAAATCGAACGGAAAATCTAGATCGCGAACGGGGTAGAATTTAAAGTATAATTTCCGATGGATCAGCGTAGAATGTCTCGGATTTTGTCCCATCGATCCCGCTACTGTCATTCGAAGCGCGCCGTCGTTAGATGAAAAGCGTCTAAAACAAGCGGGACCGTCATCCTTCTTGCCAGTAATGTCTCGAATAGAAAAAGAGGAAGTGGGAAGAGGACACGGTGCACCCTCTTTCTTTCTCCGCGCGTGTGTGTCGTTACAAGCGTCTCTGAAATACTGAGCATCGATTCAGAATATCTAGGAATGCGGGTCGTGCAGACATTTCCAAAGAGCTTTGACAATTTCACGAGTCTTTTCGTCCCATCCGGCCGCCATCAACCCTCTTCACCCTCGTAACCAGACATCTGCAACTTGGCGCGATGCGATCTCAATCGAATTTGTGAAAAATCTGATTCTTTCGGTCTCCTCCGGTGAATTTCTACAACTTTTGCCACGATTTTCTGTCAATTTTAAATTGGCGAGCATCGCCATGCAAATCTGCAAGGTTCGACATTATTCAAAATAACGTTGCACGCGAGATAAACCAACAAATTATTAATTTATACTATTCAAAGATTCCCTGATGTTTTCTCATTCGATTCGGGTGACTATTCTCGATATTAACGGAGATCTGACAGATTTTGCAATCATCGCAACAACGGTAATATTTATTTGTCATCATGTCTGCTATTCAAACTGGAGGCACACATAAATATTGGAGAGGCTTCTTTATTGCTTCTAAGCTTCTATAAAATCATTTATGAAATACAAACTGCGACAATTTCGAAAAACAAACCCAAAATCGAACAACTTTCATTTAATCTTAAAGTAAGATTTTTATTGCATCTTATCTTAATCTATCTTAATTAACTCAGCTTCGCAGAAATACATAATTAAATTCATAGACTCGTTTGTCAAATCATTCTATGATTAATTACAAAAGAGATATACGCAACAGAAAATAATATCGCGAAACGTCAGGGAATATAATTTGGGGCAACTATTTAGCAAATTTTCGGAACGGTTCGTTTGTGCAGTAACTATTGCGATTACGTAAAGAGCATCGGCGCGTAACTCGACAGGCGCATTAAAAAATAAGAAACGATCCGTCGTCGGGCGGATGGTTGCGAAAATTTCGCGAGACGGAACGCGTCGCGTTGCGCGTACGCTGTTATTATACCCGTTACCACTTATCGGCAATTTTCCTCGAGCGAGAGTTTTTTCCCTTTTTGCAGAGTCGCCGCGACAATATAATGCAGTTAATAATCGCGTTCCGCGTCGGGTATCGCGAACACGAAAAGAACATGACACGTGACACGACGAGAGAGGACAGGTTCATTCGTGACAAGTCGCACGCGTCGCCGCGCCTCGTACACGCTTCTACACGCTTCCACACGCCTGTGCACGCATGTACGCGCACACCGACGAGTGTTCCTTTCCTCGAAGCTCATTACAGACTTACAAATCTAATTGCACGCCACTCGTATCGTTATGTATATCACGGAACGCTCGCGCCACGAAGCAAACGGGAGGTACGTGCGGGAAATCGCGAAAGTACGGGAAACGCGACGACCATCGCCTCGCTGGAGACGATGTACAAGAAAGGGTAGGTTCGCGAGGAAATATCTTAATTCGCCAGGCTCCCAGCAATTTCCTTTGAGCAGATAAATCGGCAGACGCCGTATAGAGGGCAATATCGCGAGGATGTTCGTCGGATTAAATAATTATTTCGACGCGCGTTCTCGGGTTTCAAGTTACATCTTTTCGGCATGTGAAATTTCTATTTGCCGGATAAATGATCTCGCAGAATTTCAGGATACATTGTCCGAAGAATTATGCAGATAAAAATTATTTAGAAATTTTACTCATTTTTGCTTATTTTCTGTGCGGAAACGTTTCATCAAATACAACCTGCATCTTTTATTAACTGCATGGCGTTGGAACGAAGAAGGACTTCCAGTAGACTAGAATAATACGTTAAAATATTTAAAATCATGGATATTGTTAACTATTACCAACGTCAATTTCATTTTTATATATTCAGGACATTTTTTTAAATGACCAGCATATATATTCATTGTATATCGCGATTATCAATATAGTTAGTCGAAAGAGTAGCTGAACATTGTGACCAATTAAGGGAGCGTCTCTGAAATTCCAGGGGATTGTTGTGAAAGTTGAAAGAGTGTAAGACGTCCAGCGTTCGAATGACAGTGTATGTAAAATTGGGTAGATCGCGCGTCGTTGCAACAAATAAAGACACCAGGCGGTGCAGTATCGCGTGTAAGATTAAAACCAATGGTATTTTCGAGCATGTTGGAAAGGGACCCGGTGTTCCGACGTAAAATTTCGCGCTCCGTCGCCCCGTGCACGTTCGCGGGGGTCCTCGAGATTTGTCCTTTGTTTCTTCTCTCTCCCTCGCCCGGCTTTTGTTCCCCGGCTTCGTTCTATGCGTCTGTTCCTCCCCGAGGTGGCTCTATTCCGGACGCAAGACGCGAAAGTGGAAAGCGAAGGCGTGGGCGTGCGGGGGCGTGCAAGAAATGCAAGCCCGGCAAGAGTGCGCGCACGACTCGCTCCTCGTCCACTGACAAGCTTCGTCACATTAATTAGCGGATCGTTCGTCTCCGCTTGCGTTAATGAACGCTCTCCTGCAATTCTGGAGAGGCCCTTCGGCCGTGTTGTGCGCGAGAGAAAATAAACGAAACAAAAGGGGGAGTGGAAGAAGTAGTCCGGGCACGGACCGGAAGTCGCGACACCGACGACGAATACTCTCTCTCTCGCTCGAACCGTATCGACGAGAGCTTTCTCTGTTTCTCTCTCTCTCTGCTGTTCTCTCTTTCTCTTTCTGTCTCTCTCCCTCTCTCTCTCTCACTCACTCAATCACTCTCTTTTCCTCGATAGAGGAATCTCTGTCAATCTCGCTCTTTCTCTGTCATTCTCTGTCACACTCTCATTCTCTGTCACTCTTTCTTTCTGTGTTACTCTCTCTTTCTTTCTCTGTTACCCTCTCTCACTTTCTCTGTCACTCTCTCCCTTCCTCTGTCACTATTTTTTCTACCACTTCCTCTCTCTCTCTCTCTTTCTCTCTCTTTCTCTCTGTCACTCCATTTCTCCATCTCTACTTTCTCTCCCTCTTTGGCAACCACCTTTTCCTTCTCTATAATCCTCACTCTATCTCTGCGAATCTCTTCCTCTCTTTCTCTGGCACTGTCTCCTTCTCCGTCGCTGTCTCTTTCTCCGCCATTCTCTCTTTCTCGCGTACCCTCTCCTCCTTGATGAAATTCGACGTAGCGTTCCAGAAGGGAGGAAAAAGAAAGGTCTCGTTTATACACAGTCGAGTAGATCATTCGCGGTTACCTACTTCGTTCACTTTCATCCGTTTTATATTTCATTCGAGAACACTCTTCCGTTCGTTTTTTATTATCTACGTCGTGGACGCACCCCCAACTACCCCTCGGTGTCGCTCTTTCTCTCTCTCTCTCTCTCTCTCTCTCTCTTTCTCTCTCTTACTTTTGCTCTCTTCTCTCCGCGCCACGGACTCTTTGAATTATGAAAACGATGAAGTGTCTGCACACTCGACGACGATACGGGGAAGTACGTAATCAGGAGCAGCATTTTTCTTTCGGAATGAACCAGCTGGAATATCGCGAGCCGGCTGCCGAGAAATTCGGCGTGAAATGATAATGAAACGATGGGCTTCGTCCTTTCGAATGTTTCACGGCCCAGGGAAACGGCGAGCATGGTCGTCGGAGTTTTATGCTCCTTTCGTGTATGAAACTCCTCGCTTTTAAATTATGCGATGGAATTCCCGCGGACTTGTGCATAGTCTTTAAACTCAGCCCTGGGATAATTAGCTTCCCTTAAAACTACGATTATTGTGGCTACGGCATTAAATAGAAAACTTGGGCATTGAAAAATGATGTGTAGCTATTTGCTATTTTAATCAGTTCTATTCGCAATTTCGTTGTATCGCATTTTAAAAATATGCAAGACGTGTCTGTCTAGTGGAACATTAAGTATTTTGCAAATAAAATGAACACTTTTAGAATTAATAAATTAAAATCGTGAACAATATTTTCTCTATTTATAAAGTTTCCGAAAGCATCGTTATGCTTTTTAATTATTGCAACGCTAAAAGGCCTAAGGAATTTTGCCTTTTCTCTGGAAATACGTAATTTTTACTTCTCTGTTTGAACAGTACGGTAAATCGTTTGTGGAAGAATCTCGAACGATCAGATTGCATAACGGTCGATGACATTTTGGCAACGCGCGGCTGTCAACGAGTAATAGCAAGAATGTTAATATTATCGAAAATCACCGCGGACGCAATGGAAGAGCGATTTCGCGAATCGATAGCGCCGCCGTTTCTCTCTATTTGCCCGGGACAATGATTTCGCAACCTGCCGCGTAAGCACACGCAGCGTGTGTCGCCTATGGTCGATCAGAATGGCCCTCAAATTGCGCTTAATCGGCCTGGGTGCTGATTAAAAAATACATGCATCGCACGTGCCACGGTTCTACAGCCTCATTAGCTTTCTGTTTAATCGCGCCGCGTGCGCGCGCGCATGCACGGATCAGCAATAGTTAAATCAATCGTGTACACGTGACTATAATCACGCGCTAATGAGACTTCTTTGAGCAGTCTGTCATAATGACTTCCCTAAATTGCGATCTGCCATCAATAAGAACAATTCACGCATAGCACTCTCCACGTTTCTTCCCTGCTTTTGTTCTTTTTGTTATTCACGAATTTCGTTAACCAATACTATCACAGATTTAAAAAAAGGAAATTGCAAAACATTTGTTATAAAACTACAGTATACGTGGCTTAATCCTGCGCACTGGCAGGATTTCTCTGATCGTTTCAATAAATTGATATTACTGTGACAGTCAGTTTAACTACGACTGTACAAATTACATACTTCAGGTGCAAGAATCTTCGATCGCAGCTTTTATCTAGGCACATCCAGCGCAATCAAATTAACAAATTTTTAATTATAGTTTTTGAAATTAATCACGGCAGCATTATTGGAACAAGAGATCACGCGGTGCGGTCATTCATCGATCGCAATATCCCTGTAAAATCTCTTTCATTTGTGAAATAGAATTACAACTAAACCGAACAAATTACATACTTCAGATATAAAAAGAAAATTCCAATTGCAACGTTTATCTAGCCACGCCCGGCGCGATGAAATTCCCAAGCACACTCGCGCGCAGTTGATCAAACAACTGTCCTACTAATTACAATTTTTGAAATTAATCACGGCAGCATTATCGGAACAAGAGATCACGGTGCGGCCATTCATCGGCCGCAAAATTCGTGTCAATACGTTCCCGTGGAACGCGACCGCCTCTCCCCATATGAATGAACATTGAAACCGGTTTGTCTGGGCTGCAGCCCTCTCGCTGTTCATTTCTCCATCCCCTGGCGAGTATCATCCGGGCAACTGGCAAACACGAGGGGCAGAGGGTGGTCGAGGGACAAGGGGTTTGAGGGGTCTGGGGCTCGTCTCGCGGATACGTCGAACGCAAACAAACGAATTAAACGAATTCCACGAGTTCAGCGGCGGGAGGGGAGGGGGGAGGCGGTTCCGCATTAACGGCGTTCTCTCCGCTCTGATCCGCTCTGGTCCGCTTTCGCGACAACGTTTTCGACGTCGAAACTTTTCGATCCGGCGCGGCAGGGTTTCCCTGGGGCTGGTTTTACGCGCGCTTAGACAATTACGGGGCTACGTGGCCGAGCGGACACGCGTCGCTGCGTCCCCAGCCATCGGCGATGCTTTTGGCAGAGATTAATCGGCGAGACTGCGACGTGTCACAGTTTGGCAAATACGTTTCTGCCACGGGCCAGACAATACGCCGGGAATAATATCGTAAGGCGGGAATGGATAGGCGGCGGATAGGGCGGACAGAGAGAAATAGTTGCGGACATTAGCTGTCCACAGAGCCATAAGTACGACGACTGCGCGGTCGCTTCCGTAAGTACTCCGAATACGTATTAACCGGGAGGACGGTCGCGCCGCGTTGCCACCGGTATATCCAGACTCACATAAATTTCGCGTAATTCGCTCGACTAATGCAAATTGCGGGACCGCCGGCACGGCGTCTAACACCTCCTCGATAGTGCACGGGACTAGCCGCCCGAGAACTATACCCCCTGCTGCATGCTATTACGGTTCCCGTCGTCGGCCCTGCATCCCTGACCCTTTTCTCCAAGAATCAGCCCCTTCGTCGTTTTTAACGCGACCGTGATCTCGTTACTTCGAACGACGATAAAAGTTAGCGAAAGCTGCGAGGCCTCTCGAAATGTTTCTCCAAGAAGATAATTCTATGCAACGCGCTTTTCTTGCGGATTCGCGATTATTACTGACTCCTTTCTTGGCGAATCTTTAGGGTTTTCCTTGTTGTGGTATGCGCGTACAGGCGACGGGATTGTTTGTACGGATTTAAAAATAAATCCGTGGTGAAGATTTGAAACAAAGTCTAACGAATGTGAGTATTGTACTGCTCTTTTGAGATGAAATCAAATTTTGTTATTTTGTAAACTGTATTTAAGCATAGAAATAAAGGTGACAGTATAAAAAGTATAAATTATGTTTTCTCTTCTGTAACGTTTTAGTGGTGAAGATGTTATAATTACTTTAGTTATAAAGAACATGGTATGGCAAGGGGTTAATATACAAATCTGGAAATGTGCTTTGGTTTCGTGAAATTTTACGAGTTGTTGGTTAGGCAATTAAAGTGTTAATCCTACTTCGCTTTTAATAGACGCGCTGCAACGTGCATCTTCGTATTGCGAATCTACCGCACGACGTGAAAAAGGAGTTCTTCTATATAAGTCTGTATTTGGAATATAAAATATACAGAAAAGATAAATGAGCAACGATTGTTTGAAGATCGTCAAAGTTGCAGTTCTCCATAATCTTCCGTTTCTTACTTTCGATGCCCGTCAACATTTCGGAACCCTTCAAAGTATAACAGGTTTTAAATCTTTGCACTCGAATGGCGAATCTGAGGCGCCAGTAGAAATTACCACACCACTGTTTAAAAACAATTTTCACATCCCCGTGCTTGTATCTAAGAAATTCGTAAAAATGTAATTGTTGTAAAGACGACTAATAGTAAAAACACCCACATGCGTAAGATGAAATAAATCGTGTGGAATGAAAATATCCTAGGTCAAAAGAAATGCCTAGGTTTTTGAGTCAAAGCAGCTTCGAGTGCAAAGGAGATAGTAAAGATAGTAAAGAAACGCAGAACGAACGGAATTAAATTAATTTGTTAACGTGCATGTTTTAAAAAGATAATAAATGGCGAAACATTCGAACGGATGTGTCTACGTTATTTTTATAAAGCAATTTAAAAATGTCAGGTATAGTGCTCCGTGGACTAGCGTTTGAAAAAGCGACTGTAGGCGAAGTAATCGCGAAACGCTCTAAATTAATTCAACGCGCGTTACGGAGCGTATAAAATATATTCCGTCCGGGGATTCTGACGCTAATCATAGCAAAAAAATGGCGGAAGACGTCGACGCGCAGGTTGTCAAAGAATTCGCGCAGGTAATCGCACGATCTGCAACACGCTCGGCGAGGAATCACAGGCAGCTGGACTAGTTTTTCACAGGGTCGGGTGCCTCGCCGAGATACTTATCGGAAAGCAGGGAGAGGTTGTTAGGCCGCGGAAAACCGGGCGTGTCTTGGTAGCGGCATTCTATTACGCACTAATTAGGGGATCGTTAGTTCGCCGTGGCTAACGACCACTTAAGGTCACCGATATCCATTCGGCGAAGGGCAGGAGGGAATGCGGGGGTGACGCGCTGTGAGACGCGTGGTGAAACAGTGACGGGGCAGAAAAAGGGGTAATGAGGGACAGCGCGATAGACAGGGGTCGGGGCGAGTCTCTCTTCGGTTAGGCGAACGAAGACGGACGACAACGTTATCGATTGTCCGTGGCGCAAGAAAACGGCCGCGGTTCTCGTACCGAGAAAAATCGGTTCGCACAACTCGCCGCGATCGAATGCGTGCCGCCAGACCAATCAACTTACGCGGAATTCTCGATCGAGATAATTGATGCGCCACCGTCCCGGTTAATCAATCCCATCGATAGATAAATATTATTCGCGTCCGGATCAAGGCGGTTTCAATTTGTCGCTGGCAAGAAACGGGATCGTTCGTGCTGACCGACGCAAAAGAATTTTTATGTTGCGTTTTCGGCCATCAAAAAATTGAACGCTTCTACCGGCAGAACATGGAAGACAAATTGAAACTGAAACTTCTATGATACAGTCAGAGAACTTCGTGCATTCCTTATAAATAGTTCCACCAAAGATCCCCCCCTTAGGTTTCTGTTCTGGAATGCGGATATAGGTTTGAGCACGCTTCTCTGTAAATAAATACGCCCCTGGTCCGAGTCAGGGTGCTTAAGGGCATTCGAGTTAGGAGTACTTTGCGATGGCGTGGCGCCGAAATTCGAGTTACCATTTAGTTTACTGCGACACCCCCATTCCGTGGAAATGCGGGGGAAGGAAAGCGCAACCCTTGCTCGGGTCTCGCCCGAATATAAATTTTAAATTTAAATTTTCTCCAGAATGTCGACTATGTCTTCAATTTAATCATTAAACATAGAAATATCTCGATTGCCTGAACAACACGCGAGAATGAAGCTGCGTTCTAACATATTACCGCGTAAGAGTAGAACATTCGACGATATTTAAAATAGAAAATGGATGAACTTTGTATCGGAGGATCATATAAAATTGTTTTTAATAATTTAGTCCGTGTTGCAACACCGGTTAAACTGGAGCGTAGTAAAAACCGGATTACAGAGGGGATGTATACGAAACTGTATATTTCGGATTCTTATTTCCGCGTTCCGAGCGCGTGAATACAATTAAAGAGACTTTACGGTCGGTAATGTGATTTAAAACACAGACCATGCTCGACGAATAATACGCTGTTTTGCTGAGAGTACTTACTTTCTTGCCGTCCAACTCGTGGTTACCCTGTGCTAGCACTTTATCTACACTCGCGGGATCTGCGAACGTGATGAATCCGAAGCCCCTGTAACACACAATAATTGCAACGTTAGTTACGTGTCCGTGAACCGGCGGATTACAGGTAGACCGCGTGGTATACTTAAACAATCTATAATAACAGCCGCCGAGGAAATTAATATCTCCCAGCGACGCCGTTTAAAACAATTCAATTTGTACTTAATTTCTTACGGAAGACCTCGAAACCATTAGTGCACCGAACCCTTCCGACGGGGTTTGCATTACGTAGACTCGTAAATGTTCGAATTGAAAAGCCGTAAATGCAAAGTTGGAAGCGAGAGGTTTCATTTGATTACTAGAAAATTCACGCTGGTTGATATAGAATAAATATGATATTGTTTTTTCGGTGAACAATGCGCACTTTATCTCTCATGGAACAATTTCTACACCACTACCGCGCGGTCCTTTAGAGCAGTTCCCGTATTTAGTAGGCCGGTTCATAAATGTTGGAATTGAAAAGTTGCAAATGAAAAGTTGGAAACGAGAGGTTTCATTTGATTACTAGAAAATTCGCGTTGGTTGATGCGGAATCAATATGATATTGTTTTCGGTGTGCAAATGCGCACTTCATTTTTTCGTATACAGTTTCGAGATTACTACTAAACGAGTTTTCATAACAGCCGGCATACTCGCAGATTGTTTTACAAACGCCGTAATGAACAGATCGGTTTAGTAAATAATTTCTCCTGGTCGAAGTAAAATTGCAGGTGCATCGTGCAGTTTTGCTTATTTACGCGAAAATTTCAGATTTGCTAGGGACATTCGAGTTTACACTAGGTCTAGGTTATTTCATGTTTATTAAAATTATAATTGCATTTGATCTCTGAATTTTGGAACAGACAATGGTCCCTCGAGAGACAACATCGAAAATACGTTTAAATAAATTGCTAGAAAAATCTGTGAAAGTTCCTACGTATCGTCGAGTGTATAGTTAGCGAAATAGTGTATAGTAAAATAGATTCGCCGACCGCTGGTTGACATGTCGTACGAAGTTCCGCCATACATAATCGACGAAAGTTCTTTGAAACGCTCTCGAAGAAACTTTCGCCATAACCAAAAAATTCGAGTAATCCAGGTGTCCCGCGTAGCGAACCATTTCTCAAGAGTCACGATCGCATATTCGCGAGATGATTTCGTCCCGGGCTGTTTTTCCAGTAGACGGTGCAAGTGGAACGTATCGTTGTTCCGAGATAGAAGTCGAGTGGGCGGAGGTCGAAGTCGCCGCTCGAGTGAAACAAATATCGGCCGGCGTCCGGTGCCATAAATTTCGCGAGGGACACCGTGTACATACAGATATATTAAAAGATAGTTTGGCGAGGTAGCTGGCAAGGGTGGTTGGTCCGGAGGAGGGGTTCGCAAGAGGGGTTGGAGCCCTGTCTGGATGTACACGTTACGATACCGTGGTGCGGCGGCGAGGACCGGACGCAAAGCGGTTTGCATTTTTCATGCTGGGACCGCCGCGGCAGTTATTGAAAATATTTACATGTTATTTATGGGGCACACATGCTTCAGGAACCAAAGCAGGCGCCAATTTCTCCGATGTAACTCCGTCGTGCCGTTCCTTTCCCTCGACTGGTTCCTTTTTCTCTTCTGGTCCGCGTGAAATCTCACCTTTTCCGTTTTCCTTTCTCGCCCAGCCTGCCCCGGGAACACCGTATATGCATTCGTCATTCTCCATGCGTCGCATCGAGAATTCCACGGAACGTTTCGCCTCGTTTCTCTTTCTCTCTCTCTCTTTATCTTTTCTCTCTCCCTCTCTCACTCACTCTATTTTTCTCTCTCTCTGTGGGCTTGACGCCTTTCGCCGGGGCAAGAAACAACGAACGTACTCGTATGGATTGAATTTTTGATGGACCCAGCTACCTTCCGAACGCCATGTCCTTTCTCGTTCCGCTACTCCCTAGACCTCCTCCACAGCGGGCATTATCGAGCTACGCGACACGGTTCCGTCGGCTGTTTCCAGCACGCGATATATACATGGATATTATTCGGGACAGGTCTCTCTTTCTCTCTCTCTCTGCCTCTTTTCCTCGCTCTCATACTCTCTCACCCTAACTCTCTTTCTCTTGCAGGCGACGACCTAAATACGCGCGGGACACGTCCGCCCTGTCGAGCCGGTGTAGCGTGAACTTCGGCCATTTTTGTACATCGTTCGGGGAATTTACCGGGCCGGGACGCAATATTGTGGACCCACGAAATTGCCAGATCCTCCGGCTTATTTGCGCACTCGAATGTCACGTTAAGCGGCCGGCGGGGTTTCTGCTGCGCAAACTGTTCAATAGCAGATTAAAAGTTGCTACTGATCACCTCGAGCGATCTCGCTTGCGAAACGCGTGCACGCTTCAATCCTCCGACCGCGGTGCCGGAGTCTACTTTGACCCACGGTATCAAAACCGTCGTTTAATTACACAGATTCTAGCTATGTAACGTAATTTAATTGTCTGCCAGATATTTCACTGAAAATATATTCTTGGAAAATGTTAGAAAGATCAACGAGTTGTCGTAAACGTTAGCAATTTTAACACGTTGAATGCGAAGCCATTTTGCTTAGCTTTCGCGAATATTTCTTAATATTATATGAATTATCTATAACATATTATTTTGTAAATTTGATACCGCCAGTCCCCAGTGACTGGCATAGCATTCAACGTGTTAAAATTGTAAAAACTGTCCGTCGTTTGAGGATTAAATGAATTTTTATTGGTTCGCTGTTCGTGCGAAGATTGTTGAATGAATGATCCTCTCCTGATCTTTAGTTGCTTGCGCGTTACGCTTCGCTTTGATCATTGGCGTCATCGTTTTATGCTTTCTCGTTAAATGGTCAAGTGACTGATTCTTTTGACCTGGGATTATTGAATTTATGAGGCGAAAATCGTAATAAATTTCATTGCTCAAGCGCATCCACTAAAACATAAATCAATTCAATGTTTTTTACTTGGAAAAATTAAGTTTTGTAGAAAGTTCATTTGTATTGAGATATAATTGAGTTTCTAGATTTTTGTTTGTATTACAAATTAAGACAGTTTAGGAGTCCAGTAGTTCAATGTAAAGAACATTTAACACGATGTTCCATTTTCCATTATGCGAACGAGTGTAACTGCACGCGCGACTAAAACACGGCAGATTAGCATGAATTGTTTGAAATTTAAATTACGATAATGTTGAATATATTTCGAGCAATTTACAATAGCCTGTTCGAATTACATATATTCATGCGAAGTATTTAGAGGCAATTTACCATAATTTCCTATTTTCCATCGATCGAACGAACTTAATTGCACGTGCTGATGAAATTCCAGAGAGTAGCACAAATTGTTTGGAATTTTTAATTAAACCAATGCACAGTAAATTTCAAGCAATTTACAATAAAGTCACCTAATTTATACAAACTCGTATTTAGAGCCTATTTACCGCAATTGCCTTGGTCGCTTATCGGGCGAGAACGGATTCTGCGTTGACCGATGAGATATCGCGCGCAAAGATAACGCCGCGCGGAGTGTATTGTTATTATTCGCGGAGTTTTAAGGCAGCTTCTATGTGGGTCACCCCGACGGTTTATTAAAAGACGCTCAGCCTCAGAGAGAAATTAGATTCCGCGAAGCACGTGAATCGCTTTGCATAATTTTCGTATTCCTGGAACTCGGTATAGTGTTCCCGTACAGAGAAGCAATGCTCCACAGAAGGGGGTAAATAGATCATTCTAGCGTGTTATTTGTTATACCGACGTGTATTGTGCGGAAGTACGGAAGATTAACGTTTTAAGTCGGAATTCATCGTTGAAATTTGTTTAGTTACCAAAAGGGAGCTGTGTGTTCGCGGGAGTGTGTCTTCCTCCATCAAAATTCCAGTGCGTGTGCACCGCGTGTAGAAACTGCAACTACTGGCTCTCATATTCAAGCGTTTACTTAGACGCGTCCCCGGCATGCACCCGACCACCCACACGTACACACGCATCCTCCACTATTCACTCGCTACATGACAGCTTCATAGCTCCCATAGATCCCTCTTTATAATAACAATACCCGACCGTATACCTGTCCTTTATCAAACAATAAATCAGCTGTTGGTAATAAACTGGAAGTGATTACCCGCGGGAAAGCCTCGAGTTCGCTACTGTCAACGTCGCATGTGCGTTTTGTCAAACCGTGCCACTCTGCACTCCATCTTGTTCAAACGCCGAAGCAAACGGCAACAAAATCATGAAATAAACCCTAATACGAAAATTAGAAACAGTTTTCGGCTTGACGGTAACTTATTCATTATTTTATACTGTATTGTTATTCTGTACTCGTTTCACTGATTTATACAGCGTGTCCTTGAAATATTCGAGTTTCTTGAAAGGAACCATTCCCTGAAGTTATTCTACGAAACATTTTCCTTTGCCAATTCGCGATTCGACGGTTCGTTTTCGAGTTGTTATCGGAAAACGCGGACGAGCGTCGATGATTAATAATAATTGCCTGGATGGCGAAATAAAATCGTAAAACGGCGCGGCGCGCGATTTCCACGGCAGAAGTTCGATGAAGTAGAACCGGCCGGACAGAATGAATTAAACGATCGCGAATAATGGAGACAAATTCGGCGGATTCAATGATCCACCGCCATTTTGTCGTAGCGTGCCGGCCGGAAAAAATCCCGGTGGCAAACAACGTGCGACCACTCGAAAGGAAATAAATCCGCGGGTGCTCACGATTTCGTAGTCAATTTATCCGGCGTATGGTCACGTTGCTTTTTTGGAGGGGTACTGTTCGCAAAGGGGTAGGCAGAGCGGGGAAGGGGAGAGGGTAGGTGGCCGGTATGCGCCGCTTGAATTTTGAAAATTCTCGTTCGGCCACGTTCGTCGTCGAAACAACAATCGTTGCAAACGAACGTCGGCTGAATCGGCAGTCGTCCAATCAACATTAAAACACCAAACAGCGCGATACCGAATGCCGGGGAACTTGCTGGGGTAAAAAAAAAAAAAATACAGTGACCGCGCCATTGGTGTATCCCCGACGTCGCATTTACATGCGCTCGGCCAACTACCGTTTCTCCTCGCCCGCGTTTTACGACTTCGTGTTTACGACGATTCGCGGGGAACGGAATCACGGGCACGGTGCCCGTTGCGATATCGCACGAAACATTCATCGATCCCGTAATTTGATATGCGTCGCATCTGCTCCTCGTTGAATTCTGAAAGCGACAATACCAGAACCACGGACCCGAACAACCGCGCGAACGTTACCGGTGAACGTCCCGGCGAACGTTATTGTCGCCGCCGCGAACGCGCGCGACACGCAAACCCGGAGGATTCTTAAAACAATGACGATCGCGATCGCAGACAATTTCGATCGATTGTTCGTCTCGTTTTTTTTCTTTTTTTTCATATTTTTCTTGCTTTTGTTTCTTTCTTTCTTCCTTTTTTCTTTTTTTTATTCGGCGTATAACAGGGCCGTTTTACCGGCGCTGTTTTCTTTCAATTAGCAGTGTTTCGTTTTAATCAATAGCTGCCCCAAAGAAAGTTGAGCGGCGACGTTATTTCAGCCATGTCCGCCGTTGTTCTCTTTCATTCCGGCAACGACGGGTTTTCTTGTTTGTAACGGAAGCGTCGGATGTTTAGCAAACGGATGCAATTAATGGCTGTCTGGTTTTTCTGGACTGTGTTTTTAGCAGATCGTGTTTCGAATAAAATTGGCGATGTACCGAGGGTGTGTGGGGCTGTTCTCTTTTGTTCCAGAATATGACTTCGTTTGCTTGAAACGGACATGGCAAATGTTTTATTTGTACGTATGACGGGGTTCGGTACTTTCTTTTTATTCTGTCGCTTTTTGTAGTTGTTGTAAAAATTAGTCAATGTTCGGAATAAAATGCAAGAACGTCGGGATTCTCTTGCGATGGAAAAAAAAGAGTGACTGCAATTACTGGACTGCGAATCTGTATAAAATTGTCTATCCAAATCGCAACGAAGGTCGGAACTAGTACAACGGCATTTTCAAATTGTCCGAACATTTTCCACGCTGTAAATTATACCTACTCTGTTTTCACGTAAATGCCAAAAGGGTAATTTAAGAAATCTCTGGTTATTCTTTCCAGAACTCCATCATGATATCATAATAATAGAACACTCTAGAATTTGGCACGCGATCCAAGAATATTTTCCATATAGAAAAGGCCAACTGTTCCAACGAAGTTCGTACAGATTTCGGGGAGATTACCCAAAATCGTAGCTCATTTCCACAGTTCCCCAAAAACCTACCCCTAACTGGGACTGATTAACTCGATCATTCAGTCAGATCGTTCGCAGCGCTGACAGCCGAGAGCGAGCCTGGTAAATTGATTGGTTCGTTATCTGGCCCTTTGTCAGTTCGAACCGCCTCCACGTTGCAAAAAAAAAAAGAAGATTGAGACTTGGCATGTGGGGTAAAGGTGGCTCGGAGAAGGAGAGAGAGGAAGAGAGCGAGAGAGAGAGAGAGGGAGAGAGAGGTATCGTTCGGGTGAGGCGCGGTGGCGGTGGCCCACCACTTGTCACTCGACCATTGTACGTGAATAATCTATAAAAGGCTGAGTAGAAGGATGGCGGCTGACGTGTCCCTTGTCTACTTGAGCACGGCTTCTACGATCCTCCGGCTTTCATCCTCGTCTGGCAACCGGCCTCTTCGCCTTAACCACCCTCGGCTCTGGGGCTCGGTCTCTGTTCCCCCTTTCGCCGAGCCAGCCCAGGCCACGGAAGAAGTGTCACGCCGGGCTGACGCGGTGCATTTGTTTGCCACACCCTCTCCACCGCGTGGAAAAGAGCTCTTCCTGTATAGGGCCAGCCGAGGATGGATGGGGGACAGGCGAATCCGTTGTGAAATCGGGCGAAGCCGTGTTTATCTGAACACGCTGGCGCTGTGTCTTCTAGAGACGCTGCCGGTGAGAAAGAAATCCCGCGGATGACAGAGAGAAAGACACTCAGAGGCCGACAGAGAGAGAGAGAGGGAGGAAGAATGAGAGCAGATGATAGAGATAGAGAAAGAGAGACGCTGACAGTTAGAGAGGAAGAAACCGAGTAGATGGCGGAGAGAAAGAAACTTAAACAGAGGCAGAAGAGGACAACGAGTAGGTGGCAGAGGGAAGGAAAGCTAGAGACTGACGGACAGACAAGAAGACAGCTAGTGGGAGGTAGAGGAGAAGAAAGCTAGAGACTGACGGAGAAAGAGGAAACACCATGTAGGTTGTTAAGGAAAACTTAGAGCATAACAGAGAGAGAGAGAGAGAGAAAATTCCTGCCAGAAGATGGCACAGAATGGGAAAGCTAGAGACTGACAGAGAAAAAGGAAAGAGCATGTAGGTGGTTAAGAGAAACTTAGAGCTTAACAGAGAGAGAACAATTCAGCGAAAAGATGACACAGAGTAGGAAAGCTAGAGGTTGACAGAGAGAAAGGAGGCAGCGGCGGCTAAAAGAAAGAAATTGGAAGGGCGACAGAAACAGGGAAAGGAAGAGAGTAGGTGACAGAGAAAAAGGGAGACGCTGACAGTGAGAGGGTGATGTTGGGAGAGAGGGGTTTGCCGAGGGAGCTTGGTGAAATAAAACGCGCGATCGCCGATCGTCGCATTACACGCCGGGCCACTTCTCCTGAATCGGTAACGAAGACGGCCCCAGGACTTGCTTTCAGGCTTAATAGAGATAATCTGTAAAGGATTTATGGATTATCCGACGGCTAATCCTTTTATTACAGGGTTCATGGGAAAATCTTGACGGGCAAGCCAGATCTCGGCGATCTCCGGCAACATATTTTTTAACTGATTAGACGGAGGTCGACTTTTTATTCGTGGAAAAGTCTCCTGGTTCGCTGGACGAATCTATCTTCGGTTACTTCTACGCGAATGCGTGCTGTTATCGTTATTAATAGCTGTTTCCAAATTCGATTTTAGAACGGGACAATTTACTCGACGCGATTTGGAATATTTAGATCGCTAACTGCTGCAACAGTGCACTGTTTCTGGGCGTTCGAAAATAGATTTACTTGTTTGACGATATTAAAGTAGAAAAGGTAAGGGATTTATTGTAGCAATTACTTTTCCAACTTTCTTGAAACTTGGATGAACGTAGAAAGTTTGATTTACTTGCTTGGAAGATTGTATAATATTAAACGGCGATTTTCCGGATTATCGTGGTAGTCAAAGCGTAAAATAAAGTTAGCTGAATTCAGTGACTATAAATCTATAAGTTATAGAGAGACGGGAAATAACTGAACGAATTAAACGAGGCTGCTAACTAATAAAATTCGCGAATTAAAGTTTATGATCTGAACGCCTCTTTTAGTACACATTGCAACGTTTACTTCGATTATCGCATTTCAATATGGTCATCCGGGACTCCTGATTAATCCGAGCAACACTAGTCCGGATAGATGAACGCGTCGAAACTGGCAGTATTTACTAATAAACTGCTCGAAACACAGTTTTCTATTAGGAATAAATTGTGCTTGACAAGCACGCGTTCAGATAGCGGGATGGAACGTCGTTTGATCGATGAACTTTTAATTTGATCGGTTTAAAGCGGTCCGACGATGTTTCATTTCTTTTTTTCTTCTCACGCTCTCGCCGGAAAAAATTGCGAACGATAAGTATGGCGTGGCGCGATGGAGGGATAACGTCATAATAAATCTTCAGAGTAATCTTTATGCCGAGATAATGAGATTTTTTATCGCCTTTAGTCGAATGGAGTCTTTGTCAAAGATAACGAGCTCTGAAGCGACAGGAAAAATTATAGGCTAAGAAAAGGAATTTTACTTTAAGTTTACTAAATGTGAATGGAACGAGCCCGACGTCCCCTCGGAGAGGCACGGTTTCGTGGACACTTTTTAATCTTCATGTACTCGTCGACGAGTTTCGCGCGGACATTATTAAAAGAAAAAGCGTTCTGCTTTCTTTTCCTTCTTCTTCCTATTTTTCTACGCGACTCGTGCTGCTATCGCGGATACAACAATGAAATTATAGATACCAAAACAAAGTGTACCGTTCCACATAATGCTTAAAAATATCTCTTCTCGTTTATTCCAGTGCTCGTTCATTTCGAAGCTCGTTGATAAAAGTTCTATAGGAAAATTCATATTAATTTCGTTTGTCTTCTTGGTTGGTCTTGGCTTATCTTGATTCTACCGTCAATACGATGGTTTACAGTACAGACGACGGATCTTTTGAACACGATAGCCATTGTTGAAGTAGCCACCGTTGCGTGTCAAATAATTATGAAGTTACCCAATTATAATTAAATTCAACCGAACGGCCAACGCAATCAAGAGATTATCCTTGGTGCGCTATGTAGCTGCTCCCACTACGGCGCCATATTGTCTAATATTACGAGAAGGTAAGGCAGTGTCTGATGTGATTCAGAACACCGACAATAACTCCGGGGAGCTTATGGGAATTAATCTAGCCATAGTCAAACATAATAATCCTGCATAATACATACGAAATTAATTTGATCGATTCAGGCGGGGGCCGCAACCTCTTCCCTTTTCTTGCGACGAGGTACGATTGCAATTACCCTCCATCGCAACTCCAATTCGTAAAACCATTCACTGACTAAACAACAAACATCTTTAAAAGACAACCCAGTGGTACAGATCATTTCAAGATTGTTTACAGACAGATACAATTATTATAAAATATTTCCTCACTAGAGTTCCCACTATTTACAAATATTGCTAGTATCCTCGACAACTGCCAGTCCCACTCACAGATAAAATAAGAAAAATTCGTCAAAGGAAAATCTGGAAATTTTAACAATAATAAAATATTTCTTTCTTACAATTCATTATAATGAAACAAATAAAGATAACAAATGACTTCAACAAATGAATCTTTAAAAAAGGAAAACCTGATTGAAAAATAGTAGAAAATGGCTATTATTTATTATTTATTTACTGCGATTCCTTCGACTTTAAAATATTGCTATCTCTGACAAATAGAAAAATCTTTAAGACAAAAGGCAAGTCTACCCAATGAGCAAGCGTCATCGAATCCTCCGACTGAGATTTTTGCAATTTATCTTATTTGCAGTCAGCTACAACTTTTGCCAAATAGCTTTCCAGCACAATTCCCTGATTTTCAAATCCGCCAGCATCTAAATAAAAAAATCCGAGAGAAAGATGGGAGCTGGTACTCCGAGCTCCGCATCGAACACTCCATTCATGGTCGAGCGAAGCCATTCACGCGGAATAAGAAGGCCGAATGGGCGGGCAACAATTAAGGCGGGCGTCATTACGCGACGGCTCTTATGCGACGCGTTGCTATCGCGAACGGAAGAAGTGAAAAGGTGGAGAGCAGGAAGGGGTGATAGAGAGAAAAAGAGAGTGCGAGAGAGAGGAAGAGAGTGAGAGAGAGAGAGAGAGAATGAGAAAGAAAGAGAAAAAAGGGGAAAAGAAGGTTGGGGGTGTATAGGGCGAAGGATGAAAGTTGGAATGTAACTGCGCGACGGAAGCCGTGTACCGTCGTATCGTGGCAGAAGGCCGCGGCGGAACCCCGCCACCCAGGGAATTTACCGCAACGAAAGGGGGGGTTTCGAGGATGGGGGTATATCCTGCATGTTGGAGGGTGGGTAGGGGTGGCAGAGAAAGGAGGCAAGTGTATTAGGTGTATTTATGTAGGCGGTCTCATTGCGCGCGAAGTTACTGTAAGTACCGGCAGTTACTTAACTCGACAGTTTCTGCTATTGCAGTAACCGTGGCAGTGGTAGCAGCAACGACGGCAGCAGCCATATACCTACTCGAGGAGAGCTGCCTTCCTTGCCTTGGAACTGAAGCTAGTTATGGACGTAGCCGTCGGTGCAGGGGGTGGAGACTCGTGGAGGGAATGAGAGAGCGTACGTGTATGTGTGTGTGTATGTATAAGGGAAAGAGAAAGGGAGCGATAGGAAGAGCGAAAAGGTGAGAAAGGAACAGAGAAAGAGGATCGCGCGTACCTTCCTACCAGCACGATTCAAGAAACCATCTCCTTTTCCACCTTCCACCCCAGGAGCCACCCTTTGCCCGCCTCGGCCCGTTGCTTCGTTGCTCAACTATATGGTAACTGCTCTTTAACCAACCGCCTTAATCCGCTTTTCTCTCTCCGAGGCGAAGACAATCACCCCGCCCGGCGAAACCCGTAGCAACCAGTCCTTCGATCTTCCGTCTTTCGTCGATCCTTGCGTTTTCTCTCTCTCTCTCTCGCTCTCTCTCTTTTGTTCTCTCTTTCTAGCTACCCTCGCCCCTCGGTGCTGTCTTCCTACCCGCAACGAGCGCCGTCCTCGTGCCTCTTTTCGATTTACTCGTCGGATTTCCTCGCCTCGTGAACTCCTTACTACGATGTCTAGGGGATTTTCGGTACTTGATAAGTAGTCGCGGCGACACGCCGTTGTCGAGTCGATACATCCTACGCTTGCAGAGCGGCCAGTCAAACAGTTCGCTCGGATCATTTTTCGAGCATAGCGTTACGGTCGAATTTGGCGGGGTTCCGTTTCGAATGGTTAAACTACAGTTTTGAAGACTGCTGTACTCGCGAGTGTTCTGGCCGTATCGGTGAATCTTTGAAATGTTCCGAGAGCATCGGTGCAGAAGAATAACTGTTCAAGCGAAGCAATTGAATTTCTTCAAATTTTATCAAATTTCGATCAGAACCTCTGTTTGCACACTGCGCGTCTTCAATGGCTGCATCTCCGCGACTTCAGAAACGATGAAACAATTTCGAAATGCATGTGACAAAAATATTGTCATGAATTTGTTACATCAAAGATCTCTGTCCTCGCTAAAATTGATGTGCGATCTGAAGTGATCCCGACGGCGAAACTGCTTTCCATTACAACGACGCCGAATCGGAGCGTTCGAATATCGCGATTAGAAATCCCCCTCGTCCACTTGACAATTTCCGAGCGCGCTAATAAAACGCGCACGGTTTCCGAGAGCGGACAAGTGATCTAACGAAAGTAAAAAAAGAAAGAGAACACGGTGAGTTCGCCGGAGGCGGTACAGTCGCTATTATCAGACCGGCATTTTGAATCGAATTACAAGGAACCGCGAGAGCGCATAATAACGCTCGACTCCTGTTCGTCGGGGGCTGCACGACTTTTATACAGCCTTTCTACTTTTCTCTCCCTTCTTCCTCCGGTTTCTACCTCCCTAGTCTCTCCCCCTCCCTCCCTTGCTCCGCCCCAACGTTTCGTAGCTCGCGTCGCCTTAACCCTCTCTGTCTCGCTCGTCTTAACGACCGGCTGAATATTTATAAAGTCGACATCGTCTAGGTGGTCGGTAGCAAGGCCGTGAAAGCCACCGCGTCCCATGGAGTTTCATTGTAATTGCCCTGTTCTTCTTGACTTTTCCTTGAAACGGGATCCCGTTGAATTGCATTATGCAAATCGCCATCTCTCTAAGTCACCTCGTCCGTCAGCTGCAGGCGGCTGAGCCGCGTCTCGCTCCCGGGGAAAAAAGGAAAACGGTCAGATCTCGGAGGCCTCTCCCCGCGTCGGGGAAAAACCAGCTGGGAAATCTGGGCTCGTGATCCGTTCGGCGATTCGCGCGACGCGATAACGACACCTCGAACCAGACGCGGATCCCGACGCTTCCAGCCGACGCTCTCTCTAACGACGAAATTATGGGCTGCATGCATAATTGGACCGGCCCCCGCACCCCCCACTCCGCCGCCCAGCCCGCCCACCGACCCTCCCACCGCGCTCGTGCCCGCGAGATCGCGATTCGCACGCGATTCCGCCGAGGCAATTAAACTCGCTGGAATCAGTTAAAACTAAGTTAGAACGTATCGCTTTTATTTTGTCTGCTGTAAGGAACCGTTATTTAAAATCGAGCTGACTCCATTCCGAGCCGTGAAATCCTTTGCACAGCCCTTCGCAAATTGCGAGATTAAACGAGACGTTTAACGATCTTCGAATGCGAGAGATAAAAGAAATGAAATTCAACGTCGCAGGTATTCTTCGCGAAGCATAGTCGCCGGTGAACAGTTTTGTTTAGACGGCACGTTTTCGCAATTAAAACATCATTCATTTTAAAAATGTTTATATTGACGAAGAAAATATAATATAGAATGCTCCAGCAACGGTTACAAAAGAATACAACTTCTCTTTGACCTGAAAGGAAGTAATGACATTTATTTTTAGCAGAAAATTTTGCTTGAAATTTTGTTATTGCGTGAGAGAAGGTTGATAAAAATGACAGTCCTCAGTGTCGCGGCTGTGACTACATCATGAATTTTAATAAGCAAATTGATTGCTTCGCGCGCGTAAAATTCTCAGCAATTTAAAATTATTAGCGAGAAGTAGTCGTCGGATTATTTCCAGGGAAAATAATATCGATTTGAAAATATCTGTAAACTGTCAGCAAACGAGTTTGAGTAACCTGATTACCTGCGCGTTTATTCGACGTTGTAATATTTTTGTAATTTATGATTGAATATTCGTTAATGATTGGTCGGCGAGTTCAGCAGGTATTGGAAAACTCTTGTTGCTTTCGTTACGATTGTTCGCAGCGACAACAGAGACAAGAGGGCGGGACGAAGGCACGAAGGGGCAGGCAGAAAAAGGCGGAAAGAAACGGAAACGAAAATTCGTAGCATTCGCTCAGAATGATGAGCGGACGTAATTTTCTAATTTTATTACATTTTTAACTCGCGACAACTTTTTCTTGCTGCGAGCAGCGCGCTCGGCGAGAGACAGAGGAGAGCACGAGCAAGGATATGAATATTCATCGGGCATTTAGGCCGCGACGTAACTCAATTAGCGGCGGAATAATTGTCCGCTGTCCGACACAGAGTACAGAACGAGCTGCTACGAGGAGAATCCCAGTCCACTCTATCTGATTTGCCGACAAACTTCTTGAGCCGAGGATTCTGAAATATGATTTACGAAAAACTATCTTGGAAAGTTGCCGGCCGAACCGTGATTATCAAATATCGGTTCGGGAAAAGAACTTATCGTCAACGTAAATGCCGCACTTTCAATTTTCCCTGAATATTCTTCTGCAAAGGGACCTTGTTAGCAATGTATATAGACGGTCTCGCTTAAATATCGCTAAAATTTTCAAGGCTTCTCTCTCAAGTTTCACGGGAAAAATTCTGTCGAGGAAAAATTGAACTGTACTTTAATTTTGAAAATATTCTTTGTACAGGCTCGATGCTTTACACTTTAACTAGATAACACTTTATCAAGTTAAAGTGTTTAAGAGCTCTTTCATAGCTGTGCCGTGTGCGAAAGTAGTTAGGTAATCTTGTTTTAAATGATAATATCCGAGGAAGTCATTGCGCTGCGTCGCTTCAGACAACACGCTGCTTTACAAATAAAACTGAGGACTTTTTTATATACATTTTTAAACGAAGGCAGATTGTTTTCATTATTCTACAAATTTAAAAAATACTGAAAAGTTCTTCTGAAAATCTGAAAAGTTTTTTTTCGTAAACGTTGATATAAAAATTTCTCAGGTCGGCAAACACAAAGATCACCGTTTAATTCAAAAGCCCCATCGTCCACAAAATCAACCTAATCTCGATATAGTCGAGTATTAAACGAAAGCTCCACCACCGCCGAAAGCATCCACGAATTTTCGTCTCGCCGTGCAAGAAAAATAAACGAAAGCGCTTTCCAATTACCGGGACTTAATTAGCCGTCTATTATTTTCGGCTCGCCCGCGTAGCAGCACATAGGGAACTGTCTGCGCGTCGTTCGCGAGCATGCAAAACCGAAAAACGAAAACGAAAAAATGGCGAAGAAGGGTGGCGTTGCCGGCTTTCTACGTCGCAGAGCAGCCGACAAATAATTTATCGGCGTATAAAGCGTTACGGCAATACGTCGCGGGAGTGGAAAATTAATTTCATTCCGGGATTGTCACGCACACAACCGGAGTCCAGTCGATCCCTTTCAAGTCTTGTCCGTCCCGGTACGCCGGAATTCGTTAATATTCATAGCTCTGGGGGATGGCGGGTTCGGATAACGCTTATCTCGACGCTGAAATAACTCGATAGTCGCGTAATTCTGACTCGGCGCTTTCTCGCATCCTCGCTTCAATATTTTTTTTCTTCGAGGTACGGGGAAAGAGAGCGAGAGCGAGAGAGAAGGAGGCAGAGGGGCTATGGGTAAAGGGAGAGAGAGAGAGAAAATGGCGGGGGTGGCGGTGGGCGACGAGAAACGAGGGGATCAAACGTTCCGCGTGTCCCTCTGTGCCAGTCGGCTCGCTGGAATTCTTTTCAACGTTCGCGAATTTTCACCCTTTCGAGGGAGCTACTCTCCCTCCGCTTCTCTCTCTCTCTCTCTCTCTCTCTCTCTCTCTCTGTCTCTCTCTTCTCTCTCGCCCCCCTCATTCTCTCTGTATCAAAAATATAGCGTCGAAGTGGCGCGGAACGGGTAACGGCGCAGGATCGCCGAAAGCGGGAACAAAACGAGGCCAACATTCCAGCCCGGTCTGCGGACGATGCGGTCGGAGAGCTTGTAAGATTCGCAGAATCTAGCCGAATACCGAGAATACCGGCGAGATGGGGTGCACGGGGCGAAAAAACTGCTGGATGACCACCTGTTGATGCACTTCTGAATATTCGCCGCGAGTCTTCGCCGAGTGATTATTGTAAATTTCTGTTACGTCCCGGCTAAACAGCTTACGCGCGCGAGCTTTCGCCGCCAGCGTCCGCCGGCGTCGCCGCTGGAAAACTGCTCGGGTTAAGGTGGGATCGCGAAAGCTCCGAGGCCCGGCGAAATTACTATGTTTCGGACCACGTGCCCCGTAGAACGTCCGTCCACGGTATCGCTTTCGCTTTTTCCGTGTCGCGGAGGATCGCAATTTGATCCCCGTACGCGAACGCTCGAGTGGAAACGAAGGATTGAGAACGTTCCCAGGAGTACGGTCGAGTGGACGGATCTTTCGTTCTATCCTCGAGCCCGTGCGTTTCTTTTTCACCGTTCTCGCTCTTCCTCCCGCCGACTCTTCTTCTGGCAGCGACGTCCTCTTCAAGTCTCGAGCAGACGCGAAGTAGCCACTCTTCCGATGCCAACCCCCTCCCCTCTGCCGCCTTTGGAGCCACGGCTGGCCTCACCACGCCGACACTTTGATCTCTGGCTCCTGCCGAGCGACGTGACGATCCTCTTTCGATCCTGTTCCTTGCCTCCTGGAACGCACACCTTTCTCGACGCTTTATTAAGTAGCTAGCTACCGAACCCTTACAGCGCCAGACGGAGTGTATAAATAAGTGCGAAGCTTCCAGCATTTGAAATTTTTAGCTCCGAAACGTTGGTCGCCGGCACTGGCTCTAAGGTGATCCTGAGTCAAACGCAGTTTTATGAGAACTTGGACATTTCGTTGGTCAACACATTTAATAATTTATTAATTCTTGGAAAGCCTACACGCCGCCACTAAAGACGCTGCAACGAATGTTTATGAGAACTCAAACATCTCATGATTAACATTTTATCTACCAGTGGTTGTTTCGTAATTTGGGAAGTCTATGCCTGGCTAAAGATTCTAATGGCTCCTCCGATAAATACAACAATTGTGTACAAGTCGCACCCAGTAACGCCACCTAGTAATTTCATTTGAGAAAGTAAGGTAAAAGAAAGTTTCTAAGATTTTTCAGGTTAGGAAAAGCGTAAACGGAAAAGTTTACAAACAGCTGGCTAATGGAATTGTGCGAAAATAAATTTTATGCACGTTGCTACTTAAACCTGTACTCATACGAATAATCAGACGGTATGAATAGTTCCCGAGGCTTCGGAATCTGAAATTTATTGTATTTGTGTGAATGTCGGTGTGAGGGTAAATGTAAATATTGCGTATATGTAAATTTACAATACCGATTTTACCGGCATACGTAGTTGATTTATGTAACAAGCTGGATGCGGCCAGGGGCAATCCGAATTACACGATTAAAAATAAATTATTACTCGCAGCGTTTCCAAACTTTCCAGAGCTACACCTTGCAATCCATTGTAGCTTCGTCGGAATTTTCAAACCACCCCGTTTCTTACACCGGCGGGAATCTTTTTAATCTTAAAAAAATGCGGATACTATAAATGTTATTATTAACCAGCCTCGCAAAATCTTTTCCAATAAAAATTTGATTATCGTTTATTCAATTTCAGGATGTACACGGGAATATTAGGGATGTAGTCGTTCCGAATAAAATAAGAAGCCGGGTGTCTCTCCCGAGCAACTCGAAGAAACCGTTTCGATACAATGCCTGCAGAAGATTCTTTCACAAGGAACACTTGGTGCCAGGCGGCAGTTACCATGGAGAGTTAACAATCGGCAAGAATTCGTGACGATCGGATTCCGCTTTCATCTGCGGGGCCGTTGTCACCGTGTTCTTATTCAGTGTATCCGCCAAGGAACATCTCGATATTTCAGCGCGCTATTTTCCGATAGCAAAGCTATCGGAATAGGAGGCTCTGAATAGACGGGGCGCGTTCCAGCCTGAGATCGTCGACAATTTTCTTCGCCTCGTCCGAAACTCTCGACCGTCCCGTTGGCAAAAAGAATTGATAATGGAGCCACCGGATCGAGGAGGGTACGAGCGCAGGAGGATCTCGCGGCGACGCGCCGTTTGAGACTGTCGGAAGAGGGCCCCGAAGAGGAGAAGACCAAGAGGGACGTAGAGACGCCGAGCCAAAAGAAGAATAAAAAATATATATATATATCTATATACAGGAGAAGAGAACGAGAAGAGAAGAAGAAGACGAAGAAGAAGAGCAGGTGGAGAAGAGGTTGCAGGACGATGCAAGAGAATCACTTGACGCAAGAGAGCGAGACGTCGGGTGCTTGCATCCGGGGAAATGGAAGGGTAGTCTCTGGCTTCCTCCTGTCTGTTGCCATAGCGACCTCGGCAGCCCTTTGGCTGAGGCGAAAGGGCCACAGGCGGTAAATCTCTTGTACGTACAATAATCCTGCGTTGCTGCGGGTTGCCATTTTGCAATTCAACTTTGCATTCCGACGACCCATCTACGTGACCTCCCGCCGATACCGCGACACTTTCCAACCTCTGTTCTCCGCTTCCGCTTTGATCGCTGACGATTTGGCTGCGCCCTGCTAGCTTAACTCCAGAAATTGCCGAGGGAAAGTCTCCTAAGAGCGCACTTCGTCACGGAAATGCCACGCTATTACCGTGTAGACTCCAGTTTCTTTACCGGTAACTTCGGACCGTCTCGAATGGTCAAGCGAAAACGTTTTCCTGCTGTTTCACAATTTTGTTGCGCCACCGAAGCATTTTTTTAAATCGTGTCGAGACCCTCGCGCGTCTGCCTTTTTATCGTGTTACCTTCCCGAAAATCAAGGAAAAAGATCATTGACACCTTCTTCCGATAACCGACTGGTCTGCGATTGCCAGTTCGCAGTTCGCAATCTATTTCTACTCTCCTCAGTTTCACAAGCACGTAGTTTCCATTCAATATAAATATCCTTTACAATATAGGTACTCTAACGTAATAATTGTACAGTGCGACATTTTTGTCATATGCTAAACCTATCCGTAACACCAAATTTATAACATCGCTGGATCGCCAAGAACTTAAAAACCTTCATTTAGAAAATAATCCCAGGAGCAACTGGCTCCAGACAACGCAGCTGAGGATGCTTAACGCAAGAAAGAAAATTCTCAATTCTGCTGGCTAAAGTTTTAAACATTCTGATCGCCGATTAGAAACGATTATCAAGATGGACGTTAGGCGAGCGGTTCGATCGGCCATCTTCAAGGAGCCGTTTAGGCGGCCCCTCTCAGCGTCGGGTAAATTCGTTCGAGTTTCCGGTGTAGGAGGTGGAAGAGGAGAGGCAGAAACGATTCGGAAACGAAGCATCGGCACGAAACCCGGGGTCCATAAACGGCGGCAACCTAATTCCCAAGGCCGGCCTTATGCGCGGAGGAAGACCGCCGCGCGCGCGTCTCTTGAGCCTGGTGTGTTCGGTGTGCACTTACGCGACCGTGGAAAATCGCACGAGTGTTCGCCAACCGGATGCCAGGAATGCAATTTTCAGATTCTCGAACGCGCAAGTGCTCCGCGTCCGCTTAGCGGCACGGGGTAGCCCTCCGCCTGGTGCATAAATGCTCGCATAGATTCAGATAAGGACCGCGCATTCTGTCACCGGAAATGGGGGATGGCGGAACTGTAGCAAACTCCCGCGAGAGCTACGAGCTGCATTAGTGCATACTTGGGACACGGGACGCCTTCCTCCCCCGCATTCTGAGACGCCGTTCTAACCCCCTCTACCGCCACTCCGTTCCCACCACTCCTCTTGCCGCTTCTTCCCTCAAAAGACGATGAATAGCGGCAACAATTTCGAGCGTTTTATCTGACCATTGCCAGCCTTTAACTCCCTTCTCCCCTCCCCTACGTGTTGCACCGTGCGCGATTTACGCCAGAAATAAAATAGAACGCGATTCGTGTTTCCATCCTTTCCTGCACCGTCCCCGACGCGCATGTGTGGCCATTTTCGTGACAAAATCGCTGAACTTTTGACAGGACTATCGTGGCGCGCAGAAACTTTCTTCGATTGCTCCCGAAGTGTGTTAGTATATGTGGAAAATTAGGAGACAGGGCGGGGAATTAAGTTTAAACTTGATAAATATTTGTTCAACTTGTTTGTTAACGTTTTGTTATTTTCTGTAGACTTCGCTGGCAACGCTTGTCCGAAAGGTCACCTTCGATGTAGACTTTCAAGGTCAAATTTGTCCTTTCTTCGTGCTTATATTTTCTACTATCCGGTAGCTCTTTAGCTAAAATTTTATATCGGCTCCGTCGAACGTTCGACAATTTCGTTGCACAAATAACGAACACGCGCCATAACGAATCGCGCTTGAAATGCTGAAAAATGATGTTGTTGTTCGCAACAGTGTAACTTCGTTTAAAGCTCGCCGCGCGCGCGGTCGCGATCGCAAGAAGGTATTTCATTCAAGGCATCGATTCCGTTAATTGCATTTAGTTGGGCTTTTGTTTCGAACGGTTATTGCAGCGTTCCCAGCAAAAAAATCGCTATCGGTTCGCGTTATTTTTCGTTATTCTTTTGTTCCGCTCGGAACCGACAGAAAATATTCCGCCAGGTACTTTTGTAATCTACATGCATCCGATGCAGTGAATCATTTAATGCCGCAGTTTTGCGTTGCAAATGTAACGCGCGATTGTTTCTTTATGCAGTCGAGTGGTAATGTTAATTAATCACATCGAGTTGTAAATGATAACTGCCGCCACGATAGTTTCGTTATTCCTCTCGCAGAAATTTCACTTGCCTCGTAATTGTCAAATATTAACTCGAACGGCTGAAAATCATTTACCACATAAATCGTTACGTTCTCGCAGCGATTCTCAAATTTATTAACATATTCGTGAAATGCATATTCCCGAAATTGTTCTACAACGCCAAATTGGACCGACTGAAACGTGTCCGAACACATTTTTTCCAGACCACGATACGATCCACGAAATTTCACGTTCGTTTTGGAAACATAGAAGTTCGTGATTGAAGCTATAATTTAACACGTTGAATGCCACGGTGGTCACCGGTGACCGGCACCATTCTGTCGTTTAACACATTAACTGCCCAACTGACGACCTCAAAAATTGCATAAAATGAAATTAATTATAATAATGAAGCAGGGACTTAAAACTTTAAATGTATGGCATATAGTTATCTAGCAACCTTTTTGTATTCTTCAGATATCAACTAAATTGAATGCAACGAATGTATTAATGTACAAATTTATTTTTAAACATGGAGAAATAATTCTGTCACCCATATATGGGTGACATGGCAGTCAAAGTGTTAAAAACGATTATCATTAAATTAATGGCATTGAATATTGATTTACTATTGTGGAAATTAACCAGATTGTAGTACGAGCTGAGAGCTTCGTTATGCAGTAACTAACAATTCTATTTAATAACACTGATCACTTATATGAATGAAATAAACGAAACTTGTCTAAAGTATATAAAATTCGCTCGGCATTCAACGCGTTAATCTACTTAACGTCGCATCGTTTCGTTGCAGCATGCGATTCGTCTCGAAAGCATGGCGACGTCGAGGGTGCGTTGCGAAATAAATGACGATAACGCAGACACATTTATTGAGTTTCAGTGCGTCATAAGTGTGTACGGAAGTCGCGATCGATTTGAGAAAAATGAGATTTCCATTCCCCCCCTGGCTACCGGACGATATTCATAAACTGGGGATAACGGTCGTTACATATCCCACGGCCCCAACGATTTGGGAAATGCGATAACGGCGTGGTGATGTGCAAAAAAATGTTATCATAAAACGTTGCCGCACGCAAGAACGAGAGGCTGATGTTATTTCTTTTGGCTCGATGACTCCCGGTTATTTCCTTATCGCGCGGCCGTATTATTCCCTCGTAAAGCCTGCCTGGATATTTTTCGTCTCTGCTGTAGATGCGCAACGATAAACGTAATAAGATTGCTTCCGTCTGTTGATATCCTGCCCCTCCCTCCCCCTCCCACGGGAGGGTTTATTAAAATTCTTTTGTAAGCACGTTTCCAGAACGCCATTGCAACACGCCTGGATAGTATGGATGGTAGCATGTCGCAGCTTAGTCTTTCTCGCGCTTAGCTCACGCAAAGCGTTTCGCGTTCAACAAGGTTGTGACAAGATTAGATGAACTTGCCACAGATTTTTTTAAAGTAAAATCGAAGCGTGAGAAGTTGACTGTTAAAGAAGGTACATTTTATTCGTGCATTTTTATGGAAAAGGCGTTGTATCGATTAAATACAACCACAATGAAGGATTCAGGTTTGCAGAGCGATTAAAATATGTTGTCTCGACGTGTGAACTAGTTTGATGATCTACGGTGTTGAAACTTGCGAAGTTTCCTTCGTCTACGCTGCTTGCTTTAATTTTGTAGCGTAGAAAGGGGTGAAGAATAGTCACGGAACATTTTTCTTCAGAGGATTCTTGCTGAACATCACGAGAAGAATTTTATAGCTCCGCTCGGCATCTTGAATCGCCCTGTGGACTCGAGAATTAGTTTTGTTGCATTCCAGGCGGTCGGTTCTTCTTTTTTTTCGAGAACATCTTGAAGGAGAAGGTGGATTTAATAAAACAGGAGAAACATCAAGAGGGAGCCAGAAATGGGTTACCAAGAGCGTAGAACTTGATATTCCGCAGACTTTCATCGAAAATGGATCATGTAAAGGATCGAATGGAACCACGGCACGTTCATATATCGAAGGAAACTTTTTCCTGCCTCCGGCGGCCAAGATGCACTCCGTATTGAGAGTACACGCAGAATTCTTTTAAGAGGAAAACATTCGTGCGACACGTGACAATAACGTGACACGACTGTCAAACACACGTGCGCATTTCCATTGCGTTCGATCGTTGAATATCACCGGGATCAACGGGCCCCGTCCGCGAATCGATGCGATTTCGTTAACGCGGACGTCTCTTACAAACTTCGACATCTTTCCAATCTATCTCTCCAAGCTATCCAAAGGCTCGAACAGGTACTTTAATAAATTGAAGTCGGAAACCAACGCATCTTTCTTGGCCGAGAATAACTTCACACTGTATGATTTATTTCCTATTATGCGTAGAAAGTTTTTTTTACTGTTGCTCCTCCTAACGACAGTTAAATTTTTATCGATTTCTTAGATACAATCATAATGATATAAAAATTTTTTTAAATAAAATTCAGGCAATTTTTAATAGTGCCTCAAAGTCGAGATTAAGGTGCTAAGGATTAAAAGGCAAAGTATAATTATAAAAATGAATGGAATTTTGTTCAAGTCAGAAATTTTTATTATTTTTCAGTAACAGAGATATTGAAGTGTTTTTCTTAAAAACATATGTTTAAGAAACGTTTTTAGATAATGTGTTGCCATGAGTAAGGGTAACGTTTCGAACCATGTGCATTCTATGGTTTGTAAATCCCTAAACCTTGGACAACGGACCATTTTTCAATTTTATAATGTCGCTGCTCTATTTATCAATTTTTCAAAATGTATTTTTGACGAGACATGACAGACAAGTGTTTTACAGTGGTCATTTTCATATCGTGGGTCAAAATAGGTACTCGACACCGAACTGAGACGATCGCAGTACACACTTCGAATTCGAATTTGTCTAGAAACGAAAGATACCGTCGATCTCTGTCAAAAATGTCAAACAACGTCCAGCCACACTGTTCGCAACATTTGAATGTCTGAAGCTTTCGATACGGTTCTCGTCAAATGGCTTCATTAAAAATCTTTCGACCAGACTGCAGGTTTGCATACCATTATATTTCCCAGGTGGCGTGGATTCTTGTTATAGGGTTTCCCGGGATATTATTGCCGATCAACAAGAGTAAAGCGAGTCCGGTAATTGCTTAACCCGCTCGTAATCGTTGGTAAAACCGAGGCTAGGCAAAACGGAGCGAGGCAAAGCGAAGGAAAATAGAAGAAGACGAAGAAGCAGAAGAAGAAGAAGAAGAAGAAGTAGAAGTAGACGAAAAAGAAGACGAAGAAGAGGGCGTCGTTCTCCGGTCGTGTTTCCAATTTACCGTCGGCGGAGTCATCTTCGGCATAAAACTGTTTACGATCGTTAAGTCGAGGAAGCGGCGTGGCGCGGCACTCGTCGCTTAATCCGCGGCAGGAAAAACCTAATTACGGGCGTGCGGGTCGCCCCGTAATAATTCACGTGGAAGTGAAACCGGCCGCGTTTAATCAGCCTCGCGGCCCCGACCGGTGACGTATGAATAAGAACCGTTGGAATAGGGTTCGGCCATTGGTACACCGGTTCTCCTCAAGTGAACTGTAATCAAGGTTTGCTGGGCAAACGCGATAAGCTTTCGCCAACTTGATGGGCCGCTTTGAGTCATTTTTTAATTAAGATCCTTAAATGGTTTAATTTCTTTCTTCGCCCGTCCCTCGCTGGCCGTTTCTACTTCTTCGGCGGACTGTTTGCAGTTCTCCCCGGCTCTCCGGTTGCGGCCACCACGCAGGCCAGAGAAATTGTACCGTTCCTCGTAGCTCGAGATTTGCTGAATAAAGGCCGCAATCCTCGGAGTTACGAGGCTCGTTGGATATTTCGGGTCATTTTTTAATTACGATTCCCAGTATTTTTCTCTCTGTTCTACTTGTTCTTCTTCTTCTCCTCCTTCTTTCTCTGCCACCCGCTACGGTTGCTCCCGCGATTCGGCTGGCTGAATTGCGCACGCGAGCGGAAGAGAAAGCCGCACCGGGAAATCACGAGAAGCCCAGCCCGCGGGATATCGCGGCATAAAGCGGTCTATTTGCATGTTATTGTTTAATATAAGTTTATGCCGGCCGCAGCCACCTCTCTCGGCCGCTCCGCAACAGACCGCGGCCGCGACCGGTGTTCGAGCGGAATTCAAGCGATTCGTTTTCTATCCGCGCGCACGACTGTCTTTGTCCCGCAAAGAGCCGCTTTATAATTTCGACAAATAAGAACGGGACGCCTTCGGCTACGCGGGAACCGCGCCGCTCCGCGTGTACGTGTCGTTGTAACGCTCGACGAAGCCCGTTGTAATTCTGATGAAATTAGCAAATATTGGCCAGCGCGAAACGCGCGGAACGAGGATTTATTTGGGCGAACTTGCACGGCGGACGACTGCAAAGTGGCTTTTAAATATTTGGAAACGAAACACGCGCTCCGCTACGCTCGTAATAAAGCGCCTCAAATTTGTTGAGCTATTTCTCTTGTTTGGGCTTTCCGCGATGCGCGATAACGCGCTGCCCGATTTCTTCCGCGCGATAAGGATTTTGATGGATTACCGCGCGTCCGCATACTCCGCATGTATATTAATTTCTGTATTTTTCATCACTGATTTAGAAGCAAATTTTCGTAGTCAAAAGTGTGACGGAAAAGTGCAAAAAGAGAGGAGCCGGCGGTGTTGAATACAGGCGATGGCTATTATTCTTCGCGACGAGCGTTCTTTATTCGCATTCCCCTAATCGTCGCGTCCGGTGATATTAATACGAGTTTCGAAAACAGCCCGTTCGTCACATGCCTTTCGGAATGACATAAATTTCGACCCTCCCCGATGCTGCAAACATTCTCCAACTTCCAACGACGAGGAATTCGCATTCCATGGGGTTGTCGAAAAAACATACCGTTCTAGCATTCATAGCCTTTTGATCCTAGCCATGTTGTTTGAACAGGCGTTTTCACTACGAAATTTTTTAAAGAAAATAATGATCGACCACCCCCAAGGAATGCGAAAAATATTCGTACAATCGCGTCCACCCTCTGTGAAAGCGACGAAGAGTACTCTTTGTCCACGACGATGCACAGTTAATCGTTTCCGTGGGCAAGGTGCACAACTTTTTGCATATAAAATAAAAATGTTCTGCGTCCGTTGCACGTGAGTTCTCTCTCTAAGAACCCTGTTCGACCGTTATAAATTGTGAATACATATTTGCTAGGAATTCGTACAATTGGCAACGTTCGCATAATTGCAGCCACAAGCTACGCGAAACCAAAGCACGGAAGAACAATGTCTTCGTTATTTGTCACAACGGGCAGTTTATTTTTTCGCTCCAGACGAGCACACTCGATTATGCAGAAGCGTACGCGAACAAAACTGCTGCAACGGACACGTAGTTCCTGGACTGATCATCCTAAAAAAGGGACGCGATAATGTTACGATATAGACGTCCGCGTAATGACGTTCTTTTCACAGTAAATTAAGCGACAAAGGAAGGGTCTCGTCCTGTCGAATACACAAGCGGTAGCATGATCGTGTGCGCGGCTGTGCGCGCATACATTCGCGAAGGTGTGCGTCAGGGAAACGGGAGAGAGAGCAGCCTGTTGTACGCGCCAGCTTCCTTAAGCGTTGTATAGGGGCACTTATGCGTCGCTTAAAGTGGGCATTACGGGGCACAATGGAACTAAAAACCAAGGCTGAACGGTCTATCGCTTCGCGCTACGTCGACCGTTCCATTCGATTCGCGATGAAAAATAGTATCTGTTGCTGCCGAGCCCGCGGAGAGAAGGACCGTGTGATCGATAACGGCACCGCTGCAATTTTTATCAAGCAACTTTACTTCATTTCGAACTGCAGCGCCGCGACCAGAAAAATTCTTCCTCGTTTTTTTTTTTTTTTGACAGTTCCAACGCGCGCTGACTAAATTTTGGCCTGACCGAGCACACTGTTCGAAGCCAGCCTTCCGAAAATTCACCCCCGTTTTGCAGTTTTGTATTTTCGCTGCTAGAAGTCCACATTTTTTGGATGCACCGAATCCTTTCGAAAATGCACAGTGTACATTTCGTTCTGGTCGTTTTGCCAAGCTAAATGCCAAGCAAAATCTGCTGAATATATGTGTTATTAGCCCTTCGTACACAGAGTTATTTTAACTTCGAATCAAACATTTCATCCGATCGGAATATTTCCGTTTCGTGTAATTTTTTCATTTTATACGTACGAAATCGATCTAATTTACTCGTACAACACTTACACATTTAGTCGTTTGCTGAAGTACGAACAAATTGATAATGTAAAACATATTTATATCTTCAGAGTTTTCACTCGAATGTAAAAGGGTTAATACAATTTGAAAGTTTGTGCTTCCGCAACGGACCGCGTTTAAAAATGCAAATAAATTCAACATTGTCTTCATTACATTGTTAATACATCAAATATGCATACTATTAACTTCTTTCAGACCGAAATCAAATCCTGTTTCCCCAAATCAAAGTTGAATCGCTGAAGAAATGTACGTTCGTATGCATGACGCGCGACGTTTATCAATTTTCCGTCTGCTGTAGGCAAGTGCGAACAGCAATACCGTTCTAATCGCGTTATCTAAAAGAGAATTTCTCTACAAGTTGCTGATACGTTCGCAACTGCCTTCCGCAAGCAATTCCGGGGAACGTGAAACAGCTCCTGGACGCACCACCAAGCAAAATCTCGGCGCTCTAAAAATCGCAGTAAAAGAATCGAAGCAGCGTGGAAAGTTACGAGGCGAATAGGAATTCCGATTCCCCGGGCGCGCGAAACTTTCGATTGTTCGACGATTCGGGATTACAAATAAATTTTTCGCCGAGTTCCTTAACGCCCGGCAATTAAAGGAAATTGCTCTCGCTCGGCGCGGCACGCCAAAATCTCCGGAAGTTTCGGCGTTCGACGTGCATTATTCCGGCAGGGACGTAACCACTGACACAGTTTCCACGCTCTAATCATTGGAACGAGAGCAAAGAGAGGGGAGAGAGAGAGAGAGAGAGGGGGAGAGAGAGGGAGAAGAGAGCGAGAGTGTATGTGTGGATCTGTACGTACGTTTAAATGGGCGGATTAACGTCGGAAAAGCTCGACAAGAAACAGTGGGGCGGTTTTTGTTACGCTGGATGATCCGGTTGCAAGCCAAACAGCGAATAGAGTTCTCCGGGTCGTTGCGCTCGTTGAAAATTGGTGGATTTACCTCGGCTCCTCCTATCTAAATCTGCCAATTTCCAATGGATGCGGAGCCAGCGGAATCTCGGATGTTTACTTGACGCCGACGGTGAAAAGCGGCGGCGTCGAGAATACAGGAAAACAGGAGCGAGTGAAGGAACGAGAGGATGCGCTGCGAGAGCGCCGGAGAATGGAAGGAGAGAAAGAGCGAACCAGGAAAGAAGACGGTGGAGTGGAAGGAAGGCCGGGGAAGAAGGACGAGCGAATAGGAAGGAAGAATAAAGAAGAAAGGACGAGGAGAATAAAGGCGGAAAGAACCGAAGGAAGCGGAAGGAGGAAGAGAGGGCGTAGAAGGATAAGAAAGCGGATTCGAATCTTTACCAACCACTCGGCGAGACACCTGCGGGAGAGGAATATCTCCTCCGCCTTTGGAAAGCGAGGGAGTGGAGAGGTTTATTGAGTCGTGGGACGCGTAGTCTCCCGAGGACACGTTGGAAAGTGCGAGTGAAACCTCTTCTTCGCTCGTTCGTCCCACAACGCAGCCTGCCGCGCGACGTACAAGCGTCGGGGACGTACACCGCCGAAGAGGGAAAGTGTATTTACTGCTCTTTGCTGGGAAAGAGACACGGGCTGCTTCTCTATCCTCGCGATTCTAAGAAAATACGAGCGATCGTTTGGCCGACGATTTTGAAATAGGGAACGGAGACCGTCAGCCGCCGTAGAATATGGAAATTCCTTTGAGAACCGTCGAGCTGATTTTTCATCGTCGAATGCACTCTCGATTAGGAAACTTGTAGATTCGATGTGGAAGATCGGGCTGGGTTTGTTCTAGGTGGAAGCGTCGAAACTTTAGCGGACGTACGGCATGTTATATTTGTAAGTTCCATGCGCAATTATTTCCCGAAGTGTATAGAATCCTTGAACGAGTGGTCAAAAGATGAAATAACATATTATCGTTCGGCGTCTCGTTGTGAGATAAATGGAATTTGAAAGTTCAGCAAATACGCGGGTTATTAGTTCGGAATTTATTGGCGCGTCTGATCACGGTCGACCTGTTCTACTTACTGTGAATACTGGGGCGCGCGCGGAATCGGCGAGGTTTTAAACTATCTTTCCTGAGAGGGTGGCTTACGGTGGTCACACATTTTACGTAACTGGATCTGCATTCAAGATGGCGAGGTAACCTTTAGGACAGTATGTTTTTTTATTTTTAAATTCATTCTTAAGTTTTTTAATACAGTCATCATTTAACATTGGATCTACCCATTTTCTATACGAATGCATAAAATTCGGGGTCCAGTGATTATGTAGGTTTAAAGAACGTGTAACGCAGAGTTATGATTTCTGAGAGACCGACAACGTTCCACCGAACCTAAATGTACAGAACACGATACAAATCCATTATTTCAGCTGGAGGTAATAAAAAAGTATAAAAAAATTTTGCGTTTCACCAATTACCCACGGTCGAAACGAAATATCGTTCTCCCAAGGTATACGCAGCGCGTCAAACCGTGCGATAAAATGCTCCGACCAATTCAATATTACAGGATCCTCAGCTGTATAATTCTCTTACGGCTCTTATACGCGGGGAATGCATAAAATTCTACTTACGAGAGATTCTCAGCCAACGAAATCTCTCCCTTCTCGAGCTACCCTTATTTCCGAACCACCGCCCTCTCGAACCCCAGGCAAGTGACGATCGTTCGGCAGTCGGTTAAGGCGCTAAGACACGTAGAAAAATGAACAGATCGGCAAATACGCGGACAGAGAGGAGTAGAGAGAAAAGGAGAGAGAGAGGCAGGAGGAGAGAGCAAGAGAGGAAGAGAGAGAAAAGCAAAAGTTCCTCCGAGGGGTAGCGTTGGTTGGTTGGCTCGTAGGACCGTGGGAGCGTAATTGGATATAATTTTTGCGGACCGACTAACCGAATTAGACGGCGATGTTTGCGTTACTGGCGGCGCTGCTGGTGGTGCCGTCGCCGTGAAATGGGTAGCGCGACTACGATGGGAAAGGGTGGCAGAAGGGCGGGGGGATGAAAAGCCCGCGGGGTAACAACCGCTGCGAATTATTAACAGAACCAGCGGCGCCTCAGCGCGCGCCCTTCGAGTCACGCCGCGCGGCAAAGTAAATCAGCCCTGGGCGATCGCAGCCAAAAGAGGGAAGGCTCGCACCTGACCCACCTTCTATTCCTCTTCCTCTTCCTATTCCTCTTCCGCCGCCTCTTCCTCTTCATCGAATAAATCCGGATACCCTGTTGGATTATTCTTCGCGGTACGTGTTTACGTTCCGCGTGACGACCGGGTTCCCTAATCCGCTAAACCCTCGACGATCGCTCGACGGCCCCCATTATTAACTACCAAACTCCTTTACCCTCATTCTTAACGACCATACCACCG
>CM052090.1:5454817-5497989 GCA_028453745.1 Agapostemon virescens | reverse complement strand
TTGTCGGGTTTCACCGATCTGCACATTTTCCGTAATTTCAATCCGATCGACCTGAAAATTGCCATAAACCCTGACCGCGAGTCTAGAAACATGTATGCAAAATTACAAAGGGGTGATTCTCGAAGTGGATCCGAGTACCTTTTTCCTTCGATGATTCGCGCCTTAACGGTTCGTTTTCTTGTTGTTAACGGAAAGCATGGGCCAATCATGGCACGGAAAGAAAATAAAGTTTATCGCTATAGAAATTATCTTCCTCGGTTACTCTAAATTTTTTCATACACCCTGTACGTTGAACGGCTGTGTCTTTAGTCGTATCAGTTCGATGTCTTCTTTGCAGATTAACCGATTCGGTTATTAGAACTCTTCAACCTTTTGCACTCGAAGCTTTATTGACTTGAAAAACCAAGGCGTTTCTTCAGACCTAGGCCATTTTCATTTTATACGATTTACTTAATTTTATGCATACTGAATTTTGTAATATTACCCGTCCTTACAATGATTAAATTTTTACAAACATAGTGATGTAGAAATTGTTTTAAATTATTATGTGGCAACTTTCTGTAATGCCTTAGACTCACCACTCAAGTGCAAAGGGTTAATAGAGTAAGGATTCCTGTGTTAGAAATTTTATTCGTTCAAAAGCATTAGTATCTTTAATGGCGATCACAACATACCTAAATGCATGTAATGGCAGCTCGAAGGAAGAAGGAGAATTAAATGAACGATTGAACTGAATTCAAGATGCAGCGAAAAATTCAATTAAACCCAGAATTGAGGGAAGGAGAAAAGTTTGCTGCCTTTCGGAACAAGACGATGGTGCTAAAAGCATTATTTTGAACGTTGACGATGGCGAAGCGAAAAACAAAAAGGATAACTAAATTGCGGGTTGATATTTTGCTATCTTGCGAACACTGCCATTCTTTCGTCGGTGTAGAATATCTACGGCTTCCGGTCACGGAAGCCAAGAAATTCGAAACTTTTCCGACGTTAAATACATTACTGTAGGACTGCCAAGAGAAGAAATAATATGTGCACTCGTTGCGAGAGCAAAGAGAACTTTATTTCGAACGCGAGAGAAGCAACCGTTGAAGCTTTTATGCATATTGCGGCATGTAAATTCCCTGATGCACTTTGTCTGCAATTCTTATGAAAATCATTTTCATTCGCGAGCTCTTGTAAATATATGCGTCTTGATTTTTTTGCACAACAGTTTTCCATTCTATAATTAATTTCTGAAGAGACGCGTATCAAATTTCTGTCTGCAACGTATCGGTGCCGCGTACGGTTGTACGATCTTCCACGGTGGCATCGACGAGACTCGTTTACTGTAATCGATAAAGATCGAGTTCACCTGTTGACTCGGCGAATGGCAGATGCTGAGTTTGAGAAGCGAGGCCTCCCCTAGAGGTTGACAGAGATTAAGGGCGGAGTTTGAAGTTGTTTGTTTCCTGAAAACGATTCGATTGATTGACTCCTTCGGCCATTTTTCATAGTCCCCTATCCTCGGCAGCAGCCAAACATGACGGTAATCGACCACCATACGCTTCTCCTCCAAATGCAATCCTCCCCTGAATCCTCAAAATGTAAAAACAGTGTCGGATTCATCAATCTGTCAGCTGTAGGTTCCTCTGCAAACATCTCGGAATAATTTTGTTTAGGGAATAAACATCCTACATCCTCCACTGGAACGATTCTTCTCCTCAACGTGTACCACCGAGAAAACAGTTTGCAAACTGATAAAACACTGGTGCCAGTGGTTTTCGTGGACTCGTAGTTTGCATACTTGGTCGTGTAACTTTATAAAATTTTCTTTCTAGCTTTCTCTGTATGAAAATCGTGAGATATCGAAAGAAAAGTGTGAAAAGAACGTGTTTCTTTATTACCTGTAATCTTCCATGTTTTACCAATATACAGGAAGTCCCTAAAATGTTTGCAAGGATTTTCCTTTGGAAAAATGTCATACGCGGCTTCGTTTTATAGTTATTATAAAAAGAACACAGACAAATCATAGTCCGAATACAGTGAAGGAATTCGATCTGACTGATCCTTGTTTTTCGCGAACACCTCGAAAACGAAACGTCGAAACGCGATTTGGCAAAAGAAGAAGTTTATTAGCATAATTCGAGGAATCCGCCCGTTTAATGCTAAACCTACCGAGCATTAAAATTGACTAGTATATATAGTCTTTTAAAACTGACAAGATTTTATTTATTTAGATATTATGCAATTTTTACTAGAATATAATTATATTATAAATATAATTGCACGATAAAGAGTTAGCAAGGTTTCTAGTAGTAAAAATCTTTAGTAGTAAAGATTTTGTAGGTTTAGTGTTAAGAATTCGAACATTTTTGGACACCCTTTGTATTCGTTCTTTCCTTCCCTAAAAGAAGTGTGTCTTAACCCTTTGCACTTGAAGTTGTTTTACCTTCGAAAACCTGCACCATTCGAATATAAAGGGTTAATATCTTGACAACCTGTTTCATACAATTTATAACAAACTGGTTCTAGAAGGAAGAATTCAAGTCTCTGGTCTTTGTCATCTTGAAGCTGCGGACCGGAAACAGCGTGCGTTGAAATCGACCCAGTATGCAGATGGTGGGTTAAGGATAAACGCGATTGTTGCCGACCACGAGTGTTATCGATGTCAACTAAGGTTCTTTTGTGTTGGCGAAAGGTGGGCGTGTCCACGATAAGGATTCGGCGGTTTGAAGGGTTTTCGCGTTCGGTTTCAACGACCGTGAAGTTGCGGCTACCGACCTGTGTAACTCGAGGGTTCGTTCCACGATCCTGGCTCGACGCAATTAAGGTCCACATCCTTCGAGTGGCGCAATCGACTACCACTCGATGGTTGTCACAGTCAGATCCCACAACTGCGACATCGCCACTGTCCACCCCGTAATCGGTGTGCTCCGGTCGCCCCAAGAAACTTGATTTTCAATAAAATCCTATTTTACCTAACCTCCTCGAAAATTGTTATTCCACGATAGAAATCGACAATCTCCGAATTTCCATGATTTGCACAATTTCGAAAATATACACTTGGACGGTGGGCGGATAAATTACGTAACTTCTGGGAATTTAATTCAGACGAGAAATAAGTTACCAAATTCAATAAGATTAACGAGTTTAGGTAAGGTGGCAATTGCCATTGCCTGAACGAACTCGCAACTTTTCAGAACGCTACTTTAAATAAATTTCATCAATGTTCTAATCGATGCGTATGTCTAATTATTGAAACATTTATTATAACGTATCTTGTGATAAATCAAATAATTTATAACGTTTTATCGATGCATTTTAAAACGGTAGATTGTATTAAGAAATGTGTTGAAAATATGTTGAGGTAAATTAAGAAACGACAGTCTAAATGGAATTAAGGATTGCCATTTGTTTGTAGAGCCATCCAACTTGTCTATCTTCTAAGTACAGGTATTCAAAGTAGCCAAATAGAATTTTCTTTTTGTCCCTAATGATTTTAATAAAATGCAGATCATTTTCAAGTTTTGCTTGTTCATTTGTGTTGTAAATGCAAACAATCCGCCACGATCGAATCGACTATTGTATTTACGTTGAGAATCTACACTGTCGAATCGTGGATCGAACCCTGCGCCAGTGAACGGCAAGGCAGGTCCGTGGACACGGAGCTTAGGAGTATCGAGAGATTTTAATTTTACAGTTGACGCAGGCGGGATTCATAAAGTTTTAAACAGCTCGCACGGAATAATCAGAGCGGCAGGTGCTACAGAAAAATTTCCGGATTTATTCTACCGACGGGGCGCGATTTTTCCGCCGTTTATTTCGGCGAAGAAAGAATTCTTGCTGTGTCGCAGACACGTTAGGCTGTTAATTTCACGCGTAAATTGCCGGGCTTTGAGAAACGTCGCGAAAGCTCGCCTCGAGACGGACGGGCTAGAGCCGAGGACGCGGAAAACAGAATAAAATATACCGTGAGAGTATTTCGGGAAGGAGGGAAAGGAGAGCATGAGAGAAACAGAGAGAGAGAAAAAAATAGAACACAGTGGCACGGACCGGTATTTACGCGAATGTAAAATGGAATCAGTTTATGGCGGGAATTAAACTCCCGTAAAACGAGATCGCCATTGCTGCGAAGTTATCAGCCGGAGTTACTGCTGCAAATACAAACGACCAATGAGACGGCAAAAATTTATTACGTGTACTAAAGGAAATACTCCACGGGAATAAGACTTTCGACTGGGAGCGGCACGGCCGAATGATAAATGAAAGAGGACTATTGTGCGCGCACGCGCTCTGTGTTTTTTCTTTACGACGGGTTTTATGCCACGCGAGACGAGTCCGGATGCATGAGCAGAAATTTAAGGACGAACCTCGTTCATTGCACCGGGATGATCCGATGCGAATCGCCGGAAGACGATCGGGAATTTAATATGCAGGGTCAACGAACCGACCGCGCAAAGAGAAACAGGCTGAATGTGTACGGGGGGTGGAAAAATGCGTCGGAGTAATACGCGATAACATTTTTCCATGCGGGGTTTCCATTTCCGAATAAATCGACAATGAAATGTATCTGATGCACGTGTTTTCGTGCTTACAACTAGTAGAAACGGTAAACAACGAGCAGACACACGCTGGTCAAGCTCCATTGAATAGCTCGCTCCGAAATTGAAACTGAATTTGCTCGAATTCGATGCTGCGATGACGTTTCATTCTGCATTTTCGATTTACTTCCACCGTTTCTGCTTCGGCTCGCGTTAGTTGCACCATTAGTTGGCCGATAGCTTTTCACCGGGAATTATTTATTAGACCGTCCCCGAATTGTTAGCGAGGATCGATAAATTTTTGACCTGACGTCACTTTTACGTGAAATGCATTTTCTGCAGCGTCGGATTAAGACCGTTGGGAACGCCACAGTGCTTAAACGAATTTCTAGACCCTCCAGAACCAGAGCGCTTCTACGAAATTTCAATAAATCAACTGAAAAGTGTTTTTAACGAAAGATTTTCACTCGAAAACGCAGACACAGAAATCCTGTCAACATTAAAAATTTCGACAGTTTTTAACCCCTTTTCCTATTGCTTTAAGTACGCGCATAATTTGTTTATCGGTCGAACCGACACGGATTTTGTGAAATGTTTTACTCGGACGTGATCGTTTCTTTTTTTGGAATAGAGGTAAAGTGGTTCGTCTGGCCAGGTAACGCCTTCGTTATATTTATCCGACTAAACACAGATTTTATTTCGCTCATCTCTCCAGATACTGTCCTCATTCTCTTTGTCCGACTGACATCCCGTGCCCTTCGTCTGGCTAGATACTGCTCTCATTCCGCGTGTCTAATTAGCAGCTGTCGTCATTCCACTTGTCAGAGTAGACGGTGTGCCCTAATTCCGCTTGATTAGGTACGTTGTATGTTTGTTGCTCTTGTTTCGCTTCTACTGTTGTTAAGGCTTCTACTTCTTTCAAGCGAGAGGAACGAGACCCAGTTTCTTTTCTACGGCAGACTCTACCCAATTTAGCCTGAACACCCTTAATTATTCACGCGTTAAATGACAACTCCGACAAACCCACAAAAAATTCGAGCACGAAATAGTCTAAAATAACCACACTTATCTAAAGAATACAATAAACTATCCGGTGAAAAGGGCAGCGTGCATTGGCACGATGACATTTGACCGTAGACAACTAAGCTACGAAGCAAGGGAATACCGATGCCGGATAAAATTGCAAATATATTCGAGATCCGTTTGCATTTATCAATAATAAATTCCTCTCAATTTAGTTGAAACGCCCTTAATTATTCGAACGTGAAATGTCAACTCCGAGAGACCTATAGAAATTTACAGCATGAAATAGTTTAAAGCGAACACGTCTTTCCAGATCATAGTGAAAAGGGCAGTGCACATTAGGGAACAACGATGTCAGATAAATTGCAAATATATTCGATATCTGTTTTCATTTCTCGATAAAGTAGAGATTATTATCGATAATTATCGATAATTGTTGATTACATATGACTTCTTCTCAATCACGTTTATGTACATTTAAAACGAGTCATAATGAAATTGATAAAATCACAACACATTTATATGTGCGATCAAATGAATTTGTATTACAACCCAATAAAATGAAGCTCTCTTTATTCAACAACGAAAGCATTTTACTTTATGTTGAATTCGTTTTATTCGATACTGATTTTATTACGTCGGAACGCTCGATGGATACGATATCGTGCATTTTTCTTTAGCGAAATGATTATTACGATAGCGGTTGTCCAGAAGAAAGGAAGGGACACGTTTCATCCCCGAAATATCAAACACAATGCTGGAGGATTTAAAATCTGTCGAAAGTGCCTGAGCGTCGTATCGCAGACAGTTTCGGAAAAAGGCAGGCAACGCAGCTACAAATACGGAAACGACGAGAGCCACGGCGAAAATGTTATCGTCCCGCTTTAGGCTTACGACTTAGCCGGTCATAAACGATTCCCCTCGACCCGGGGTGCAGCTGAATCAACCTTATAACACCTTCCGCAACCTGGTTGGTCGGCCAGCAATAGCTAACGACTCGGGAATATCTAAAGTACGTTCTGTTCCATTCTGAAGTACACACATCGACTTGTAATGTCTTACTCGGGTTCGGCCCGTGGTTTTTCTTAAGGGCAGTTTTCCTCGCGGAACGACACTATACAAGCTCGTATCGCCGGCACAGAGTTATCTTTATCGGTCGCTGAAAGTGGCCGTAATGACGGAGAGGAGTTTGTTTTCGCGGATAAGGACGCCACCGACGGAAGCTGCCGCTTTAATAGTTGATGGCGCAATCAACGTCTCTTGAATGATCTACGAGAACTGTGATATGACAGTGGTGGCCGGAGACGTTGCTTCAGAATACAAATGTTGCTGATTCGAGCCTCGTATCGTTGACAGCCTGTGCTAAGGCAAGGTTGCTTCACCGCTAGATCAACTAATAAAGCTCGCCCAGTGTACATCATCTTATATAATCATTTTATAAAAATGTCCTTATTTCATTTGTATAGATTTTCTGTGATTTTGTTACAATATGTGAAATGTGAAATTTTATTATTTCAAAAATTGCACAATAACAGTAGGGCTTCATCGAGTTACCGCTAGATCAACTAATAAAGCTCGCACAGTGTATATCATCTCATAAAAATGTGCTTGTTTCATTTGTATGGATTTTCTGCGGTTTTTATTACAATACGTGAAATGTGAAATTTTATTATTTCAAAAATTGCACAATAATGGTAGGATCAGCATCCTGTCGCTGACAGTCCGTGCTAACGCAAGGTTGCCTCATCGAGTTACCGCTAAATCAACTAATAAAGCTCGTCCAGTGTATATCATCTTATAAAAATGTCCTTGTTTCATTTATATGGATTTTCTGCGGTTTTTATTACAATACGCGAACTGTGAAATTTTATTATTTCAAAACTTGCACAGTAATGGTAGGATTACTGTTACATGAAAACGTAAAAAGCGCTTTGGGAGTGCCAATCAAATATTTATATAGATGTTCCAAAACTATTGCAAACTTAATTTATTTATGCATCCGCATAATAGCCGTAATAGCCTTAGTGACCACTTGTGGAATTACATTCTGTAGGTTTAGACGTGGGTGTAATATATACGGTAATTTCGACATTGATTTAGGTTCCTAGGTTGCTTTACTATGTAATTAATTACAAAACTGTCTTTACTTTCAGTTTATGTTAATTTAATTTTCTTTCAAGAATTTAAGGACATTGCTATACCAACTTCCACTATTGGACACGGTTAAAAGAGAAAATACATTTTTATGAACATCGATATAAATATATTCGTTGATTATGCATAAGAATTCGCAGTATGTACGTGACAGTTGCATAATGCGCCTGGGAGGCGGAAAAATTACATTTTCACGAAACAGCGTAAATTGATTGGAACTAATGGAAGGAATGTTTTGAAGGAAATTGTTGCCAGGAAACGTTACGAGCGTGAACGAAGCAGGGTACTAATGAATATTAGAAATACTTAGGTGAAAGGATGGTCCGCAATGAAGGCAATTCCCAGCGTAGCTGATGCATCATCAGTTACCTTTTCGGAGACATCCTTCGCGGAGGATCTCGATGGGCAATCTCGGTCAGCAGAAATTTAATTAAGAAGCACGCACATTGTAGGTCCGCACTCGGCGGGGTCGTTTCGCTCGTTTCCTCCCTCTTTTTCATTCTCTTTCCATTTGTCAGAACGCCGACTCCTGAGGGTGCGATCCGTTGATTAGCACGACCGCAACCATCAGCGAACAGTTTGCGACCCTGGGTTACGAGCGTTCTCTCAGTCGGTTAAGGTGACAGTACCTTCGTTCAATGCCTAGCTTCGGGGAAGCTTAATCTCTCTGGTCGTCAATACCACTTAATTGTGTGGAAGTAATTAGCGCGGAGACTGATTCGGAGAGTCCGACACTGATTCCGGGTTAATTTCAATCGGGACGGGCCTTTCAAATTGTTTCAAAGCGAGTTACCATTTACTGCTGAGGAACATTGCCGTTGCATTGCTGCGGTAATGTATTTGATTTCAGTGATGGTAGAGTACGTTATCACGGTTCGACGAAAACTCGCTTGAATGGAAAACTACTATGAACCGATGGCTGAGAAGTTAATCTTGAATAGTTGTGAGAAACCATCGCGTGGACGTAACTATAAATTTAAATATAATTGTGAATAGATGGTTTGGTAAACTAGCACGTATTTAGTGTTAATTGAAAGCAGTGCAACGAGTGATAAGGGATACATCATTTGGTAAAAATATTTTTAACACTGCCATATCACCCATATATTGGTGACAGGATTATGAGTCTATGTTTAAAAATAAATTTGTATATTAATATATTCGTTGCATTAAATTTAGTTGATAATTTAAAGTTTTACATACATTTAAAGTTTTCAATCGCTGCTTCGTTACATAAATTAATTTAATTTTATGGAATTTTTGAGGTCGTCAGAATATTTGATTTTGAAGATCTACAACAATATCCTTGGGAAGAATGTTTAAAAAAATATATTTAAAATATTAACAGTGTTTGGTTCTAAAGATTTGTAATAATATAATTCAGGAGAAATGTCTAAAGTATTGTAAATATTTGGTTATATACATATATATGTATATATGTTTGGTTTGAATGATCCGCGTGATTAGAGAATTAAGTATTATCATACAAGGATGCTTGACGTTCACGATGAAGACTCTACCGACTGCGCTCCCTTGTCTGACTAGTCGAGGACTTACTCCCTTTCCTCCACGCAGTGTCTCCATTCCACTTGTCTGCTCCCGAACAGTCTCCATTCCCCTTCGCTGACTACATACCAATACAGTCCCGTGCGTCTGACCAGGAATAGTCTGTATTGTCCTTGTACGATTAGTGTTCTCCCTGCTTCTGTCGCTGAACGCGATTGTCCTCTCCTTGTCTGATCAGAACAGGTCCTTATTCCGCTTTATCTTTGGTTCTTCGATTTCTCCTCTGAGAATTGTTGCACCTCCACATCTATCGGCCTCTCAAAAATCAATGGCTCACGGTTGAGCATTTCCTTTAAAACTGTTCTTCCAAAACCGTTCCAATTAACGCGATAAAATAACTGTAGAATTATTCTTAAACTCTTTCGACACGTAGAAAAATCATGAAATCCTCTTTGATTTATTATATCACAGAAATGAAATCTTCTGCATCGGTAAAATCAATCCATGGCATAAATAATGTTGAACAAACATAATTTCGCGGTGTGAGAACATTGTTAACACGTTTAAATTGAACAAGTTTAATTTGTTTCATTTATACAAATGATCAGCGTTATTGAACAAAATTGTTAGTTACAAAAACTAAAGTTTCTGCACCTCATACTATAATCTGGTTAATTTTGGCAGTATTGCGTTAATGTTCAATGTTGTTAATTTATTGATAACCGTTCTTAATACTTTGACTGCCATGTCACCCATATATGGGTGACAGAGTAATTTGTCCATCTTTAAAAATAAATGTGTACATTAATATAATCGTTGCACTACATTTAGTTGAAATCTGGAGAATACGAGAAGGTCGAAGGATAACTATGTGTCGTACATTTAAAATTTAAAATTGTTGTTTGATCAAATAAATTACTTTGATTTTGTGGAATTTTTGAGGTTGTTGTTCTGGCAGTTAAAGTGTTAAACGATGTAACGGTGCCGGTCACCGGTGATCCAAGTAGCATTCAACGCGTTAATATCGTCGTTCTCGTATCACGGTCGCGCGATGGATCTTTCGAGTGATATTTCCCTCCGAGTAGACTTCTGTCTACTTAATGTTAACCCGTGAACGTACAAACACTTGTAATGTGGTCGACAGACACTATTAACAGTCCGATCGTGTAGCCGTTAGAGGATGGGATATCAAGAACGTAGCTAAGTGAATCCGGGACGGCCATTCGGGGTAATTAGCAAGGCGCCTAAATCACCGAAGTAGCATCGGCGGCTGGCAGGTCGGGTATGCCGCCTGCGGGTACCAGGATGTTACTGGTGATAGGAAGGGATAGCCACCAGGCGGAGACGGCAGATCATGGATGGAAATGCGGGAGAAGGCAACGAAGAACAGAGAGAATCTCCGTTTCTGCTTCTGCCTCTGCCTCTGACACGGCTTCTACCTTGGGCTTCAATGTGCACTGATTAGACAATGCTCGGCATTCAACGTCGTGCCGCTACTCTGTTTCTACCCATTTATGTCTGTCTGCCTCGTTTTCTGCATCGTTCATTTCACCCTACAAAATTATTTCGTTTGGATACATTAACCGCGAGAATTTCGTTTCCGATTAAATGGACGGATTCGCAGAGAGCTGCGATGACTCGCCGGATTCCCCGGATGCTCTGCTAATTATCATATTCACCTACTAATGCGGATCTAAAATATGACGTTTTCGATTCCCCTATTTTCACAGATCTCACAAGACACTCGTACTTTATACTGCGATTCGTAGCACATACGTTTTCATTTTTACCAGTTGACAGAATCTATGTAACAGGGGTATCCATAGGGAATAAATTATTTTGAAATCTAAAACAAACTTTGTAGTAAAATCAAGTTTTCATTTATAATCTATTATATTATCTCCATTATCATCATCAGCACCATACTCGGAGGGTTGAACAATTAAGAAATAGAAAAAAATAGAAATTAAAATATTTTAATAAAATTAAAAATTAAAATAGAAATAGAAAAATAGAAATTTATGAAATTTCTGAGATGGTTGGTTTAACAGTTAAAATGTTAAACAACAGTGGCAACCGATCATTTCTATCCACACAACCGGACCATAAAATTTGCAATCGCGTTGTCAAGAAAGCTGAGCAGAGGAGCCACGTTTCACGCTGTCTAAAAACGTAAAATGAACCTGGTCGCACTGTCATTCCGTTTCCAATCAATTTACTTTCCCCACCAACAAAAACCAATTTCTAAAGTCACTCGCATCGACTGGCGAACCCTCGCAAAATAAAGTTCCACCGAGCAGCTCGAATCTGACGCTTGGTAAGGCAGCCTCGCAGGCAGATAGTTGGTCTCGGGTGCTCGGCAACACCATAAAATCCTCTGTCAAGATTGCAGAGCACAAAGGTAGCCGGAAACAATGGGCACGGGTCGGAAAAACTGCATCTGTCAGAAGATCTCAAACGTAATGCATCGCAGCGTAACCGGGCTGGGGTTGGAGATCGTAGGAAACACTTTCCGGGTGGAAGGCGATGCATCGGGAGTCTGGACTGCTCGGTAAAAGGTAAAGCCCTTCTGTGAATGGTGGTACGAGTGTACCTCTTGGTCGGCCGTTCATAGAAAATACCTATAAATCCGTGGGGTCGGCCGGCCGCGCCGGCCATCCGTGAGAGGGTGCATCTATCGCAGCGGCGATATATAAATCCGCATCGGCGGTATATCAGGTTTTATGGCCGCGGTAGTTATTTACGCAACGGATAAAAATGCACGTGGAAAACGCTCGTAAACGCGGCGCGCGGCGCCGTTCCCGCAGATAGGGCTGAAAGGGGATCGCCCGCGGCCGGGCGGAGAGAGGGGCGCGAAAGAAAGCGTTCGCGAAAGAGCCATTCCTGTCTGTGTTCGCAAGAAACACACGAAAGGGTGGACCGAAGCCCGGGGTCGACGGAGAGGAGTAAAGCAGAGCGAAGAAGCGCAGGAGAGGCTATCTATTCTTCGTCCAGCGGAAGAAGGCACGGGGAAGCTTGTACCGTGGCGAGATCGGAAGAACAGCCGCGAAACGGGCAAAAGGCTTCTATCATTAGATCCGCCTATCCCCGCTACACACGTTAATCGCAACGTTCGAGTTTCGACGTCACACGCTGCATAGTATGCGTGACCGCTTTAGCCAATATTTCGGCTACAACCGAAATGGCGCGTGAAACGAGGCGTGTCGCTTTCACTCGGAGCCAATCAACCGCGCATTCGCACCTACGTCACCGCATTCCTTCCAGAGATCTTCTTCTCGTCTCGGTAGATATCTATGCACTATTACCTGGCAAACCCGCTTCGCGTTCCAAGTAGTTCGGAATAACCCGAATCGCTCGACTAAGAAAGCAAATTGATCCGAGTCTAGGCAGCCGATTGCTCACAGGCTGTAGATACTGGAGCTGCTATCCCCGCTATCTCCGACTCGTACGAGCGTCAGTGGGGAATACAAGTTCGCCCAGTGACTTACTCCCGTCTTTACTAAGCAGAATTGCCAGAAAAGGACTGAGTTTTCCACTCTACCAAAGGATTCCCCTTCGACAACTATCGTCACATTAATCGCTGCTAGCAAAACCGCTGTCGCATATTCGCCTCGCTCAGGGAGTCACTCCAGGAGAATCGACAGCAATTTGGTGACAACGGGTTACCGATAAAACGAGAAGATGTTGTACGTAACAGAATGCGTATGCAACGGAATTATAATTCCTACCACGCTAATGTCAAGTGTGGGGTTTTAGAAATCCGCTGTTGTCCCCGTGTTAGATTTTCTGTCTTCTTTTCGCGAACGAAGAATGCTGTTTCCGTTCGCAATAAACGCATGAGTAGACCGAAGGATGCGAGGTTGGTGGACAGAGAGGAGGAAAGAATGGCGAAGAGAAAACGGCGGAAAAGCGGGGTGGCCGGGGGATGAACGGTGGAGAAACGGAGGAGAGGCCATCCACGTACGTTTTCGTGGGTAACAAATTTATACGAGTTCGCCTGATTTATTGGCCGCAAGTTTAACAACGGCCGGACCACCCCCGGATCCACCCTAGAAAAAGGGGTGTGGTGAGAGACTGCCTGCCGATAGCGGAATTTATGACGCGCTACCCTCGATCCCTGCATCTCCAAGTAACTCGACGATCTTCCGCCGAGATACTTGATACAGAGGGGGCAATCATTGATTCACCCAGAATATATATATATAGGGGGTGGCCATCCCCGAAGCCGTGTGTCGTACGTGTGCACGCGTGCCCGCTGGATATTTATGCTTCTCGCGATGCAATGCGAATTTCCAACGGTGAATTAACATTCATGCTTGGTCGAATAATATCAACATTTTGGTACCGTTACATTTTCGAGAATCGTCAAATTATGTGCGCTTTACGAGGCGACTGAACGATCTTTAGAAATGTGAAGGTTTCCTAAAATATTCTACTTAAATTGTCGACGAATTTAGCGTTACACCTGACAGACGAAAAATGCAGATATATTGTTGCATATTCAGGAAAATAATTGTTGAGACTTTATGGAGAAATTAACGAAGATATATTAGTCTGGTTACCAAAGATTTGTTCTACTCGCCAGAGCAGTTAAAATTCCCACTTCTTGTCTGACCAAGGACAGGTTCGTTCTACTTGTTGCTGTTCATTCTATTTGCCTATGCATCTCAGTGTATCTTTTCCTCGTACTCCGATCTCGCGTACACGACAAGACGAAACGAACTGCTAACTCGCAATTGTTGATGCATTTACGAGGTCCGATATCGGTGCTCGCAAAAATGCAGTTCCGATTACAATGAAAAATATGTTGCGTCATTTCGAGAATGCTTCGGAACACAAATTGTTGGCAAAACACGGTAGACAGTGGCAAGTCGCGCGAAATAACTTCCCGTCAAAAAAACGATGGTTTTTAATTGCCCGGCCGGCGACAGTTCAGATCGCAATTAATTCCACTTCGATTTTTCTGCCACGACATCGGAACAATACGTGCCGGCCGGCTCGCAATTACCATCGAACAACGCATTGTTTCGGGGAAATCCGGATTGGATCGTCGCGCGAAATTCCGAAGTCGGGAGTTGTGGGAGAGGGTTGTTGCGAACCGGTTCGCGGACGCTTGGTCTCGGTCGAATAAAATCGCTGTCGGCTTTATTAAATTGAAAACGTAAATTACTCATAATCCGTCCGCAACGGTGGCGAACAGTTTCGTGCCCGCGGATCGGCGCTGCACAGTGATCGGTGGCGCGAGCTTCGAAACGAGCATGGTTGGTCGATAGCGTGTCGGTGAATTCGTTAAGCATGGGTCCAAGGGTAGGGTGCGGAGCGAGCGAGCGAGCGAGAGAGAAAGAAAGAAGAGAGAGAGTGAGAGAGAGAGAGAGAGAGAGAGAGAGAGAGAGAGAGAGCGGCAGGTAATTTCGTTGGCCAGTCATTCACCCATCTCGTCGACGTTTCCGTCTCTCGGAGTTTTTGAAAGAAACTTCCGACGTTTCTAGCCGAAGATTCGTACGGAACGAACGAACCGGAAAGGAGATGGCGGTGGAATTGGCTAAAAGCGGACGGTGGACTGTGGGAATGTAAGGGAGAAAGGAGGGTTGTTGGATTCTCGAACGGAAAAGAGCCGTACCACGTTCCCCTGGCCTCGGCTAAGTTAGACTCTTTCCCCGGCAAGTTCGGTATAAGTTCTAGATATAAGCTCTCCGCCTTATTTTGCTCCATTTCCTGACTCTTAATTACTTTGCTAATTCTTAACTAGGAACCTTGCCGTGGTCCCGGAGTCTGAAATAACAACTCGCATCCCTGCCCCTCCTCTTCAACCCATCGTTCTCCTCCTGCTCCTCCTCCTTCTCTTCTCTTTCTCTTTCCACCTCTGCTCCGTCTCCTCCTCCTCCTCCTCCTTCTCGTCTTATCTACTTACCTCGCTACGGACTGTTTAAACCGTGGGGCAATTCTTTTTTTCGTCTTCCGTTGCACAGCCTCGGTTCTGTACCTACGCCAAGCCAACAACCAATTTCGTTCACCGTTAACATAGGATCGTTTGCTTGCAAAACGGATCCCGGTTCGAGGTCGACGGAGAATTATTTGCCGCGAACTTGCACTCACTCTCAAGCTCGTTCCAGCACCACCGGGTTTCTTATTCGAGCCTGATTGCATTGTTAATGGGCTCCCGCATCGTTCCGATCTGTGTCTCTTGCTTCCCAACAGGCCTTTGTGCTTTCCCTCCGTTCATCTCGGAACGTGTCATTCGTAATAACCAACGACATACAAATAATCTAGTCGTCCGTTCAATGCGGCGTCGGGAGAAACCACGTTTTCAAAGTGTTCGACAATTTTAATAGAAATTCTCGTACATCAGTAAGATACTATGAAACAGGAAAGTGGGCTAAACATTAGTATTTCTTAGAATATTAACGATACATCGAAAGATTGCAACTTGATAATTTCTCGGAAAATAAACGAAGTATATTTTACACATGTTGACAACAGCAAAACAGAATTTCATTTTTATAGATCGAAATCATCGTTAAGAGTTCGCCTGGACGTTACGGTCCAAGCAGTCGATCGATCATATATTTCTAATTCGGAATGACTTGTTGCTCGAATGCGTAAAACGGAAAATTAATTCTGGCTGCCCCTAATGCGCTCCGCGACGAGTCGAGTTTTTGGCAAACGCGTGAACGTGTCCCATCTGCGACGGGGCCGTAAATCGGAATTCACGGAGTGCGAATAATGTGACGGGAAGAGGTTTTAATGATGAAATGGAAGAACAAGTTTTCGGGATTCGGACAGGGGGAACTAGCGAGAGTTTATTAAAAGTGGGTCGCGTCGGTGGCGAAACACGGGGGGTGAGAAACGCGGAGTCAAAGTGGACGATCGGAGGGGTAAGTATAAAGGGATAATCGGAAGAGACATCGATGGCCAGTGGTGGGGCCGTCAGAGACATCTGGTGGCTTTGTCTCCGGGCCAAGACACGCCTCCTTTACGAGTTGGCTTAGCTCTATAAACGCTTTTCTTAGAGGCAATCGGGTTCCTTTTGCGATTTACCGTCCATCGAGGACGATCGTTGCGCCAGACAAGCAAAAGGACACCGAATCGTTGTGCGCCCTTCCGCCGCCAAGAATGTCGCGTGCTCGGAAGAAGGAACGACCGTGGAGGGCTATTGGATGCAGCTAAGCCGGTCGGACGTCGAGCGCCAAAAAGCGAAGGAAACGCGACGAAACGGATGCGATATAAAACGAGAGAGGGTGCTCCCTCGCCTCCTCCACCCTCTCTCACCCTCCCGGCGCCCCCTCCGCTCTTCGAGCTCGAAACTGAACGTGTATTTCCCGTCGCGTTACAACTGTTTGCTCGCCGCGCGACCTTAAGCAGTTTACGGTACACTCGGAGCATCGGCGTGTAAACTGGCTGACGAGACGTGGACAAACAGCTAGTCAACGAGGCCAGACATCCCTTTCATTGCCAAGGCAAACATAAAGGAGACGCGTATTCCGTTCTTAAGACCGAAACAGTGGCACCGGCCGAGACGCGAGGCATATACGGCCAGTTATACGACGGGTTTTACGAGCGGACCACGGGTCTTTTTTCGGACGCCGTTTTCCAACGGGCGATATCGGTGGATCGTTTTCATAATGCTACGACCACGGTCCGAGGCGGACCGCTTCGGAAAAGTCGAGGCCGGGCGCGGTCACGCAGTTTCATCGAAATTTGCGTATCGACGAACCGAGCGGAAAAATTGCCGTTACAGGAGCGAGTGGATTTCACGAATTCCTTCGAAGAGGACGAAACGAGCTGAACCGAAATCGAAGTCGAAGCCACGTACTGGAAGGAGGGTGCGCGACGGACAGACTTCCCGCTATTCAAGAAGGAAACGACTTTCGAGATTTGAAAACGAGCTGCTCAAAAATTCGATTACTCACGGGCGAGGCACGCGAAGGGTTCGGAGACGGAAATAAGGGCGCGTCTTCTGATTGGTCCAGCCGAGAGGAAATCGCCTCGAGATTGGTTATTATTACCCCGTTAACGCAGTTACCGTTGCCACCAATCGCGTTTCCAATCATCTTCGTTATCGAACTCCTCGCGACGAAATATCGCCCTCCATCCCCGTTCTCCGGCTCTGTCCCTTTCTTTTGTCCGTCGACGTTCCTCTATCTTGTCCTGCACAACCCTCGCCCTTCGCCGCTCTCGTCAAACCGATTTCCTTTCTTGCCTCTCCGCTCGTTCTGTCAACTTTCCCATACGCGCGATCGAGGGGAGATTTTGGTTGATTACCGCGCCGCTCCGAAACCTACCGCAGTTTGTCCCTTGTCAGCTCTGTCGACGGTGAAACCTCGGACACGCTGGATGACACGGTCCCCAACACCAGTTCAAACTATCAACAACGACATTTCATGATTCACCGATCATTTCGGCTGATCGTCTCGTCAAAGCGTCAGGTTAATCTAAAAAACACTTTTTCTCATGCGAAAATGCAATACGCGGCTGCGTTTCCGAGTTATCGATGAAACAATCAGGAGACACGCTCGCTATAGTCCTGCTTCGATTGGTCCGTGTATTTCGTTGACGACAAATTTGCAAAGGAAAAAGTTTCTTCGTGTAACTCCAACAATTACACCATTCAACGAACTCGAACACTTTTGGGACACCGTATGTAGCAAAATAACTACATTTTGTATTACACAACAATAACAAAAATAAGCAACAATAAATTGTTTATCCTTTGTGAAACGAGAAAAAGGAAAGTCAAATTTGTAGTCACCGCGTGCGTAGCTATTCTCCATCGATTGTATGGGGTCAGAGATTAAATAGAATGTCATTTCGGTTCAAAGAAAATTCAGGAAACACATGTTTAAAAGATTCTGTTCGAAATCTTGATCACGAGTCTGACTCGCAGTTGTAGGCCAAGGGGTTAACAATTTGAGCACATTGAAAATAATATATGGTTATTCTTCGACTATTTTCGTCTGTGTCCATTTTATTGCAATAACCAAGAACAGTGACCAGTCTCCTCGTCCGGTGAAGAACTATACCCGCTTTGGTGGCCGACGCGACGCAGTCTCGTTCCACTTGGACAACAATATGCATGCTCGTTCTACTCGGCCGACTATACACCGACTTATTCTACCTTTCTTGCTTCCGCGAGTCCAATCTTCTCGACTGACCCAATAAAACCGGCAATCGGTGAATCACCGATCTAATAAAGACTTCTGCACTAGTCCGACTATACGCAGACCTTATTCCACTTATCAGTTCGCCGCAGTCGCATCAAATCGCCGCGACCCGGCGATCGATTTTACATAATTCAACCGCAGGTCGTATTACCCCGTCCCACGGTAACCGAAAAATGAGAAATGGATTCTCGGGTGCAAAACTGACGGTTGATTTCGCTGGACGCGAACCGAAAGATTCGATTGCCAACCGAAACGTCCTCTTCTCGCTTCCGCCTCGGGTCCTCGGCATCGAAACAAACGACGCCGAAGGACATGTATCTTCCGAAGGGGCTGTTTTCCCCGTGGGATCTGCCGATCGGAAAATAAAACGGAAAAAACGTGGGGGGCGAGAAGACGAAAATAAGAAGAGAGAAGAAACCAGCGTGGGGGGAGGGGGTAGGTGGTTTCGGATGACTTTGTAGGAGGACCAGGCTCGTTATACTGTCGTCGACAATTTAAAACTCGCCACGTAATCCATCCTCCATTAATATCGAAGGGAACGCCGCGCGGCCGCGTGCTCGCGCGCGCGCTTACGTTTCCCGTTGAGAGAGAGATTTATGCTCGCCTACGTGACAAAAGGCGACCAACTTCGGGGTCTAGTTTACAGCGCGGCAGTGTTACGACGGATATCTGAAATATTCAGGGGACGGCAAAAGGTATACGTGGGAATTCGAGTCTGTCTGCAGTGAGTAATAAATTGAAACGTGCATATCTCCGGAGGCAAACCGTCGTCGTGGTATACCAACACGAACCTGGTGAGAGCAGATAAGCAACGACGCGGTAATCCTCGGACACACTGTGTGTAAGTTAACGCCGTTAGACCTTGCGTATTACATTAACGTTCAAGCTCGTTCAACGGGGCCGGGGATAGAGAGCGAGATAACCGAACGGGGACACAAAAGGACCAGAAAAAGAAGAGGCCTGGCAACGAAGACGCCTCGGTTAATTCACACCGGCGAACAGCTCTCTCCGCTCTACGGCTAAAACGCGGCCGCGCGCTTCTGCGGTTTCGAGAAAACCAGCCGCACGACTAAAACGCTATCCGAAATCAGACCTTCTTTGCGCTTTAATAATTTACCGAAACGTTCGATAAATATGAACCTAGTAGATTCTGGTACGATCCCAGATGGTTGTCGATTGGCAAAATATTTTTTCAGTGCTTCGATTCACAATGATCGAATTTTTTTGTGCAGAAATTTATGCAGTTTGCGAATTATATTTGTACGAGCATGTAAATGTGTTAGATTCTAGTACTACAAGTTGAACAGCGATTTTTATGTTGCAGATAAGTAAAGAATAGAAATTATTGATTTTTGAGTGCTTCGAGAAATGTTAACTCTACTACGATTGCATTTTGTGCAGTTTACGCAACTTGCCTAACTATATTTGGACGAGGATATAAAACCTACTCGATTCTAGCATTGCACAGTTAAACAGTGATCTTTATGTTGCAACTGAGTAAAGAATGAACACGTTCGTCGATTTTGTTCATTTCACTGCATCACATTAAATGTGTAATATTTGTATTCTTTCTTAGACACGTTCTACTTAATTCAAATTTTGTGCAGAAAATTATAGTTCGTCTAGGTATATTTTTACGATGAAGTAAATCAGCTGGATTTTAACAATATCATATGAAATGTTTGAGATTTGTATTCTTCGTTCAGAACGTATTAATTAATCTCCTTTACATTTACTTTACTGCAAATGGGAGCGGAAGCAAGGATCTTTGTACGCTTCGATGAACTACGTGTGCACGTTTAATCGTTGAAACTTTAACAGATCAGTCGTAAAAAGCTTTAAATGTATTTCGGCGGAACTGTAAATTCCGGAACTGTAAGATCGACGACTAAAACATTTCCGGCCGCTAATTGAAAACTAACGAATACACCTGATTTATTGGTGTCCGCCGAATTACGATGGAACGAGACCGGTACTTAGCACGGCTCTGTACCGGACTGTCAGCGTTAATGACGTCGACGGCCGCTAAATACGCTGACGTGGAAAGAAAAGGACGTCGGTCGCGGAAGGATGTTCTCGTTAACATGAAACAGAATACTATAGAGCGCCGTCAGCGGATCGAAGCCGAAGGAGTGCGCCCGTGACTGATGGTAACGATATCCGCGCAACAAAAATGAAATTATAATTAGCTCACTGCCGGACGATGGGCGACGGGACAGGGGTCTTTTGTTCCGTGTAACGAAGCGACGACGACGACGACGACGATGCCCGGGCTAAAAAGAATCGTGATACCAATTGCGTTCGACGCGACGCGACGTCGACGTCGACGTAGACTTCGAACGCCGCCGCCGTTCTTGTTTTTTAACGGTGCATAATAAAACCGGCGACGGGAACACAAAAGCTTGAGCAAACGCGATATTCGTCGCATGAATTATTACATTACGAATTAAATAATCGTTAGGATCTTAAGGGGTCCGTTAATTACATGGCTCGTTGGTACAGTGCAACAACAAGCAGAAAGAAAATGGAAGGGGGACACGGCAGCGGCAATGGCGGCGGCGGCGGCCGTTGCTCAAATACACGCGGGGGTAATTGAAATGAAATTGTACCGTTAATTGGAATTCGATATCGAGTAAAAAATACGATATTACGCTCGTCAGGTATACTGCACAGTGTCTCGTAGATTTATTCGTACGACAAGACCGAATGTCTCGGCCGTATACACAAATGCAGAGGACTCCCTTTTGTGCGATGAATGCACGGGAATCGAGCATATTAGATTATGCAAAACACGACCGGCGAGTCGCGGATGAAAAATCAACCCGTCGACTGTGTTCGATCGAACACGTTTTCGTACCCACCGAGACGGAAATTTAATCATGCCGAAATTAGACCGCGGATTCTTTGTTTCTCGGAGATCTCGCGAAATCAACCGAACAAATTATTACGTAGCGTTTAACGCAGGTTTCTTGGTGCATTTTCATGAAAATTATCGACGAAGGAGGTTGTGCTTCGCTCGAGAAGAAAGTTTGTCGTACGTACCGTACTCTTAGGCTGTCGGGTGGGCGGGTATTCTTCGGCCGGTTTAAATTATTACGGATGGATCGAATGGTCGTTCGATAGGCAAGCATTCGAATGGATCTGGTTGCGATTGCTATGAAATTCAAAGCGCCCGGGACGTAAGAGTTAATTTAAAAGTGGCGAACAGTCGTCCCAGGGGTATTGGTATCGCGTAAACTGTTCTTTCGAACTCGAACAAACCGAATTACTTACAGATCGAAGTTCGCGAAAGCGGAACGATTACAGCGCGGAAGTTTCAGCGAGGAGACCGTTCGAAATTTACGGAGAACCCGGCGAGTCGCCGAGTAATCTCATTGTAACCGAATCATTATCGTCGCGATTAACTTTTATTATTCGGCCGTTAAAGATTCCGTATCTGTCGGCGACGGTGGCCGTTCGGATTTTACGTTTCCCCCGTGGGCCGAAGTGACCGCGGCCACCGAACGTTTCCTTTCCCTCGTAAAAAGGAAATTTATTTCCCCGTTAATGGTCCCGACGGTTCAGCATTTCGATAACAGGTTACAGAATACTTAGTTACCTTCGTTACACGCGATCCCGCGAACGGCGAAGCGGGCTTTGCATTTTCTCGAGTTCTTTGCGTCGTTCTCTCCCTCCCGCCCCCCGCACGAAATGGACCCGCGCGCGGCCAGAAGCCGATGCTCGGCTTTCATGCGACGTAATTTATTCCGAGCCCGGTTATCGAAAAACATAACTAATGCTTCTCGTCATCCGCAGCGAATTTTCGTCGGCCTCGGATGAAAAAGAGAGAAAACGACGGCGAACCGCAGAGAGAGAGAGAGAGAGAGAGAGAGAGAGAGAGAGAGAGAGAAAGAGGGCGAACGCGTTTTTCAGCTCGACACGTCGCTCGCGCGCTCTGCGTCGACGACGACACGAATCGATAGCCCGACGATGTCGTGCCTCTGCCGGGGCAGAAAGTCATCCTGAAGAAACGGCCGGCAGAAGGACAATTAATCATAGAGACGCCGACGGAGACCTCGTGATAATAAATGCGAACGACAACGTGTGCCGAGTGCGTGTGCCACACAGCCCCCGAGAGCCGGAGGGATAACGCGAACAGAGGCGGGGGTTGGTGGCTCCACGGGGCCTGACATTTCCGGATAGGGTGACAATCAGAATGACGCCGCGTATCCTTTGTACCCTAGTAATTAGTTTCCTCTATCCTACGTGTCTGTCCTCTACATAGTTACCTGCACGCGCGCGGGCGGGGAGAACCGAGTGACACGAAACCGAGGAGAATCTGCATCTCCCACCGAAGAGCCAACATTTACCGACTTCGTGCCTGTTGGCAGATGTGTCTGAGTGTACGTGTGCCTACCTGTACGTATATGTATGTATGTGTGCGTGTGTGCGCGCGCTCTGTCGCACAGACCACCACACCGCGTTCCACGCTGCCTTCTGATATTTACGTTCAAAGGAAAATTCGAATTTCCAACTGGCGCGGCGTCGCGTCGCGGTCTCGCCTAATTGAGGATTTTCGCGTACCGTCGGCTTCTCCAGCTCGAACCGAGGCCCGTTGTTAATCGGCGACGCTATTCTGCGACGATATTCGCCGACACGATGGTCTAAGAAGCTCGTAAACTGTGCGAAATAAATTCTACGGCTGCTTGATGCTGTTTTAATTGTTGGGGCTTGCTTGCGCCGTTCGTGGATCGTGTTAGTGCTCACTGTCAAGCGAGTAGTCTAACTTTGCAAGCTGTGGGGAGCGAATTCTACTGCTGCTCGATGCTGCCTCGATCGATGGACCCTGCGATGTCTGCATTGATTTTGTATTCGATATCGAGCGACTGGTCCGAGAAGCTCAAGAAACATCAGAAATAAATTGTGACGCTGTTTGTTGCCGTTTTCATTTTAGAATTTTGAGATGTGTAGTGTGCGAATTAATTTTGTGTTAGCAGCTTTAAGTAAATTGTCTAAAAAAAGTCGTCAGATACAGGAAATAAATGATGACGCTGTCGATGCTGTTTTAATTGCTGGAGCTTGCGATGTTTAATACGTAGATCGGATTTGTGTTCAATTTTTAGGCGAGTGGTCCGAGAAGCTTGTGAAACGTCGGAAATAAATTGTGACGCTGTTTGTTGCTGTGTTCATGATTGAATTTTGAGATGTGCAGTGTGGGAATTAATTTTGTGTTAGCAGGGTCAAGCGAGTGTTCTAAGAAACTTGTGAGAAAGAAATAAATGACGATTCTGTTGATGCTGTTCTAATTGATGGAACTTGCGTTATTCGGTTTCTGGAGGGATTTTGCGTTACCAGCCCAAGTGAATGGTCTGAGAAACTCGTAAGACGTAGGAAATAAAAGATGGCGCTGTTCGATGCTGTTTTCACTTTAGTGCACAATTTTATGAATTGTCGAATGTAAAAATTTATGGCTTTACGTGTCGTTTTGAAATAATTTTCTTAATGCACAGACGACGACAATCTCAATCACAAATGAGCAGAATCCTCGAGATAGAAGGAACCTGTGAATAGGTTGAAAAGTTGAAACGCGTGAATGTGGAAATTTGAATCTTAGCGATGGTGGGAATTATCGTTGCCGATTGATAACCGAGAGAGGACCGTGTGACGGAAGGGCGCCACAAATCATTCGTCGCGTATTTTTCCATAATATTAAATGGCACTTTAGGGTGACATTACACTTCGTAAACACGGGAAGCAGTAAAATCGGCGATTCCCCGTTGGAATCTAAATATGAGTGCAGATATAACCCTAATCGGCTTAGGCACACCCACGGGAGACGCAATAATCGGGAACGGTCCCCGTACGACCATGAATTAATTCCGCGCGGATAATTCTCCATTATTCAAGCCGCGAAATCATATTTCGAATCTGTTTCAGGCTGGGCAATCGGAACCTTTGCGTTCTCGCTTTTCATCTGGCATACGATAGAACAAAATGGTTCATAAATTTCTAATGCATATTAATACCGACATTGTTTATTTATTCGAACTCGATAGATATTTCTCGAATTCACCGGTGTGTAAACATTTACTTATCGACGGGCACGCGGAATGTTCTGCGGCCGAAGAACGTCGAACCGCGATCCGAACAAAACCGAATCGCCGGATGAAACAGTGATACAAATGTCGTACTAACAGAAATTACACAAACTCATTGATTTTTTATAATATACGCAAATGCCTGCGTGCTGACTTCCTTAACCCTTTGCACTACAAGCAATTTTAATTTCTAATTCGTGGCAATTTTAGTCCCCGAAGAATTCCATTGTACGCGGTTCATTTTCATTTTCGTGCATATCAAATTTGTTACTATTAATCGTACGCGCAACGCTTCAACTTTTACTAATTTCTTGAATACAAACGTTGTAATGTAACAATTATTTTAAACAATAGTCTGACAATTTCCGTAGAGGGGCCATTGGAGTGCTAAGGGTTAATTTATTTCTAGTACTCGCCTACAAGTATCATTCTCAACAAATTGACCGATTTGAACCGAATTGATTGTCAATTCGGCAACCATAAAAATTCGATAAAAATCGAAACAATCTCGCGTCCGAATCAAAAGAAATTAAAGCTCAGTTCTCTGATATTGAACAGAGTCGACAGCTAATTCGGTACGCTTAACCGATCACTATTAAAATTAATGTTTAAGTCTAGAATAATAATTCCACCACCGAAACGAATTTCATATAACAAAGCTTTGATGCTCGATTTTCTCAAGAAATTACTCGAAAGCTAGTCTCGATGACACAGGTACCCCAGTTCTCTATTCGAACGATCCTCGCGCACTCTGAACTAATTTACTATTCAAATCCCGTCGATACGGCTGTTGTCGAGCAAAGTTCATTTTAATATTCCGCGTTAATTATGTCCTGTAAAATACGAAACAAGCTCCAGCCTGATAAAGTAAACGAGGGAAAGCACTGGTAACCCAGTCTAATAAACTGACGTCGGTATAATCCTCCGCCATGGCGTGTCTTTTCCAAAAAGCGTCGCTGCAATCAGCAACCTCTGGGGCTGGAGCCGGACTAGGTAATCGGGTGACTGAACACGATAGGGTTGGTAGGTCGCCGTAAAGAGGGCGGGATAAATCTGAGAATTTAATATCCTTCGAGGAGGTATGTAATATTCTCTAAAAGCTTTCGCCCGGCTTTCCTGATTCGATGCTGGACCGGCGCAGTGTTTTTTCCTGCCCTGAAAATCATCGAACGAACGAGGCTGTCTATCAAATTCCTGACACTTTCTTGGGAGCTTCGTGACAGCGAAACCGTTTCGGCTTGCCCTTTAACAATTTATTAACGCTTCACCTGTCAGAGATTCTATGCCGGATCTCTGAAGATCAATGACCAATGCTTGAGAATTTCTTCATGAGATTTCTAAAAGCAAATTCGCTCGTAACAACTTTTAAAATTATTATTTAAAAGAAAACTGTCGTGCTGCTTTTCAGTAACAAATTTTTTCAAGTTAAATTCCCACTATTTTGAGAATTCTTCAAATAGAATACTGTTTCGGAAACGCTTTCTAACAACTTGAACACATTGACTGCCATGTCACCCATATATGGGTGACAGAATTATTTGTCCATGTTTAAAAATAAATTTGTACGCTAATATATTTATTGCGCTCAATTTAATTTATATCTGGAGACTACAAGAAGGTTGCTGCAGCAAATAAATTACTTTGATTTTGTGGAATTTTTGAGATTATTGGTGGGGCAGTTAAAGTGTTCATGTACGTATGATTTCAAAGAAAATATAGGATTTTCTTCCAGCGGAGTTCAGTTAAAGTTCAGTCGTTTTAACTGCTCGAATATCTGCCGGATAACTGTCACGGTATTACTCCCGCTACGAGGCAGACGGATCCCGAGGTGGTGGAATTTAACGCGACTTCGCTGTAGTATTTTCCTCTGGTCTGATCGTAAACCTTAGCTAAATGAAATTCGCGTAATCTGAACGCTGTCGTCGCTCGTTGGCGCGGCGCTGTCTAGTTTTCTAAACGGTGCTCGACGGAACGCGGCTCGCCGGGCAAAGAACCAGGAAAGATTATTGATGGGTCCCGATAGCTAAGACGAAGGCGAGCGAATCACTGCCGGTGTAATTACGAAATGGCTGTTAGGACGGAACGCCGCCATTATTCCAGCACGAACCGATCCATCATCCACCGTCGCTACGGGGTGGCGGTGAGCTGTAAACTCCCTCCCGCCCCTCAGTCCGGCTACTCTTTTTTCCAACCCCCTCCCCGTGTTCCCGGCTGATTTCATTCGCGCTTTAACGCCTTCCAGATGATCGGGGGATCGCCGATGTAATTACCATGAAGTGGCTTTCATCGAGGTGCGCCCATTTCATGCTCTTAAGGTGAATTCATTGCTCGGGGGCCCGTCGCGTCGTCCCGGCTATATTGGGAATCGATCATAGATCACCAACGATGACATCATCGCGTCAAGGGGCTATCAGCCGTGGCGACGGGTATTTTTACGACGAGCGAATCCTTTCCAGTCGCCGACAGACCGTGACAATGGACGGTGACTGCCTCGTTCGATCGGCGAACACTATTTTTCACCGTCGTTTGTTTTGCGAACTTACTGCAATTTGCAAGTACCTCTTCGCCATCGACGGTGGACCCCGGGAAACGATATTCGCGAGGAAATCTTATTTCGGACGAACCGAAGACTTTTCTCCAAACATATATTCACTGGCAGATTCGAAAGCGAAGAGCAAAAGAGTGAAGACTCGACGAATGCATTGTCTTAAATGGATAAAGTCGAATTCTAACTTCTCAACTGATAAACAGATGAAAGACGTTTCTAGTTGATATTTCGCTTCGGTACCTGCAATTTTATACGAAACCCGTTTCACGATATTAATGGAAGAAGAATTAGACGAATGCATAAAAGGTCGACAAATGTATGTTTGGATGAGCGAATAGATAGACGATTGATTCGATGGATGAATGATTATAAACTTGAATACACAGAAAAGCGAATGATTATAGAGTTAAGTGCATAAGATGAATGCATACGCAGATAGACAAACGTAAAAATAATTGAAAAATCTCTCATTTTTAATTCTAAAATCTTGTCTATAAAACTCTTCTGTTTCTCAGACATGAAAAAGCCAACGAACAAAATCAGCGCCGAATTCGGAGCAACGAGAACATCGCAGTTAAGGCACGATCCAATCTTTGGAAAGGGTGTAAAGCGAACAGCAATGATCTCGAGCAATCCCGATGGTCCTTCGGAGGAAATGTTCAGCATTTGAAATTTAATTACGACCGGGCGATGTTTCTTCGTCGCCTGACCGCGTCCTCTCGTCAGATTTCCGCATGGAACGAGAACACCGTCAGGATCCACCTCGACTCGTCAAACTTCAGCGTCGTCACCCATGGCGGCGCAAAGTAAACGGAGTAGCGAGTGACGTGTTATTTACCGCCTTGCTGTAATCTCAGTTCGTCGCCTGCGTTCCCGTCCCCTCGACGTCGCATCCTCTCTCTTCCAGGGCTTTCTTTTACCGACGTGCTTCGCCACGTCGCGCCCCACTCCGCCGACGTCGTCGTCGTCGTCGTCGACGTCGCCGCCTCTTTTTCCTTCGGGCTTCATCCACTTCCGCTCGTCGCACCGTTGACGGTTAAAAGTCGGCTTCTCGTCACTTGCCGCGGAGAGTTGTTCCTTATATCCGCCGCATATCGCCCCGACGATCTTGTCTTCCATCTTGTCTCCGGTATCTCTCTCTCCCTCTCTCTTTCATTCTCTTATGTCCTCCCTCTTTGTCGGTACTCCTTCTTCCTTTCGTTTTTACCGCCTGAAACGCGAGCCGCCGCGTTTCCACAAGGACGAACTTGTGAAAAAGTCGACCGCCGCGAACAAAACGCTCGAAGATGATTCAGGACACCTTTAAACCCATGCAAAGTGCTCCTGGTTCGTAGGAACACTTCGCCATAATACAGGCGGGTCTTCGAGTATTGGTAGGACCAACTCCAGCACACATTTCTTAATAGTAATTCCATTTTTTCAATTCTCAAGCATCTACTTGGTTATGTCTGTTCGATACATTATTTTCATTGCGTTGATATAATTACTAGACTGTGGATCTTTATGCAAAATAAAAATTGTTTGAAACTATTATAAAACACCAACCATCTTGGAAACTCAGAAATGACAAAGCAACATCGTCAAATTCTCTTAACACGTTGAATGCCACGGTGATCACCGGTGACCAGCACCGTTGCGTCGTTTAAGAATGATTATCATTAAATTTATGGCATTGAACGTCGATTTATCATTGTGGAAGTTAACTAGATTGTAGTATGACGTGAGAGCTTCGTTATACAGTAACTAACAATTCTCTTTAACCACACTGATCACTTCTATGAATGAAATAAATGAAACTCGTCTGAAGTATTAAAGTTATTACAATTTTGTACTTGATCTATTCATTTTGGAAATATGAATAATGGAAATACAAAGTGTGTCTCGTTAGGTGTATGCATACCGAAAGATGCGTAGAACGGCGTCAGATAATGTTGCACGAGATATACACACAGTAGTATAGTATATCACGCGCATTGTTCAACAATTGTACACGGTTCAGTTGCAAAAACTGAATTTTCTAAATTCACCGTGTAGGATCGCAAGGAATCGGACGAAACGAATAATTTCTAACATAAGCGGCGAGATAGCGATTACGAAGTAGGAGCCCAAAAAAGTGGGGCAATTTGATGCGCTTAAATTGGAGGGAGATAGGTCAAGAAAGTTTTCTACCATCCTGGCGCGTTCGCAAATAATTTTGCGTGGGAAAGAATGGCTTTTGTTTCTCGTCCGTAGCCAAGCTCCGCGAACCCGATACCCTTATCGCCACCCGTGCCATGCTCGTTTCTCTTTTCCCGGTTTTTCGCAGGTGGAACGGACGCGTTAGCCGACAGAATGCTCGCCGGTGACGAGTGAAATTTTTTCGACGTCGTTGTTCGCGTCGATGGCATCGTTATTTTGAATTAAAAATTAATTTATCGCTCGTACCGCCGCCGCCGCTGAAATTATGGACAGTGTAATTAATTCAGACGGCAAAACGAAAAAGAGATCCGCTTTTACAACGATCGATGCGATGGATTGTTCTGTGACGTTTGCAGCTCGGTGTGGATAGCATCGTGTTTCTTGCAGGGACGAATAAATTAATGAAATAACAGTTTAATGCTCGACGATGCTGTTCTTTCGACGTTGATGAAAATAAATGTATAAAATGATTTGCAACAAACCGGGCAAAAATTTCATATTTCCGTGAATTAAAATTTTGATTGAAATGTTGCGATTCTTGCGCGGAAATTACGAACGTATTAAACGATTGTTTCGGATCTCCTGCGAAAAGAGAATAACAATTAATAATACATTAACTCGACGTTGTTTCGATATGGAATTTTAAAGATCTATAACGTGCAAAAGTAATTCTTTTTCCGAAAATATATTTACTGTTCGACGTCACTGTTCTTCTAAAACTAACGTAACTAATATAATGAGATGTTATGAAAGAATTTGCAATAAACGAAGTATAAATGCAGCAGAGATTCTAGATAAATGAAAATAGCGATCGAAGACACTGTGACTATTTTCCCAGGTAATATCTACGAACAAGATGGACATCTCAAATTTCTCATGACGAATAAGTAAACTGAATTGTCCAAGAGTTAAATATTCAACGACGCCATTTTTCTAAATCTAACGCAACTGATTTAATACAATGTGATTTTCTAAAAGAGTTTGTAATAAACGAAGCATAAATTCATAAAAGATTCTGGATAGATCGCAATCATGATTGAAGACACTGTGACTATTTCGAATAGATATAAACGAGAAAAATGGACGTTTCGCATTTCTCGCCGGAAATAAGAAAATTAAATTGAGTAAGTAACAAACGAACCGCGAGAACAGCAATAGTACCGCCGGAATGAAAATAGCGATAGAAGATCTTGAAATACTTTCGCGGTAAATGTAAAACGAGGAAGATGAATGTCTCTATTAAATAAGCATCCGGAAACGTCGCGGCCGAATCAGGCTGAATATTCAATATATCGAAAACGTTTCTGACCTTTAATTTATTACCCAGAAGCGCGGAGGAGCGCGCGACGCTCTCGGTCCGATCCAATACCGATAAAAAGGAACGACTAATGAAATTCAATTTCGGCGGTCTGCCGCGGCTCGATTTTCCATTAGGAAAAAATATTACGTCCGCGGCGGACATTCATCAGCCGGATGGCGATCTCGTACACGGGGGCCACTGCATTCTCCGCTTCCGGTTTCGGTCAGTCGTCGCATCCCGCGTTGCGTCGCGCGTCGCATCGCTGTCGCGTCGCCGAGTTCTTTGTCGAAGTTTCAAATTCCGGCGGAGAGAACGGATTTCTTAAAACTGTTTACCGTCGACGCGAATGCTTTCAAGTAAATAGCAGGCTACATGGAAATATACTCGGGGCCGGTTTCGAAGATTAAACGCCGCGGCTCCATTCCGAATCAATAAATATTTTGAACTTCCTTCAAAGTCTTGCCCGGCGGTTTTGAGTACTTCGTCGCGCGATGCGAATTTATTTGCGTAGGGAAGCGATTTTTTTGTTCTCGCTGGATCGTCTCGCTGTTCCTCCTACGCTCTCTTTCTCTGCTCGGCGATGGACGAATAAAAAGACGCGAAAACACATCAAAGACAAACTTTCCTTTTAAAGAATAAAATGGAAGACGATGCTTGTCATTCTTGTAAGAAGATTCCATTTTTGCAAAGCGCTTAATGCATTTCTTCGCCGTGGCTACTACCCCGCTCCGCTTCCGGCTGCGTTCCCGCTACTTTGTGACCGGGAATCTTCGCGCAGCGGTTTTCTGAAGGAAAACAGATCCTTTCGTTTCCAAATCATTTTTCTGCTCCCTTTTTTATCCGCGGTAACGCGGTCGCTGCGACGTGCGCCTGAAATATTGGATTTGGCGAACGAGCGAGCTGAATCTCATTACCTAACGCTCTTTCCTATAAATTTTCGACACGCGTAAAAAAATGTCTGATAATCCTATGGCGTCTATATATTCGCCGGATAAAGCATAAGCTGATAATTTCTTAAAATATGTTAATTATATATTCACATCGAGTATACTCAATCATTTATCGTAGATTAGTTTCGAAAAACGGTAACACATGTTTAAAATTAAGACAAAATAGTATTTTCTAAAATAAAGTCAGAAATCCTAGACAATTTTGAAAGTATGCAAGAGAAATAAGAGCGCAAAGGAGAAGACGAGATGGAAAACGAGGCAGTGAATAAAATGAACGATTAAATTGTCTAAAAAAGAGGGTGTATAAAAGGTGCGAAAATAACAAAGTGTGGTAGATATACCGTGGACGCGGTAGCGAGCGAACCCCAAGATTTTTAGCAAACTCTGGCTGCGAAATTGCGTGCAGTTTAGAGTCCGCTTTAATATCTCGGAGCTCCCTTGAACGAGGATTGCTCTCGAGATAAAATCTCTGTGGTAATAGTCGTCGAGATTAGAGTGGGCTCGCGGTGCCCACGAATTCCCCGTGACGTCGCCGATTATAAAGTATTAACTCGCGTTAATGTTTTAATGGTTAGTCGGCAGTTGTCCGAGGATCCGCTTCGGTCTCCGGCGCGCGCGGGCGTTCGCTAAAAATTGCCCGATAAAAGCCCCCGTTATTGTTGCCCGGCCGAGCGTTAAAGTTCATCGGCCATACTGCAACAGTTTCGCTTCTAGAGGTGCGCACCCATTTTCAACGGTTTGGAAAATGGATTCGTTGTTGCTAACCAATTTTTCCGCTCTATCCTGTGTGTACAGGTGCGCCACACCTCCGCCCCTCCCCTCCTGTTCGTGTTTTTAACAAATTTTCGGCACTCCGGGGTCCACTCGACAGGAAAGATACCCTCCGATGGAAAACACGCGAATTCGCGGATCGTCGATAGTTTACACCGATCAATTCCCTTTGATACGCAATCGCGCAAAGTAACTCGACAATTCGATAAACACTTTTTCTATTATGGACGCACTGCAACGAAAAACATCCCGGCTCTCGAATCCTCGCGCGATCGATCGGTCGACCGTCCGGAAAATCAAGAGTCCAGAATTCTGGACGATGTAAAAATGATAAAACAACTTTAACCGTATGCATTTTTCTGGATATTTTCTGGCCATTCTTACGAGCATGAGGAGCGCTTATAAGCTGCGTTGCTGAACGTGAGAGAAATACCCGCGGAAGCTGTACGAACATCGACGAGGATGACGATAAAAAAGTATCGTTCAGTAAATGTGTTATTGTTACACAGCAGATTTTTACGGAAAATAAAAATTTATTGCTTCAATTGCAACAAGCAACAGCCATTTTCTTTCAGTCTTTAATAATTGTGAAACGTTCAATTTGTCAACATTGTGAAATCCTTTCAATCTTGAATGCATCAAACTCGCAGTCGCTTTCGACTAGTCTATGGAAAATATTTCTGTAGAACGTACACGGGAAGGTCGCACGCCAGTGGTCTAAGAATAAAACAAGATAACTATGGGGAACACGATGTATTTTCAAATGTTCGCATGCTCGCGGTACATTCCTGCGACTGCGGAGCGATATAAACCAGAAGCGTGTCATTTGCGCGAACGCCGATTATCATCGACGACGAACGGTGTCCGAGTCGGTCTCGGTAATAGTCGATCGTTTTCCTTCCGCGCGTTTCTTCGTCGGGGCCGGGAATTTATTTCGAAGCCGGTGTTTCAAACAGTCCGATTTCCACAGTTAGTTTACGTCGGAATAAATTCACTGATACGAAACAACGGGGGTCGGAGCGTTCCTGTCGAACGCTCGCGTGAAATATCACAAATCAAAGTTGCACGGGCGCGGCGGTGCCGTTTGGGGATGGAGAAACAGAAAGGGGAGGAGAAAGAGGTGGAGAGCCAGAGGAAGGGTATACGCAGCTCATCCAGTGCCGAAGTATGCCAATATTTTCAGCTCGGAAACTTTCGGTTAGCCAGATTCCGATTTCCAGCTGGGCGATTCGTCTATTTCTCGACACCATCTCGTCCGAGCGATCTTTGCGGTGAACGACTCCTCCTCGCAGTAGATTAATCGCTGGCCAACCGGGTTCGAGAAAAGGAACATCGATAAAGCTCTCAAGGATACCAGTAGGCCAGCGGAGGAGGCAATTATCCTGGTATCGAGCGTAGTCCTTCCGCGGCTGATTGTACGCGGCCCTACCAAGATTTACAACGCTTAAATCACTGGCCGCGGAGAAAGTTGCGGAAAGAGAACGAGAGAGAGAGAGAGAGCGCGCAAGAGAAGGAAAAGGGTAGCCCGGAGGCTCTCTGCCAGACTTCGAGAGAAAGAGGTGCAGGAACGACAGAGAAGGCAGAAGAACAAACCGGAGAACAAACCGGAGAAGATGCAGGCGTCCGCTTCTCGTTCCCAGCAATTTCCCGGCTGAGGCCGGGCGTTCCGAACGGTTCATAGGTGCCGTTTCCCTTCGACCGGATTCCCAGTTGCAAATATGAATTCCCGCTTTCGTCTACCCTCTTTTCCTCGACCGATAAACCCGGGGAAGTGCTCTGCCAGGGCATCGAACGTTTATCACCATCGCTTGTTCCGAGCGATACCGGCGTTGCCGCACATAAGTCAGGATGATTAACACGCGAGGCGTGCGTGACTGGCTCTGAGCGACTCGAATTTATTCACTGCCCCCTACCCCTCTAACCCCCTCGGACCACCCACTTTCTGTTCCTCTTCCTGCTCTTGTTAATCCGCCATCTTCGAGCTGTCGGCCTCTTCTTCGTTCTCGGCCCCCGCGCGCCGCCGCGCTTCTTCTCCGCGGCTCCTGGCTGCCACGGTTCTCCCACTTTTCTCTCGTATCCTCCGTTCTTTTACGACCTTCCACATGCCGACACCGTCGAGCAGTTAAGGTCATGAAGTTTAAATTGCCACGTGCTCGCCGGCTCGCCGGCCAATTAAAGCCTCCAGAACAGGAGGAGGTTCACGGACGACGATCGTTTTCCTTGGAATCGGAGGAGGATCCCGATCAACCGTGCACCCGAGCCGGAATTAGATCGATCTCGGGATTTTAGCAAGTTTTCGCAATGTCTGATAACGCTCCCAGCAGCATCGACGCCGTGGTTATTTGACGTCAAGAGATACCACGAGGATAGACAATAAGAACTAGCAACTTTTACTCGGGCAATGTTTCGCTGTTCAAAATGTACTTGGTGTTTTCAGACGTTCATCTTCTAAGGACTCTGGTAACACGTTTCTTGATACTTCTTATCTTTTTATAGTATATTGATTGGCAGACTTGTTAAAATTCGGAATATTTGACGTTTACGATGTGTGCTTTGGTCAGAATTATAAATTATAAAAGCGATAAATTGAAGTCACAAAAGAATCTAATAATGCACGAAAAGATTGAAATCTTTATTAATATTCTTCCGAATCACATACCCAGAGAGTATTACAGAATCAACCGATTAAGTGAGGAAGCTGCTCTGGATTTCGAAAGATTAATTAAATCGCCTATTAAATTTAATCAATTCTCTATGAAAGAATGTTAAACAACCATCGGCTTCAAAGTTGGAATGTCAAGTCTCCATAAGGAGCGAGTATTTAACGATCTGAAATGGAACACTGTCTTCTAAAAAGTAATAATTGACAGTCAGGTATGAATTGTAGTGTTTCTTCGACAAAAATGTCATTCGTCGATGAAAAAATTGTATCCGCCGAGCATCGGTACGGTTCAAGAAAGCTTCCAATAAAAGTTTGTATTTTCTTTCGCGAGACAGATTAGTATTTCTTCTTTCAACGAACAGCAACGAACGAAAGATCTATTAACAGCCGTCCGGTAACTGAAATGTTAACAAACGCACATCCGCGAGACGCGTTTAAACGGCAGGATTAGTGTCCCCGATAATTTCAAACGATTCCAAAGCGAAACGGGCGCAGACCGACGGTTGCCAAGATAAATCCGTGTCATCAAAAAATTGTTCCCCGAATTCTCGACAAAGGAGATGGACCGTGCGGGGACGGCCGGGGAGGAGGGTGGTTAGGGGGATAGAAAATGGTTTAATCGAGCGACGCGCGAGCACAGAAGAGGATTCTAATTCCCGCACAAAGCAGCGGACGAATCGGTCGGCTTGAATTCCCAGGAATAAATCGGTTCGCCTCTCTAAGCCCACGTATTGGCGGTGTTTTCTCGGGAAATGAAATCTCGTTCATAAAGCCGATTCCTCGGCCACGGAGCAGCCCACTCTCCGCTGCGCTGGATATGGAATTTTTTTCGACGATCATTTCGATAACCGTTAATGGCGCGCGCCGCTTCGTGTGCACCATTCCACGTTTTCATGGCGTCCCGGATGCCCGGATGCACGGACACGATAATTTCTTGAGGAAACGCTCGTTGTCCGACGGCACGATCGCCCGCGCGTATGTTTGTGGCCGTTCGAATAGCGTTTTTCTTGCGTTCTCCAATCGTTTTCGGAGTTTGCGATAGCTGGAACGCGATGCCAGAGTTTTTATCGCTAATAAAAAATCGTACCGTCGATAGAAATCTCCGGGAACCTTCGAAGAGTATAAAAGAAAATCGTTAATAGTTTGGACCATCGTCTGAAAATATTTGACGGCTGGCGATCGTTGCAATTTAAGAGAAAATTGAAGATAAGGGAATGCAGTCCGACGGTCATTAATTTGATAGAAATTTTAACGGGAGGTTAAACTTTATGCATTCGAAAAAGCTGCAATTTCACAGTGTAAAGGTTTAAAGAATATATCATTAATACTTTGGCTCTCAGCTACTAAAAAGTAGTCAAGAAAGGGACGTTTGTATTTTGCATACAAGTTCAGAGTCTGCTCATCGGAAGATATTTTTAATCGGTAGAATTGTTACTAGTCTGACTAAAGCCTGCTCTATTCCACTGTGCCCGTCCCAGTGAATTAACGATGAATAAATGCAGCAGTTTTTTATTCTGCGCAGTCTAGTCGTCAGAAAATATTTTCACTGGTAGAACCTGTCTGACCGAAGTTTGTCGTATTCCACTGTGCCCGTTCCAAAGAATAACGCACACTTCTCGCCAGACCAAAGGATATTCCATTCTACTTGTCGAACCGCGATACAGCTCCGTGCAGTTGTCTGACCATAGACTGCCCTATTCTACGCTGTCTTGTATGCTCGATCGTGTCTGTGTTTTCGTAGGATCCTATGAAATCTACGGCACCACGAACGTACACAGGCATTTACATTTCACAGGAAGCGAAGCAGGAACGAAAATATTGATACATTAAACAGACATGGTTATTTTCGGTGGAATTTCATTTTATAAAATCGCGACGACGTTAATACGCGTCGTCCCGCTTGCTTCGAGGAGAACATACATCGTCCATTTCTACGCCGGGTCGTAACTCAACAAAAGTTGCGCACTCCTCGAGGAAAACGCCTGCACAGCAGCAGCAGCAGCGTCGGCACCGACAGCGGCAGCAGTAGCAGCAGCTTTCCAAAAAGAAAGGAGCGCGCAATAAAGTTTTGATGAAGTTCGCGCGGCAAGCTCGTCGCTTTATCATCGCGAACGGCCCCGGCGGCTTTATCGTTCCCGTTACAATGCAGAAAATCCTTGCCCCGCAGCGTACACGCATAAATGTCGCGTAAAGGGCCCATAAATGCGCGTTGCGGACACGTGCGCGGAAAGGTATCGCACGCGTGTCCGCGATTCGCGTATTCCGTCGCGGTTCGTTCGTCCACCGCAAAACAAAAAAAAATCATATATGTCCCGCTGATCATCCACGGACTTGGTCATATTTCTGGTTATTTTTCTCTACGTTGTTCTTTTCCCGTTATTTTCGTCGCTAGCCACGATGTTACCAGATTGATTATGCTCGTTATTTGCGCCCTAATTGACCGAGATTCGAAGCCATTGAAATTCAATGGCCGGCAGCCGGGACGCGCGTACGCGCACCCATCGAACCGCATGATCGCTCAGCATCGTGAAAACGCGACTCCTAGAGGCCCGATTATTAAACAGAATACAGGCAGTATTCAGGCACGTAAGCTGTCTTTGTGCGCCATTAATTAGGATGTTTCAGCGCGGACGCACGCTCTCACTTAAGCTAGGAAAACAGGCGTTCCCGGCTGTCAGATTGCAGTTCTGCGAGCTGTAACAGTTTCTGTAACGTGCAGAAAAAATTGAGATCTTGTCATATGTAATATTCAAGCACGCTTTTCGCGAATATTGCCTGCCGAATCTAATAATTCTACTGCAGATTTTACGTATTGATCACCAAAATGGAGAGACGAAATTCAAGACGTATTTGTCGTGCAGAAATCACTCGCGAACGAACAATAATATAATATGGTTCAAATTCTGTTTTTCATAAAGATCCACATTCTAGCAATAATAACTTTCCATAGCAGTAGCGTGTAGTATAAAACTCGAAACCTTCGTGTAGTACAATGTATAAGTTTTCTATAAACGATTCAAACCCCAGACAGCGAATTTTTCCGTGTTTCATTCAGAATTAATGTATGTCTGAACATCGACTTGCACATTCTCCTGCACCAAGCCACAGACTGTTCCACCGCAGATTTTGTCTGATCATACGCATAGCAGTACCACTTGATTCACCACCTGTTGTCCTATTTTATACCTCGTCTCGCCGTGTGCTGTCTGTCCTATTCCACTTTGCATACCTAAAGGCCGTATCTTTATTTTGCCTGCGTACACATTGCTCTATTTTAGTTCACCAGACTATCTACTCTGTTACTTTACTTTGTGCGATCGTGCCCAGCACTATTTTACTTTGACCAGTCGCATAGTGCAGTAATTTACTTTATCCAAACGTTAACCGCTGCATTCTACTTTGCGTGGTGCGCTATTCTACTTCGTCTGGTTACGGACCTCATTATGTCACTTTATCCGGTCACAAACTGCACTGCTTTAATCTACTTTGTGCGTTTATATGATGCACTATTGTTATGAGCCTATTATTTTATATTTTCTGATCACGAACTACACTACTATTTTGCTTATATAGTGCGCTATTCTAGAAGGTTTAATTACAGACCGCACTATTTTATTTTGTCTACTCGCATACTAAACTATTTAATTTCGGCGGATTATAGAGTTTAAGGTTCTACTTCATCCGAAATGATTGTTCACAGGATTACTCTACTTTATTCGATTACACATAATTTAACTGTTTGTTATCAGATTATATTCTGCATTATTTTTCGTTATGTGTCTGTGAAGCATGCTGTCTATGAATGCAAGCAGCATAATATTACTTTGCGTGGACAGAGAATGCAGTATACTACTACACTATGTTTGACAGCTGGCTACAAGACTCTCTGAAATTTTAAGATACATTGTTTAATTTTGTCTAAACAAAAAGGACATCCTACTCCAACGTCTAACTATCTGCTCACAATTGTTTTACCAAAAGATTTTCACAACCGATCGAATAATGTTAAACCGTGCGCTCGAAATGGCGCTAACCCAAAGAATGCAGACCACGTTTCAACGGTGTTCATTTCCCATATAAACTGCGGGATCTGCGCATCCGCCGTCGACAGTGTCATTCAGTGCAAAGTCAAAGGTAGCTGTGACGAGGACGCGTCATAATCGCAATCGAATTCCGCGGTTATCTACGACAGGCACGTACGATCTGATCGGGTCGCCCTACCGCGGAATATCTGCCTGGTATTTGCTTAATGCATAAGCAATTTCCGTGTCGGAGGCGGCACAGACAGCTTCCTATAATAACCCACTTACCGAGGCGAGGATGAACTATTGTCGTTTCTCGGCCAACTCGATTTCGAGTCGTCTTAGAGTCAGTTCGCGAACCCGAACCACTCACCGGGACGTTTCGCCGCGTAAAAACCGAGCGAGTAGCACGAGCGAAGATACTCGCTCGACACAGCTCCTTGTGATGTAGGAGCCGCAAGCTCCGAGGATACGCGTGGACAATATATTCCCGGGCACCTTTGAAGGAAGCACGCCGGAAGTGGGGGATATTAGGCCGAATACCGCGGCTGCGGATTTACAATGAAGTTTGATTGGCATTTGACTGTAGTTCGATTCATAATGGCCCGGCTCCCCCGTGTTATCAGATTTCTAGAGCAACGAACACAATCCGACCTCGATGGCGGCTTATCTACGCAGTTTGCGTGGGAATCCGCCGACGATGGGAGCACCGAAGACTCGCGTTAATGAGATTTGTATCGACAATTTGCTGGAACACCGCTTTCTGATCGGTTACGCGCCCGTGCCGCTGCGCGCAGTCACTTTAGCCCATTAATTCGAGAAAATTAGACGTTCCGTAACTGCGATCCTGCTGCAAGCTTCTCCGCAAAAATGACGAAAATATATTCACCACCGACGTGCTTCTTACTCGCAAAATTAACGAATAATTCCCGCGTCGAATCATCGACTCTCAACCCTCGAACGATAAGTCTGAGGCGCCACTAAAAAATTACAATCGTTCTTCAAAATATGCTAAACATTTAACAGTTTTATAAATAAAAAGAAACTACTCCAAGTCGAAAGAAAAAGAATCGGATTTCCTCTTGAAAGAGTCGTTGTTCAAATGATTTCTGTTTCGCGAAGCTCATTAGTTGTTTATTTCGTGGAATATTTACCGCGTATATTTTTAATATCGCTCGTCGAACGCATTGCGGAACGTGATTCTGTATTTGAGCAGAGCCGATGTCCGTCGGTGAATGTAGGTTGACGAGTACGAAGAGTATTACTCGAAATTATAAATTAAATTATGAAATGTGGAGCAGCGATTTATAATTTATGTGCGCTGATTAAACGGAGGGTGGCTGGTATTTTTGTTAGAAATGCTTCATTGTTCGATAATACGAGTATTCCATGCAGGCGAAAATGGAGCGTGGGAAAACGCCAACATTTCTCCAGCCGATTGTTTTTTCGCTTCCCGAGGCCCGAAATACTGCAATATTCGAACGCAATTCTCTATAATTGCTTGGAATTATTTACGGCGAAAACCCTGAACGCCCCCACAAGAACTTGCAGATTTTTCGCTCGATCGAAATTATTTGACGATTTGTTATCGCCTCGTACACGCGCGTTGCACACCTTGCCGTAAAATTCTTCCATTTATCCGAAGCATTTCGCTCCGAAAACATTCCAAATTATTTAACTCGTTTAATTGACATGCAACTTCTGCCGGCGCTCTCGGACCTACTATTTTCGACAGTAATTCAGCCTTTCAATTAATATATGTTGAGACAGCAGCTGCACGGCAAATATATACGTACACGTGTGTATATATGCACATATAACTTCGAAACTTTTCGCATTTCCGATATGAACGTTCCTCGCGAAAACCGGACACAGACCACGAGAATGCGCATTCCATGCTGTATTTTGCTCGCTTTGATGTTTTCTCCATAAAAGATAAACACACGACCTCGTTCGAAACGCTACCCTTACATCCGCGTTACCAGCATAAGCATTGTACGTGAAATTTCAGATGTAATCCTCTCGAGTCAATCTTCTAATTATCGTAATGAAATTAATCCGCGGATTAGAGAGACTCGGGGTGTACCAAACGAATTTAATCAAATAATTTCTGACGGATCATTTCGAAATCTGCTTAGATTATTACGAACTGCTCTTTCAAGTATTTAGCTAATTAAAATCTTGATATTACGGTAACTCTTTGTGGACGGGCTCGCTCGGATTCCGGTGAAAAGATAATTATTTTCAAATGATACACGGCTCTTTTCACTTTATCTCCTTACATTTGCTTTATCGCATAGAAACTTAATGCATGGGAATATTCATTGAAAAATTAAGCTTTAATGCTCGTTCGTTACACATTCGGTAATTTTAACCTTCGGTTGATGAAGCTTTTGTTCATTTTAACACTATACCTTACCGAGTAATAAACGCGACTGATGTATATTGTCCTGTAATAACGACAGGACTATCTATTCAGTCCTTGTCCCATTTTTATTACAATATCTGCTTCATTGAAGATATTCATTCGAAGCTTTCCAATGAAGATATTTTTATAATTTATGGAATTGTGAAAGAAAAAATTACGAACCAGTTATTTTAACTGGTCCAGTAGTTCTAGTGTTAATCTAGAATTACAAACTTCTGAATTTGAAAGAGCTAGTAGTAAGTCTAATAACAATTTAATTAATTTCGTGGAAGTTAAACGGCATACGAGTCGATGTCGAAGGATTCGAATGGAACAATCAGCAGCAACTAAGAAATTAATAAAACGATCAGACGTCGTCATAGAATATCCTACTGGCGCGAATTTCAAACAACGAAAGCGAAAATTCTTCGTGGAAGGGACCTCCGGTTTAACCTAAACGATATCGATGGCCGCAATATTGAAGCGAGGATCGAAATGACAGGAAGCGTTCTTTGACGCAGCCGGCATCATCTCCGCGAGCAAACGAGCCCGCAATAACGTGCGGCGATTAGAGTCACGGTGGCCCCCTAATGTATGGATCGTCGATTACACGTAAATCTGGATTAGCGATTCAGCAAAACAACCGTGCCGTCGGCAATACCGTGGCCGGCAATAAATAACGTGACAGCGGGAAGTCCGGTCGGACATCATCAGCAACACCTGAACACGCAACGTCCGATCGGTTCTGTCCAGCTTGCATTACCGAGCCGCATCGCGGGGCTCGCGCCATTCCGCTTTGCTCCGCGCCATTCCGCTCAGCTCCGCTCCTGGTCGCGATCCAATGAATCCGGATTATTCCGCGAATACGAGAGTGAATACGAAAGCGTGCACGAGGGCCATCGCGTCGGAGTGACAGGGAAAGAGAAAGAAAGAAAGAATGAGAGTGAGGGCAACAGAGACAGTTTCAGAGAAAGTGCAAGGGAGAGAGAGAGAGAGCGATTGAGAGAGAGAGAGAGAGAGAGAGGGAGAGAGAGAGAGAGAGAGAGGAGGAGGAGGAGAGCAGAAAGAAGAAGTGAGAGTGAGTGTAACAGAGAGAGATTGAGAAAAGGCGCGAAGAAGAGAGAAATAGAGAGAAAGAAGGAGACAGAAAGAAAGAATGAGAACGAATGCAACGGAGAGAGATTGAGTACGAGTGTAAGAGAGTGTGTGTGAAAGTAAGGGAGAGTGATGGAGAGAAGGAGAATGCTAGCTTGTGCGGGAGAGAAAGAGGGACGAGAGGGAGGATGCGGATTCTTCCGGAGCGTAGAGGAGGCACGGTGTATCTCATCAAGGATCGCTTTCACGAGTCGTTGCGTTTCATAAATTGGCCGTCGGTTTCATTGGCTTCAAAACCGTGACGATCCGCGGACTGTGTTGCGCTGGCCCGCGGGACAGACCCGATCCGTTTCGCGTGTTTCCCAGCGAACAGAGACGATAAAAGTCTGCCGACTGGCGAAAGAGAAGAGCGCGACCCGGGCGCGACAGAGACGATCCGAGCGAATCGGAGGGAGAACGGCCGCGGGATAGAGCGAACAAGAAGCATAAAGTCACGACGAGCCGTCGTAATCATCGGCACTCTTTACATATGAAACCCGAGCGACTATCTATCCGTGCCGGTGTTCATAACGCATGGGTAGCTCATCAGGTAAATGCACGATCGATATTGCGCGGCGAGCGCGGAGAATTGCAACTGCTATCTAATAACCCTGCAAATATCGTATCTTAACCTCCCATCCTACTGAACCGTGCGCACCTCTTCGCTCCCTCTCTCTCTCTCTCTCTCTCTCTCCCTCTCTCTCTCTTTCTCTCTCTCTCTCTCTCTCTCTCTCTCTCTCTCTCTCTATCTATCTATCT
>CM052090.1:5443278-5454717 GCA_028453745.1 Agapostemon virescens | reverse complement strand
CTTTCTCTCTCTCTCTCTCTCTCTCTCTCTCTCTCTATCTATCTATCTATCTATCTATCTATCTATCTATCTATCTATCTATCTATCTATCTATCTATCTATCTATCTATCTATCTATCTATCTCTTTCTTCCTCTCTCTCTCTTTCTGCCCGTCTGTCCCTCTCTCCGTGTGCACGACCAAACGAACGCGAGCATCGTGTTTGTTCGGTCGACGTGACTCGTGCATAAAGCCTCCCATAGTTTGGGTACCGATACCAAATCGATAATCAATGAATCGACAGCCGGAATGACATCGCCGATGTTATATTCCGTTCTCGATCCCTCCGACGTTCTGGTGTTGAACGACGTAAATTGATAGCACACCGGCTATCCGCGGACCGTGTAGATTACTTTCATCTCGGCTTAGAGCCACGCTAATCATTTTTCAAGCTCTCACGATTTTCTTTGCGGATCCGCGTAATTGTCTCAGAGTCCGAGCTGGCTCTTTCTTCGACGGCTCTGAACAGCGAATTACTTAAATTCGATCATCGAATTCATAAACACTCGAGATACTTTGCTCGACGGTTCTTCGCGGATCTGCGCGATCGTTCCTGGTTCTAGCTCGATTTTCCTTCCACAGTTGCTGAAAGCGAATTTTTTCTTCGATCCAGAGATTGCTAAATTTTTTAAATTCATTGTTAGACGTTTCTTTGCGAGCCTATGCAATTGCGTCCGGCTGTAGCTCGTTCCTCTTTCAACAGCTGTGAAAAGTGGATTGTTCCGATTTAATATTCGTCCAGGATCGTTAAGTCCCCGCGATTCCTTTAAAAGTTTCATGTCGGTTCGATTTCGCAGCTCATTGTCGTGGTAATTAGCTTTTTTCTGGAAGGACTCCAGGGGATAAAGGATCCGATGTCGCAGAAGAGGATAGCTAAATCTTGGTTCGTTCGACGGAATATTGTGCAGGGATTCATTATTAAAATTTAACACAGCTCCGACCCCATTGTCGCACACCAGTTGCACTGGACTTCCTGGATTTGCATTTCAATGCATGCCACTTTATGCAGATTCGATTCGGTTGATATACGTTCTCTTCCAGCCGAGGACGACGAAGAAGCGCCACGCGATAAGTGTATTAAAAAGTTAATGGGACAAGATCGCGGAAGATGATTAAAGGAACTCTCTAATGTCACTTCGATGCCGACAACAGGATTTCGTATGTTCGGAAAGAAAACCATTCGAGAATATCATATTAAAACCGTTAAAAGAAGACAGATATGTCGGTTGACTCCTGTTTCTCTTGCAACAGCAGCATTTTTATTTTCCATAAAGCTCAGCGGTACAACGATAACAAATTCTCTAGAGAAACTTTCATCGAGATCTTTGAAACCGTAAGTTTCGAAAGCGAAACTTCTACCGTACAAATTTCACGAAATCCACATTCAGACGAGTCGGCATCTCTTTCGAAACGCTTCGTGCGTTTTCGATATTTTCAGAAAAGATTATCGACGAACAGAATCGTTTGTTGTTACAGCTGTCGGTGTTCGGATCGGGAAAACAGGAAGTCCGAGGTAGAACTTCTCGGTCGCGTGTCCTCGACGAATCCGATTTAATTGAACAAAATGAACACTCGTCCCGCAGCCATCTACGATATCAACTTCGGCCAGTTTTATCGAATCGAACTTCCGCTGGATATGATGAAAAGAAAGAAAGAGGACGAGGGGTAGAAAAAGAGGTTCGCATGGTTCGCGACACTCCGCATTACCGTTATTACCGAGACGGATCGAATGGCAGCTAACGAAGAAACATTAATTAACGCGAACAAAGTTCGCCGGGCCGCGAAACATTACGTTCGACGGCCACTGATTCGTTAATTTTAATTGTAATTTAATAACCGGAACGCCTGACCGTGCTACTTCCTCGTCGATTATCCCGATCGAAGTGAAACACTGGCGCGTTCGCAACCGAGGGAACGAACGAGAGCGAGGAGTAAACGAATATCCCGTCCATTTGCGCCACGGGTTTTTCCCGCCGACCTACCACGGAGAAGCGAAGGTTGTAATTTCCCATCGACGAATGGTGTACCCGCGGCCTCTGATACGCGGCAACCGGAAACGTAATCAATGAATGGATAAGTTTCGAATGGACGACAGCCGAGCCGGGCAACGCTGTCCTCTCTCTCTCTCTCTTTCTCTCTCTCTTTCTCTCCCTTTCTCTCCCCCTCTCTCTCTCTCTCCTGCTCTCTTCCTCTCGCTCTCTTCGCAATAACAATCGCTGTCATCGTGTTATCTGCGCTCGCGTATTATCCCGCGGTAATCACAGTCACGGCTATAGCATAATTTCATGCCACGGGGTAAACCACTCTGCTGCGATGTGCATTACCGGCGTTGCTTCGCCGATGATAATTTTACAAATGGAACTTTGCCACGGTAATATGCTAATAACATTTCAAACGTTGTTCCGGAAGTTGTTCTTTTCATTCGCGTAATCCACCGGACCCTTGGCTCAGAGAAAACTCAATGCGCTTTCGACGTTGATCAGTTCTTTCAAGTGCTTTGATATTGACAGGAAAACACGGATTAAAGTTTCTGGCGGATGTATCTTGTTGTTACTCGTTTGCAAAAATGCTAAACCGTCGACTATTCGAGATACGTCTTGTTAACGCTTTACCAACCGGAAGCATATTAATAAGTTCTTCAATAATTTCCCTGTAACAAAATGAGGCTTAAAAAACAGCTTTTATATTGTAGTTCGTAATGAAATTGTTAGGTAACGTTACTGAGGATGTCGTATTGATTTACAATAAAAATTGCTGTTAACGTTGAGAGATCCATTGGAAAGTTTTCAATCATGGACAATGGACCTTGAAAAATACTGAAATACTCGCCGGTCGGTAAAGTGTTAAGAGTTAGGTCGTTTGATTTGCGTTCGTTGTTATTGGACTTCAATGTTTTATTTAACACATTAACTGCCCAACTGACGACCTCAAAAATTCTATAAAATCAAATTAATTTATCTAATGAAGCAGCGATTAAAAACTTTAAATGTATGACATATAGTTATCTATCAACCGTCTTGTATTCTTCAGATATCAACTAAATTGAATGCAACGAATATATTAATGTACAAATTTATTTTTAAATATGGACTAATAATTCTGTCACCCATATATGAGTGACATAGCAGTGAAAGTGTTAAAAGACGTTCTTGCAGACACGTTTCTGTCAAAAAATCAATGGGACATCTGCATTCGAATAAAAATGTCTTCTATTTGAACGAACTCTAAGAGTCGGTGTAAAAATTCCGAAAACAAAGCACATTCGAAACGAAAAAAACGATCTAAATTTTTAAACAGTGTGAATTTTCAAACACTGAAGAAATTAAAAGTTACGGACTTGGTAACTCATTCTTAAAATAAAGAATCAAAATATCATATTGAGCGCGTACAAACTGAAAATGACAGAGAAATACAGAAGAGGTTCAGACCGAACATCGAGATTTTATTTTCGAATTCCAAATCTAGCAAACTCGGAGGCAGTTTCAAAATTCATGAACATTTTAATATCACACCGAAAGCCAGCAACAAATTTCGTAGACTTAAATTCGAGGTTTAATTCGGCGAATTCGTGTGATTTTATTATTAGCGAATAGTGGGATCAGGTGAAAGATAGCGTCTCGGACTTGGAGCGATGGCCAGTAAAATCCACGGTGGCAGTTTCGACCAACGGTTTACGACGGTGGGAAGTTCATTATGGCGTCCGATGAAACCGCTTCACATATGCTTGGACATCGGAGTCCGGTCCCGGGAGGGGTTCACAGGACGAGAGCCTGATGTCCACCCAGCCAACGATTGCCGTGGCCAACACATTTCCCGGTACGCACGTTATGATATCGCTATATTATGCTAATTACGCGGTGCCGACTCACGGTCAATGGTGCATACTAATGGCCATAGTCGCGCAACGAGGTGCCGTTACGATTGATCAAAGCTGCTTTGGTTATGCTAATTCCGCTCAAGCTGGCAAACGCGCACCCGTAAAGGCGAGATGGAGGGGACACGAAAGCCGGGAGAACGAGGGAAGGACGATACGGGGGTGGAAAGATTAGGGGAACATCAAAGAACCGTGAAAACTTTTCCTTCTGGGCGACCGGAGATCATTCTTGCGCGTTGACAGTCGCTGATGCGGGTCAAGACTGGGTTCTGGGGCCAATGAACGTTCGCTGTGCTCAGACTGGAGACTGATTTTTAATCGTTGCTTCCTCTGATATTTATCTATTAACCTAACACGATTACGCGACTGCTCTTTCGTTCAGAGGTTATTGAATCTGTCAAACCGCTTCGAGAGGAACGCTTCTACAAAAAGACTGAATAAATATCATTATGGCTGTAGGTATTAATCATCGATTCTCTGTGACACAGGGCATAAATGAGCGCGAATTTCATCATCCATGGGTGCAGAATTAGTCGGCAATTGTTGGTGGAAATTATTATTCCACGGCCATAGCGGGAATAACCCGCGTCCTTCCTGATGATACGCGATGGATTACTTCGCAGAGCCACGCAGCTGTCAGACTTTTATAAACGTCTGTTATTCTTATAATCCAAGTCTGATGGCAATTTCTATTTCAATCTGAATAGATAAGATTGAAAAATTGCAGAGCAGATGATGAATTTTTTAGAAGAGGAACACGGTCAACGATTTCGCTCTTGAAATGACATCGTTAAGACTAGATAATTTTTAAAGACATTCAGTTTCTTGATCATTTGGCTATCGAAGATCGATAGGAATCAACCGACAAGTTCCCCGAGCATCGAAAGTCAGACGATGCCGTGGGAACAGCATTAGCCGAACAATTTAGCAATTCTCTTCGAAGGTATCACCGCGAAAGAGCACCGAAGAGTCGTATAGAACAAATCGACTCGGCGTTCACCTAAAAGCGAGCACGATCCGGCCAAGCGCACGCAAACGAGACCGAAAGCGTCATCGGGAGCGAAGGGAAGACGTCCCGAACGATGTTCCATCGAGCCCTGATCCATCGTCCGCTTTATAGTCGCAGGATGAATTTTTAATTAGCGTAATACACGTCGGCAGCTTAATAATTAATAAGTCGTGTAGGTCGGTAGGGTAGTGCCGGGGGTGCTCAATGAGCGCGGCGTCACCCGGAGTCATTACCGGCTAATTGAAAATGACGATGACAGCGAAGCGAAGCCACTCGAGTCGAAACAATGCGACGCGGGCGTTTCGCTCGGCGGCTTCCCTCGTTCGCGTGGCACGCGTTGGCGTCGCGACGCGCGCGCGACCCTTCTGCCCGACGTTCGGCGTCGCTCGTGCCGTATTCTGTGTTTTTATTTTCGATTCTTTTTACGAGACGAAGGCGAGAAGATGGCGAGCGAGCGCGAAGAAGCGAGAAGAGAGAGCTGGTCGGACGCGAAAGCGGCGGGGACGAGGATATCGCGGCGCCTATCGTCCCGGAGGACAAAAACCGGGGGCCAACAATGCGCGTTGTCGTCCGTGATGCGAGAGGCCCGACTAAACTGAACGGGAACCTCGTCGTCGTCGGTCTGAACCCGGTCCTCGTCGTTGGAGGGACGACGACGGAAGAAAACGCGTTCACGATTCGACGCGTGGCCCCTTTTCCTTTCACGCGACGGCACACAAAAGTGCACGCGCGCACGCCGGGGATCACCGAAGGAGAGCAGCCTCCATTAAACGTTTCCATGATGAGACCGGGAACGAGGCTAGCCTTCGAACGGGAACGGGGGCGTTATATGAATAAATTTCAAGCGGGGCCGGTCGGATTAGAGGCAGATTGGCCTCCGGGACATTCCCGGCTGATCCTGCGATTCCGTAATTTGAGAAAATTCACGGGACAACCCTCTCTCCTCTTCTCCGTATGCCTGCGACTCTGCTACGCTTACGGCTCCGATCCGCTTCGTTCTGCTCTGCTCTGCTCTGCTCGGCTCGGCTCCGCTCGGATCGATGGCTGCTCTTACCAGGGATTTCTCCTAGCCGGGATAGCTATCGTATACCCAACGGTCGGACGTAATCGCGTTTACGGTCGAGGCTGGAGTTCGCGGAATCGGGCGGTAAATATTTGAAACGACCCGTCATTAGGCATTAGCTAAACTCCACCGGGCCGAGCCGCTCTTAAGCTTCCGGTTTTCGGCCGGAGGAAATCCCAGCCTTGCGAACCTGAACGAACGCCGTACATCCTGTTGGTAGGGGCGCGCACGTGCGCCCAAGTGGTCAACGATACTAATGTTGCCCGGTCCCGTTTAAGGAGAGTTACACGTCGAGAAGTCAATATTCCGTCCATCGCTCGAATAACTTCCAGCAAAATTGCTGCTCCCTCTTAACGGGATGAGTTTAAAAGCCAACCGTCCTGTTTACAGATTTATCCCGCCCTGCGAGCCAGCCGTATCCCCTAACGTTTCGACGCTCTTGCCCACGGAATTCCCATAAACGAAAATTACATTTGCCGGTGAACGATTCGGGACCACTGATTTTGATGGTGCTGACGGTTCACCGGTTGTCATGCTCGCATCGGGCGTTAATTTAGTGTCGTGTTAAGAATTTTGGGGGCCCTGAACCGCTTGAGACGATCTGAAGTCAATTCCTCAACTCAAATTTATTTGACTAGTGTGCGGGGGCGACTCGCGGAAGGTCTCGACTGTTTGATGGACGCGGAAGAAGTAATTTTTCAAACGGCTTGAGTAGGTCCTTGATAACTCCCTGAGAAAAAGACGAAAATGAAGGATAGATACGAAACGGAATAGTGGGAGAAGTGGAAAGTCAAAAGTGGAAAACTGAGGAAAAATTTCGTAGCAGGCGTGTGTCATAAAAAATAGAAAGTAGCGGAAAGAGGAAATAAGGAAAGGATCGGGCCTGCGTCAAACCTGGTCGCCAAATGCGGACCCAAGACTGACCGAGCCTGTGGGAAACGTTGAACAATAGGGCCAGGATGTAACGGAAAAAATGAGAAATATTTGTGACTGAAGGACAGCTGTGTGACCGCCGCGACTCTAACATCGGATCAGGTACTAGCGAGAAAGTCGTCTTATTATCCATCTGTTGACGAGCGTAGGAGGTATACCCACCTCGTATACTCTATTCGAGATATACCCTATGTCGTTAAATTTATGTTTAATAAACTCCTACACACCGAAGTACGAGCTATAAATTTGATCAGTTTTATGCGAACAAAAGGAAATGTTCTATGTTCGATAAAATATTTGGTTCTGGAGTTGAAATAGCTTCGAATGTAAGAGAGACTCGTTTAATATTTATAGACAATTGTGTCAGACGAATTTATGTTTTATCACCAATTAACGACGAGGATAGTCTCCAATGAGGAATCGTTAAAATATCAGAGTTTCGTTCACGATGTCCGAAACCCGGTGTTCCACGATGCCAAACGAATGCACTTCGATAGACGACGGATCGCGTGCGCGTTCCTGCCGCAGGATCACGTTCTCTTATCTCGACATTCCTCCTACAGGCAAGGAAGAAGAATGCGGATTGGCGAAACAGAGGTACGGAAGGATGGTCGAAAGGACGAGCACGGTCGACGAAAAGGAGAGGAACGCGTAAGAGGGAGAGAATGACCGAGAGGAGAAAGAAGGGGGAAGGAAGAAGGGAGGCCGAGGGTTAGACAGTTCTTGCACTGTCAATAACACTCCCCTGGGGCGTGATAGATTGGCCCACCCTTACTATCCAGTCACCATTTATCTACTTTTTGTCCCACACTTTCGTTTCGTGGCCACCGTAGCTATCGGCCGGGAGTGTTTACCGTCGTGGAAAAGAGAGAACCTACTCGTACAGCGCGCCTTTCTTCCCATCCGATTCTTCTTATTTCCTCGACGTCCACGAAACCTCTGGGCTGATCCGCCTTAGTCCACCAAAAGGATCAACGAGACTCCATTTAGGTGGAACCGTGACCATCCTTGATTATACGACGATTCCGACAAATTTTTCTGATCGCACGATCGCGCGGAGAACTTTGCATCGGTTAAATAGTCTTACCACTTTATCGACCGGAAGCCTATTAATAGGCTTTTCAATATTAGCGCTGTATCAAAATGAAGCTTAACATTCTATTTTTACATTCCAATTTGTAACAACATTATTAGACAATATTATTGGGGATGCATTGTTGATCCGCAATAAAAATTGCTGTGAGCGTTGAAAGACCCATTAAAAAGTTTTCAGTCATGGATCATCTTACAAAAATTCTGAAATAATCGCCGGTCGATAAAGTGTTACGGTGAAAATTCTCATCGTCAATGGGAAACAAGACGAATGCCGACAGTACACTTTTCCGACACCGCGAACCAGCTACGAACGTGATGTACTAAATTATTCCGGTTCGTTTAGAATGTGTACTAGAGCATACTCTTTCGGAGGGCACAGTGTTCGCGAATTTAAAAACTTGAATTCTGTGTGGAAGAGAATCATGCTTTCAAAGCTACAGCTCTAAATAGTTCTTACGCTTCTTGTCGTTTTTATGGAAACTCGTTCGTTCCATTGTGACCGAAGAAGTTAAAAAGAAACTCGCAAGTACGCGCGTTAGTGAGATCTAATGTTGCTCTACTTTATTTTCAACTCTATGAAAGCATCCTATAAAATGTCTTAACACTAGAACTACCAAACCATTCATTTTGACTGGTCCCTAGTTTTTTCTTTCGCATTTCTTGAAGTTATAAAAATGTTTTCATTAGAAATTTTCGGATGCACTTCTTTAATGACGTATACCTTCCAATAAGAACTGTATGAAGTTTTAATAGATGCTGTCTCGTTATTATTACAAAGCAATGTATATTGTTGGATTTATTGTTTGGTAGTTCTAGTGTTAAAAGACAAAATCAATCTGTTCTGTTCTGAAAATCTGCTCTAAAAATATGAATGCAGTGATTTTGATATCAGAATGACAAAAATCGATGCATACGTAGTCTACTCGTTGCTTTCCAGTCAAAGTAGTATTAGCATCGTTGATCAAACTCGCATAACGCAAAGATAGTCATACAGAGGGCAAGGGTCGTGCAGTTAAAACAACCACGAACACTTAAAGAACACAAAATTCAGACTTTAGTAATTGCCGCATATAAATGCGCATGCGTTTGCCTCGCAACCCAAGTTTGCTTGATGCAAAAACGAAGTTATCAGGTTTGGAAGATCGTATAAACGTCCGCAGTGGAGCGTTCCCGTTGGTCCACGGCGGAAACAGCGACACGTGGTCGGCGCCAGGCCGAAAGTAGTTCACCAAAAAATTTGATTCGGCTGACGCCCGCACAATGCCTCTATCGAGCTGTTTTTAAGGGACCTATAGAATGATGGAAATAGTTGGCGAATACTTCATATTCCTTCCAACGCCATCGATGCCTCTGAATCGGGGAAAGGTCGCCGATTGAAAAAGTTTCCAAGACCTCCTTCAAAGTCGGAGCTTTCCGGTGTGGTGGAGGAAAGGGAGGATGAGGATGAGAAAGAGGAGAAGGAGGAGGAGGAGGAGGATGAGAAGGAAGAGGAGGGGCAGGGAGAGAAAGAGAGGTGAAACGAGGCATCGAGATAGATATCGTGGAAGCATCGAAGGCCATCGGCTTGCGAAAGAAAAAGAAAAGGTTCCGGCGTAACTTTCGCGAAAGCTACCTCGAGACGGGTCCCGTTTCGAAAGGAAATCGAACCATATTGAGACCCTATCGACCTGACCTCCGCAATTATATTTAATTAAGAATGACTAGTTCGGATCAATCCAGGTATCGGTTTCCATCCCCCCTCGTTTCCCCTCTCCCTTGCTGTCCTCTCTTCTTTGTCGCTGGCCTCGTCGCCATCCTCGGAGACTTTCCGTATTCGAACTTTTCCCCAGCACTTGTATTTTGCATTGGATTAATAAAACTTAACGAGCCGAACCGCCGAGGTATCCCTAGCCAATTACGTTATTTTCTTCGAGCGCGACCGCTTTTCCCTCGTCCCCCTCTGCTTCTCCAGCCACAGCCACCGCCGCCGCTCTCACACATGGTCCCTTCGCAGTCGTTTTTCTTGTTACCACGCTCCTTGGCGAAAATTACGAGTCCTCCGAGCGCTTACGCGCGTTCCAATGCGTTCCGACGATCGTCCCGACACCGTTTCGATAATTCATTGCCGCGTGTTTCAACGGATTTCTTGAGAATCAGGAAATTCCGAAAAACGCTTCGACGGAGCGGCTGACGATGGACGAGAAAATCGAATTGTTTCGATCGTAGCTCTTCATTCGTCAAATACCCATTTAATGATAAAAGTTCAACTGTCACGTGATTCAAATATATTCAACCCTTACGCAATCGCGCAGAAAATACTTCACTCCATTCAAACACAGATATGCCAACTTTATTGGAAACACAAATTTGGAACTTTGTTAAACTTCTTATCGCATCTTTGTAAAACAGTCTCGAATTTAGAAAATGCCTATTAAGATAAAGAACTATGAAGTCAAACACGTGTGAACACGAAAAAGTACGCGATCGTTTTCTTAGTAGAAACAGTCCGCATTGGTCAGACGTGCCAGTGAAATCGAGTCGCAGTCAATGTATATTAGTTTCATGAGAAAAATGAATTGTCTCCGGAATCTTGTAGTTTATTAAATAACCTCTGAAGTCTCAGTCACGCGTCCGATTTTCTCCGCGCAAGACAAGAGCATAATCTCTTAGCAGATTTCGATATTATTACCGATACACGGTCGTGTGTTTGAAGCGCGCGGTACCATACTCCTTATCGCGATCGTCAAACAGCAGATTCCCTCCGATCAGATAGAAGAGTAATCCGCGATCACGACGCGGAATCGTCCAGAATCATATAAGACGATGGCCCCTGCGATTAAGCCAGTTGTTTATACACAAGATTCCTCGGAGCGATAACAGTACGAGCTTAAAAATTCTTGCCGCGGAACGTTCGACTCCGCTCGAGTTAGGAACTCGCAGACCAGGCTGCACCAGCCAGCGATAATCTCGAAGATAATGGAAAGCCTGAGACCGTATTGTGTACGTTTTAGCCAGTTCGCCATTGGGAACAATGGGGCTGGGTACGGTTAATGACCAATCCTTAGAAACCCGGCGAAATTTCGATAGTCGGCACGAAGATAGAGCCGGAGAAGTCGAGGCGCATTTCAATCGACTCGTGAAGAATTTGCAATATCTCGACTCCTTTGGTCGCACATACGGGGATACTCTTGTAGAGGATTCGAGGAAGGTCGTTGACACTGTTTCTGGCCAAATTTTCCCCTGCGAAATGCTCCTTTTGTCTAATTCCTAAAAATAAAATCTTAGAAGACAGTCTTATGAAGAAGCAGCAGACTTGAACGTACACTGAAGTAGTATTAATTCTGAAAGACATCCGAGTGTATCTAGATATCCAAAGATCGTTCAAATATTCGGAAAAAGTATGCGAATTTGGGCTGCGACGTATAATGCTATCGATAAACTGTGCATA
>CM052090.1:5423127-5443268 GCA_028453745.1 Agapostemon virescens | reverse complement strand
ATATGCATTAATGCAATTTAAACCTGTTAGACCGAATTTCTGTTTCACTTCGGATTGTTGCAACGGAGGTAGACCGTTCTTGCTTTACCTATAAATCTGCAGTTTAATCATCATCGGGAGGCAGTCAGCTGATAGCACGAAGACTAAACATCGCTCCTAAAAAACTACGAAGAAACTTTCTGAGAAACACTTCAGAGCAACATATACATTTTTCAATTACCAGCTGCGACGTATAATTCGATCCATAAACTGTGGATAATATGCATCGATGCAATTTGAACCTGTTAGACCGAATTTCTGTTTCACTTCGGATTGTTGCAACGGAGGTAGACCATTCTTGCTTTACCTATAAATCCGCAGTTTAATCATCATCGGGAGGCAGTCAGCTGATAGCACGAAGACTAAACATCGCTCCTAAGAAACTACGAAGAAACTTTCTGAGAAACACTTCAGAGCAACATATAAATTTTTCAATTACCAGCATACTTGTTCTCGAAACTTATATTTCTATTTTCAGTTTGAGAAGCAAGCAACAAGGGAATGTTAACGCGTAACGGAAAATGTTCGCAGCGAAGATGGAGGACTGCATCGATGTCGAAGACGCCGTTCTAATTCGCAAAAGCTCGAGTCGAATAAAGTGGAGAAGGGCGGATGCTCTAGCGACGTTCGGATTGTCGAGAGAGATCGATCCCGATGAAGTATAGTGTTCGACAGAGCGTATGTAGAGTTCGCAGCGACTCCCCCCGTTCATTGCGCCGTGGCATGACAAGGATTCAGGGGTTTCTTGGCCAAAAGAGATAGCGGTCGTGTAATTAAGCGTTTAATCTAGAAAGTTCTTGGTGCGAGCTGAGACCAGTCGGAGAGAGCAGGGCGAAGCATTTGGACCAATTACGGCGAGGTTATCGTTGCGGAGCTTCGGCAGAAGGATCCATGAGTCAGGAACTCTCCGCGTCCTTCGTGTCGAACGGATCTTCCGGATAGGAATGGTCCATTGTGTGGAAACTTCTGAAATGAAACTGGACAGTGGTTGAGCCCTGGGGTAGGGATTTAATTGAAGTACCAGACGTCGACCTAATTTTCTACCGGGTGCCACACCAAATCCGCACTCCACTCAAGGAGTGGTTAGCGTTTATAGACCATACCATTTACCCTTAATGCTTCGCGGCCGGGGCTCTCAAGAAACTCGTGAAAACGCGATTTTCATTGCCAACTTTGAATCAACTCAAGACGACCCGGCACAAAATGTCTTCTCCCTTTTAACCTCGTCGGCAACGCTTGGACGTTTCCGCCGGATTGTTTATGCAATCGATTGATCCGACGATAAGTGCTTCGCCTTTAATAGCGCTTGCTTCCGGGTGGATACCGATAGAACAAGTTCTTTAAGTCTGGTCGTGGAGAACGAGAATTGTCAGTCACTCGTTAAGTGATCGAAGCGAAAAAATGATTCAATGGTCCTTAAATAAATAACTAACATCTCGCAGAACTTAAATTTCTGAGATTGTGCATCGAAGAGAACTCGGGCATTTCTAATCGAGGGACTTCGACGTTGAATACTTCTCAAAAAATTGGGTTAGTCGAAGGTATAATAAAAGATAAATATATGGCCACGTATTTCCCAAAGACAAAGCTCTTCAGAAATTTTGTAACAACTATGACTGGATGCTTCCGCGAGTTCTTGAATATCAATTTTTTTTAAAGAATCTTTGCATCGATATAAATGCACAAAAATCCTTGAATTGTACGTTTCTAAAGTTTCAGAAATCCATCACGGGAGCGTAATTCGTTTAGAGTACAAACAGCGTACAAAAATTATAGAACGTAGAATTTATGGGAGCACTTCGGGTGCTCGAAGCGAAGTCGGGGGTTGAAGATCTAACGACAGTTTAATCCGATGGTTGCTCTAAAAATAAGATGAAGGGACGTCGCGAGCCGACGGGGAGGGGCGAAAAGGAAACGAAAACGATCCCCGGACGATTGCCGAAATCGTGTTCTTATTGGTTCATCAGAATCACTGAACGGCCGAGCGTATTCGCCGCGTGGGATCGCGTGTTGTAACGTCGATTCCGAAGGGATGGAAGCGGGTCTCGGTGCCAGCCGGTGTTCCTAGAACGGTTCGGAGTTCCTCCCGGGCCATTGGGTATTCATGAAGCCCCCGGTCGAAATTGAGAGACACAACGAAGCGTTACCGAGATAGGCGACCTATCGATTGTCTGGCAGTTACTTCGGCGAATGCGCTCGTTTACTCGTTTCCTTTCCCCACGGCCGGACGATTCTGCCGAGCCTCGGAATCGAACCACGAACCTCGACTCGGAAGAACCGAAGGAAAATATTGTCTCCGTTGGAGTTCCAAAGACAGATCGTGTAACAGGGACCCCCGTCGTCGCGTGGTAACGTTCGAGAATCAGATATTCCCCATAAAAACGTGTAACAGCCGGGTTACCGTGCAAGACATAATATCGGCGGGACCGTTTCGCGTGGTCGCGTGCGCCTGTCACGTGCACGGCCACGAAAAACCGACGGGGGTCATTATTGAATAAATAAATTTCTGGCCTGTGCACGAATACGGGATCTCGTTCGACATCCATTGTGCCCTCGCGAAATTCGCCGGCGTCTAAGTTGTAATTTCCAGATTTTATTAATTCTCGTGTCTCACGCGACTAAATGCACAGCCGCCGGGTGAAAGGTCGGCCTCCGCCTTTTGCTCGGCGAACGCTGCTTTGCAAGTCCCTTACACATTGTTACATTCGCCGCAAAATCATGTGGTCAACCGCTATTTGTCGTTAATCAACCGGGGAACCGATCCCGCGCGATAAAATTTACACCACGGCTGATTCGTAGCTTTTGTACGACCTGCTGCTGCGTTTTGGAAAACGATACCGAGAACGGGGATTTTCCTTAGGGTTTATCAATTTCCAAGTAGACATTGTCGACGCTGCTTCGACACGCGACAGGAAATCATGTATGGGCTGTAAATTATTTTTAACTTTCCACTGTTACGTTATTGTTGCAACTTTGTGAATTTCTCAATCGTGTATTAAGAAACAAGAAATTAACTTCTCCGGACATTTTTAGAAAAACATTGAAATTTTACATGAGACGACTATTAGCGATGCGAAAGGTCATTTCGTCAATTCACCCTTTGCCCTACGATATATTTTACGGTCGCGTAATTTTGCTAAACGAAAAAGAATATTAGGTTCTCCAATGCATGTACATTTATAACAACCAAATAGAATATTGTTTCGATTCAAGGGAAATTAATAACATACATATTTATTAGACACCGATCAGAATCTACGTCACGAGTCTGTCAAGATGTTGCACGTTATCATACGTTTCTCAATTCACATAAATTTCCCATGATCATCTCCATTGTACCTTTTCAAACTCGTGGCTGCTATCTCGAAAAGACTCGTTCGATTCCAAACAAGATTTTAATTCTCGTTTCAAAATCGAGTTTCTACCTAGAATGATATTATATAGAATCGTTTCGCTCTCGGCTAGAAAATTCACGGGAAATGAAGCAAAGCAAATGCATTTGCGAAGAAAATCACGAAGAGAAATTGCACAGATTACAACGCGATAAACTCCATTGTATTAACCTCAGGCTTAGCAGTGTTTTGACTACCGTTTCGAGTAATTTCCGAGAGAACTGAAACTTTCCGTGGAATCTAATATTTCCGTCTCTGTCGGCCTTCCAGGGGAATATCAATGTCTCGGACTTACGAGCGTCAGCAAGCAATGCGAGCGACGTTCATGCTCCGCGGAGTGAGCGACTAAGTGATTGCAGGCAGCAGGAGCTTTCCCACAGGAGAGCGTTCTTATTCTGCAATCCGGATGTGACATTTACTATCAATTTACGACGTCGCGGGCTGTTAACCACGATCCGTACCACCATGTATATATGTTATACATATATACGTGTGTATATATATGCACACAAACACATACACAAAACGGTGACCGCGTGTACATACAGCACGGAAAAGGTTACGTCGAGAGACGTCGCTTCGCCTGTGTTAGTTTTATCTATGGCGAAATAATGTGTCTGACGGGATTTATTTTCCGGAGATAACGAGTCTTGTTTTTTCCGCCACACTGTGTACATCTGTAGCTGTCAGACATTCGAATGGTCTGACCATACGTCGACCGTTTCTACTCGACCCTGGACTCGGTACTTCCTGTGATTTTGCAATTTCAATTGATATTTGCACCTTGATGTATTCTGACTCGCGTGAATTGCTTGGTAATTTCTTGAAGCAGTTACAGAGATCGGAATCACGGTTCGATTTTACTAAACAAGATTTTTCTTACCAGTGTATGATGACAGATTGACTTGGGGTGCGCGGGGTCGTTTACGTACCTGTAACAGAAAGAATATTTCATACCGTTAGTGAAAATGATTTCTGCAATATCACTTTAGTATATTTACGATGTTCATTCTTGAAAAATTTAGCTACTACAGATTACTGACATGTGCTATTTAAGAAGAGTGTAGACAAACTTTTCTGGAATCTTGTATAATGAATGTATATTAGTAGATTTCCAGTGTCCAATCTTGGAAAATTCAGCTTTTAAAAGTTGCTGATACGTGCTATTTAATAAGTGTAGACAAGCTGTCGCAGAATCCTTTAGAATGAAGTCTAGTATTATAAAGTTCAGCTTCTAAAAATTACTGAGCTGTCAATTTATTAAGATTGTAGACAAACTTTTCCCGAATTTTGTAGAATAAATGTATATTGGTATATTTGCATTATCTAATCTTAAAAATTACTGAGATGTCAATTTAATTTTGAAATGTTGTGGAAGAATGTTTTCGAGAGACAATCACGATTTCCGAGGCCGAAGATAAATATCAAAGCTAGAAAAGGTCCACATGTCAGTATGCTCCCGTTTTCAGTTAGCCGGACGGATATATTCATCGGCGATGAGCAGTCGGCGATAAATATTCACATTGCGTCGCTGCCAGCGAATTTAGATCGAACAAGTTCACGAAGAACTTAGCATAATTCTCTAGCGGGGCTTACAGGTTGTAACAGAAATATACTCCAGGTTACAACACGAAACTCGGTTTCCAACCGGGAACGGTCGCCGGGAACATTCTACGCGAGCAGTAATTCGTGACAAAATTTCTATGGAAATATGATTCTCAGCCGCGGTCTCAATAGACTGTTACATCACTGACACTCTATTAGCTAAATTATCTCTGACCGAGTAGCCGAGGACTGTGCGTACCGGCGGCATTTTAACGAATCGCTTGATTAACGCTACAGTCGGACCGGCACGGCGCTATGTAAATGAGGACATTATTGCGATTAATAATTTTTCGAAATTAATTATCGCCCGGGTTCGGCCGCCGCGCGCGATTCTGTGCGTAACTGGCGGCAGTGATTGATGGAGCTCCATTATGAATCGCGCTGTGAAATTAATCGCTTCCCCCTTCCACCACCCTCTCTGCCACCCTGTTCTCACCCCTTCCTCTCTCTCTCTCTCTCTCTCTCTCTCTTTGCTCTACCGCTCGTCATATCTCACCCCTTCCTTGACCGCACAACGGGTTACGAATGGACCGACGATGAATACGTGATTTCCAGGTTCGCGTGTGAGTCACCGTGCGGTGTTGTTGACACGCACCTAACCTCCGGCATGGACGCCGGTTTTACGTCCTTAATTAAACGTTCATTATACCTCCTCGAACTGTGCCAGATAGCAAGGCGACAGGTCTGCCCGTTCATTTTTAATCGGGCAAAGTCTAGGAAGGATATCGACAACGCTCTGCATGCTCTGCGTCTTCTATCCAGCGTGGTTTTTAACAATCTGCAGCATTAAACAATTATTCACCGACACGTCTCGCGATCATCGTCACGCTATTTATCCGTCTGAATAAAATCATGCTTTCCCATTACATTTTTCCTCGCGATAAAAAGTAAGCGAGATATTCGAGATGTTCAAGTTAAATGGGACACCCTGTACGTTTGGCTTTGCTACAAACACGTCTACACTGAGATACAATCTCAGATGCAATATGTAAAAATGATTTTGAGTCTCCGATGGTTCTATTACAATGCAAATTGATAAAAATCAATGTCTCGCACTATTTTTGTGTATATAAATTGAAAAATTATATTCGACTCTCAAGATAGAATTAATTATTGCGACACGGTTTGGTCCGATCAAGACATCTTTGGCAAGATCAAACATGCAAAAGAGTTCCTGACAGGATAGAAGCCGAAGAACGAACCTCGAAGGTAGTCGACAGCAAGGGGTCCTTACTCCGGGCAACTCCGCAAGTTGTCCAACATCGTACGTTTCCTATACATCAATTTTGTATTCAGGAGTCGAACACGAGTTACGGAGCAACGTCCAAGGACTCCAACTTGGGACCAAGAAACTAGTATAACATATGCAGCGGGTCTGTTCGCGTCTGCTTCAATCTATGAAAAATCGAAATGTTAAATCCTCTGATCCACCGGGCTCCCTATATCCCTACAATCTAACACAATGCTTGCCGGCAACTATTTAACAGATTTCGAATTGCCATTTTCTAAAATGTAGCAGTATAGCGCAATCATTGTCAGTATCTCCAAATTCATACGTTAAACGATTCATCTGAAAATCAATTTTAACACTGGAACGACTATTACTAACTTCTCATTCGATATTTATTAAAATTAGAAAAATCTTCACACGAACACTTTTTACATGAACTTTTTCATTAAATCATATATTAAAACTGAATAATTGCCATCTCGTCATTATTGTAAAACAGTGTATTTTAGTACAGTTTAGTGTAGTAACCCCTAGCGCTCCAATGGCGTTTGTAAGGCGACAACTAAAAATTCCCTTCCCATTATTTAAAACAGCTTTTACATTGCTCTGTCTGCATTTAACGAGTCGGTAAATAAAAATACTGAACTTTATATTCACGAATGAAAATTAACAATGTACAATGGAATTATTTTACGTCGAAAAAATGTTTCGATGTTGAAATTAAAATTGCTTTGAGTGCTAAGGGTCAACCAATACTGATGAGTCATTTCTGACAACGTTGCAAAGCCTGAAATAGACTGCTCTCTGCAACCCTCTCGAAAAAGTAAACCAACCGACCAACCAATGAACAAGTTTCGTGCGATATAAAATTTCCATCTCGTAGAAGACAAACAGTCCAGACTACTCGATTCCCCAGAGATGTTCGTACAAAAATAAAAAAAATAAAAAATTGTTCCGAAAAAATACGAAATAAATTTACAACGTACAAGTATCACCACCTATACGCCGGATCGGGGTAACTTTTTATCAAATTTTTTATAGCCGTCGCATCGGTTCGTCGCTGCTAACGATAACCCTATCCGTGGTGGAAGGTTTCGTTTTTGGGACGGCTCGATCGCGATACATCCACCAGTATTCTAGCCGGACATTTGCAGGACATCGAAGCCCCTGGAGGGTGGCTGTCCATCGTGTCACGGCATGGAGCGAATAGGCGGCAGCGAATTTCGAAGAGGAGTAGGTGGGACACACACGGGGGAAAAAGTGGTGGCAGCAAAGGGGTGGCGGACACCGAGGGGTTGCGGGACTTTGGGGGACGCGAGAGCATTTAAGCGTAAATGGTTTTTGTAACTGGGAGAGCGTAAAATTGCCTAACCACCCCGTGCACCTCCTGGCGCTTTTGGACGAACTCATCCGCCGCATCCCTGTGCCCCTGTCCCCCTCCCTTTCGTCCCTACCCCCGAGTCCGCCCACACACACCCACCCCTTCGACTGTCCACCCATCGGGACGCTTCCTCCCCGTGTCCCCCCCTATAACCGACTCCCCTATCGCCGATTTCTACCGAACTATTTTGCCGCTGTGGTTGCAGGGTGGACAGATTGGCCGGTATTTTGTCGCCCGTAAAAGCGGTAACTCCTCTCCCCCACCTCTCAAACCCCCTTCTGCAACCCCTACTCGTCCTCTTTATCCTCATTCCACCTCCCACCTCCCGCCCGGACGATAAATGAAATTCGAAAAAGAGCAACGAGACCGCATCACTCCGAGGATCGCACCGCGATCTAGAGATCTGATGTTTACTTATCCCGTGAAAGGTACTCCCGGGAGGATTCAGGGTTGGACGAAACTGGGAAGGGGTGTGTTCGTCGGTTATGCTAGAACATTCGGGGCGTTTATGTGCGAATTATCTCGATGGGGAAAATGGGTGAGATAATGAAGGTTGCTCGTTCGTTTGATTTGTGTTGGTATATTTTCTACATTTTTCGTTGTTAATCTTTCCTCTGTATTTTTTTATTGTAACGGCGACTGCACGTCATATTTGTACTATTTTATATTTACATCGACTGTTCGATTCGACGCAACAGGCGTTGCCAGCAGAATTGTTTCTTTTTTGTTTTTTATTGTTTTACGCACTGTTTCCTTCTGTTGATTCTGTATCATAGTTCTGACTGTAATTTTTATTGAATTTCTAGTCGATTACATTTCTATTCTGGCTGTCTACAATACCCTTCTCTTTTTGCATTTATAACAAAATTGAACCAGCCGAAAATTACTAGTTCGTATAAGGATCTATATTCTGATTACTGTACCTTTTTATTACGTCGTTTTCCTAATTGGCAGAAGGAAATGTCTTACTCCGATAAAACGAACTGTGATAATTCCTACTGTTACAGTATCGCATCGGTAACTACACGTTTTCAGGTGGATAATAGAAGTCATGATCGCTCTCTGAATTGTTGAACAATCTATCGACTCTCCACATTGTACTGATTCTACTCTTGATTCGCCTCTCACATGTTAAACGGTAATTGCAAAAAGCATCAAGTCCTAGTCGTCCGGTATATTAAACCGAGCCGTACGATCATCCAAGGTATTCGGACACGTGGTAGGGTTCTGGCTCCACTCGATACCATATACTTAAGAAACAATTTCCTCACGCTAGTCCAACATCAGAGCCAAACTCGAGGTTAATGCCATATCATTACGGGTCGCATTTAGCTGAATAAATGAGCGGCACCGAACCCGGGCTACAACTAATATTCTACAATCGAGTATCTCATTAACGATCGGGTACACGTTCTACGGCTTAATAGATAGCGTCATCCGCCCTGAACCGTAACCACCATCCGAGAACGAGCGCGCACACGCGGTTAAGCGTGTGTAGGCATGTAGAATACGGTCCGGGTATGGTGATCCTCGCACATGCTGGGCGGAAACAATTTCCAGGACATAAGCCGAATAAAAATTCCAACCCTCGGCGAAGCTAAAGCGGCGTATTAGATAAATTCCAATCCGTGGAGGCCGGGGGTACTACGGACCCGTTGTACGGGATTACGAAAGACGCTATTTCGCGAGCCAATAGGGAACATGACCGAGCATTACGGATTGCGTCCTCGTCCCCGTTTCTCGTTCTCGCTCGGTACCGTCTTGCCGGCCCGTCTCCGGTCTCCCTTTCTCTCGCCGGATAATCCGACCGATTACGTTATGCTTAAATATTTATCGGGCTGCATTAGGGAAACATGAGCCCTCTCTATGCATGGGAGCGCAGCACGTGGGATCGCCATCCCTTTCGCACACTCCGCCCCGACATCGCCCCGGTACACCGTCGGGCTTCCTCTCCTCTGCCCTCTTCTCTGACCCATACACGCTCGAACGTCCACGCACACTCCTATATCCGCACGCTCGACACACGCTCGTACTACAACGTACCCTCACACTGTCGCACCTACACATCCTCAAACGTACACGGGGGTCCGCAGCTGCCACCCCCGCAAGCCTCCACCCACGTGATCCAGACCACGGTCACCGCCGCTGGTATCACCACACCGACTATCCACCATCGGCGACGACGGCCACACGGACAGCTGCACACCAACCCGACGCCCACCGCGAACCGGAAACTAAATTCTCGGCAACGAGCCCGCCGAGCATGCTCCCAATTACGCGGTGCTCGCGGTACGAAATTGAACGACCGCGGCGTTTTTCGACTCCTGCGGTGACGCCACCCTCCAACGGCCTAGCGATGAGAAAAAAAGTAGCCGCCGGAAACCGGCAGCCTGGGAAAAGTGGAAACCAGCCTCGGGAATCCACCTCCTCCTACGCCCTCTCTCTCTCTCTCTCTCTCTTTTTCTCTCTGTCTGTGTCTCTCTCTCTCTCTCGAAACAGCCATTTTTCCGCCCACAGATGGATTATTCCGAGTGTCCGCGGTCGCAGACGATACAGCGCGCGGACGCTTTGCGGTTCCGTTCTGTGACGCCCCGGTGCCTTGGCCTCTTTCGCCGTTTCAGGGCGACAGTCCAAGGGGATGGGAACTCTTGCACAACTGCCGAGTGTGTGGTAACGCTGTTTGGGATACTGGCATCGGTTACGTAATGGCAGCTCCGCGATTTTGAGGGGTAGGAAGGAACGCGCGGTAGGAAACTATCAACTCCTTGGTGCAAAAGTAACACGCGACTTAGGGAACGGGATTTCGGAGCCGTCGAGATGAATGTCTTGCCGAGGTACTGCTGCAGGGTAGTACAGATGTCAGGGGCAGGGTAGATGTTCTAGTTGTTATTTTGTTAATCTGTTAACCCGGGAATAAACTTTTGTTCGACTCGTTTCACAATGCGGAGTTTTTTGTCGAAATATTTTTTTGACGAAATATTTCGTCATACCCAGTTAACAGGTAAATTGTTATTGTCAATCTGTGCACTGGACAGGGTTACGTTTGTCTCAGCGGTTTCGTCGAATTTCGTCGAAACGGAAATGTTCGTTTGTAAAAAGGTGAATTTTTTATTTGTTTGAATCTCGGTTTATTAGAAAATGTACGAAATATATTTGTTCAACTGCCATGTTGTTCACCTTGTGTGTCCATGCTTTCAAATAAATTTGTACGTTGATCATTGCAATAAATTTAGTTGTGATCTGGAGAATGATACAAGATTGAAGGACTACTACTTATCATACACTTTAAGTTGTCAATTGTTACTTCGTTGTATAAAATATTATGATTTTATCTAGTCTTGTGGTTCTTGGTTTGCCACTTAACACTTTGACAGCCATGTCACCCATATGTGGGTGACAGAATTATTTGTCCACGTTTAAAAGTATATTTTTACATTAGTATATTCGTTGCACTCAATTTAGTTGATGTCTGGAGATTACAAGATGGTTGAAAGTGACCATTCGTGATACATTTTGAATTTTTACATTGTTGCTTTATTAAATAAATTACTTTGCTTTTGTAAAATTTTTGACGTTGCCAGTTCGGCAGTTAAAGTGTTAAGGTGCATTGTTGTCCGAACGATGCGTCTCCTGATCGTCAATGGTTAAAATAAACTGAACACACATTGCAAGTGGGAGTAGATTAATCATCCTATTCACGTAAATCCGAAATTTCCAATAATTGCATTAAATCTATTCTAGTGTGCATAATTAAATTATGCCCTTTTTAATGTTCACAATTGAACTACACCTTCGCAACTTCAGAGATGCTCGCATTAATGTTCAAATGGTTGTACAAAATTGCAAAGAAACTTCTCGCATAAAAATCTGCAAAAATTTCATTCGAGTATAACGGGTACGTGCCGACGATGGAACACCATAATTTGATGTTTCGATGATGCTGCTTCATTCTTCGGTACGTCCGCCTCGACCACAAACATCGGCTCGGCAGAACGCGAACACAAAGCAATTAAAGTCGTTCCAGAATCAAATTAATACAACACGTCAGAATCGTGCAGAGCATTCGCCCAGCAGCGGCTCAGCCCATAAAAACCGTGCATAATTTAGCACGCGCGCGTTACGAGCCTCAAGTGCCATTCTCGTAGAAGCAGAGCTCGGTAGTTCGATACGAACACGCGCGCGGAATACGCTCGCAATAAATTCCCAAGGAAACAGGTTACCGCACAGTGGTTCATTAAGCATACCATGGAACGCGTCGGAATTAGATTCGCAGCGGTTCTGTCGTATAATACGAGGATAATTCGAGGAAAACGTTGTGGAGCGTGGATAAGGTTGCGGAGGAAGCTGAAGCGGCCGCTGTCATCTTCAGCGATGGTTCTGCAGCTTATGGGGGTTGCTATGATTCGAGTTCCGTAAAGTCTGCCAGTCCAGAGCATCTACTCCGTGCTCGTGCCTCCTGTATGATCAGAGTTTGAAACTAGCGTACTTAATGTTTTTTAGATACCAGTATTACGACTTTCCTGTCTTACTAAAACGAAATAAACATAGTTTACGTATACTACTTGAAACAGGAACCAAGAATAACAATCTCTTCTTGCAACGATTTTAAGAAGTCGACCGAATAATGCATATATTTATTCGTCTGATTTAATACAGAATATTCTACTCTGATAGTAACACACTTTCTGTCAACATTGCGGTAACTTCGTAAAAATATTGTAGATCGACTTTCGATATATTATTGCAAAAGGGAGATTTCTCTTTATAAGACTGCATTGAAATAATCACGGCAGAAAACTGTTTGGACGTTGTGCAAGCGTTTGACGGTGACATTATTTTCTCGCTGCCTTTTATATTATTATACTCCCTTTAATATTTTTATATGGAGGATGCATTGAAAGAAGCCGAGTTCAGAAAATAATAAATCAAGTCAGATCGGAGAATTCTTTTTCAAATGAATAAAGACAGAATTTTATGAGAGTTTTTCGCACGGAATTGTAGGAGTTCGAAGATAGACTTTAATTTTGCTGGAATCAAAATCTTCTGTGTAGAATGGAAGGAATAGGAGCTAACAATTATAATAAAAGTAGTGCACCAAAATTTTTTTAATTTCTCTGCCGTTTCAGATCGAATAGACCAATTTTCGTCATTAATGCATAAAATCGGTACATTAGTTGTTCGTAATTGGCCTGACAATTTTACGGATTTATAAGGAAACGGAGTCAGCGAAGACAGGGAGCAGATGAAACGAGAAATACCTGTTTAGTCGTATTCGCCCCAAAGACGAAGGAAATGTTTATTTCGGGCGAGACCCGGAGTCTATCAATAACTGTTGCTCTGTCCACGACCGCGAGACCTAAAGGGGGTTCGGCCGGGCAGAAGGGCGGCGCAGGAAGACGGCGGAAGAGGAAAGGTCAGTGTACCGAAGAGTAGCAGCGGGAACGGTCTAGCCAGAGCGAGAGGGAACGAGGAGCTTCTGACTTATCGCCCCTCGTAAAGGAACACGGAGAACGGCGCGGCACAAATTCGGGACACAAAGCGGCGCCATTTCTCGAGGGCCTTTCTTGCTGTCGCTGGTGCAGCGATGCCTCCTAGCCGTGCGGGGATGGGTCGAGGGTGGATGGTTGGGAACAGGGGGTGGTTCACAGAGAGAGGGTTCTCGTAGGCGCGACAGGGTTGGCCGTGGCAGGGGAGGATGGCTGTGCAACGATGTACCTTACGGTACAGAGAGCGTAGGCGACCGGGAAGCCGAAAAGGAGGACGGAGACAGCGAGAAAAGGTAAAAGGTAAAGGGAGGAAAGACAGGGACGCGCCTGGGAGAGAGAGAGAGAGGAATAGAGAGAGCGAGAGAGAAAGAGAGAGAGGGACAAGAGAGACACACAGAGATAAAGAGGGATGTGCTTTGACCGTAGGTATTCATGAACGTAGTCCGCCTGGTGGATTAGCATGTGAAAGAACGCTTTGCTCGTCGCTTTCCACCCCGTGCTTCCTCCTCCCTCTCTTTTCCGTTCAAGCCTCTCGTGTATCGCCTCATATTTTTCACGGGGACCGAGGTCGGAGGGGCCCCGTATATTCGGCCGCGACGAATAACAGTCGCTGGGGCTGGGGGGTGCGTTTCATCGTAACGGGCCCCCTACTCCCGGACCCCCTTCGACAGCCCAGAACAGAGAACGGAAGATTGAAAGAACGTAATATGGGACGCTGCGAAAATTCCTGACTTTGATTATCCGGTTATATCTCATGGATATTGATCAGCCGCCACCGACGCGATTCTTTCCGCCTCGCAGTTGAACCCTGGATAATGGCTGTTGGGAAAGGAGATCGATCGCGAACACACGGATGATTCAAACGTTCACGCTTTGCCGAACAGGTGCGCATTGTGCGGCTGACTCCGGGAATTTATGCGTGCCCCCGGTAATTGGAGGAGCGGGATCGTTGGGTCGACCTGGAAATTTTGTGATCTTCTCCGGTTGCTTCGGCAAGTGTATACTTGTACGTTTTGTTGGCTGTGCTGTTCGGTAGGATCATTAACTGTAGCCGAATGACATAAAGAAATTTTACTCGATTGTGTTCGAGTAGGAATACATGAGAGCTTCTGATACTAGGTTCGAGATAGTTTGACCGCGTTTGAATGCACTCGACGTACAGATAACAATCTGTATCTGGTTCAGGAAAAATGAAATTCTACGTCTCGATCGGAGTTACACTTGCTCGAAACAGCTTCGATGCGGAGTTTGACAGCGTTTGAATGCACTCGACGTACAGATAAGAATCGTAATTGCATTTGGTTACAGATAAACGCAACCCCGTATACGCAATCAGTGTGACAATTGCTCGAACTAGTTTGGAAAAGAAGTTTGACGACGGAAAGTAAAGTTTAACCTCGTTTGAATACACCCACAGTGCGCATATCGAATCCAACTGTTTGGGATGGCAGCAAATGAAATCCCACGCATTCGTTAGTGTCGCAGTTGATCAAACTAGTTTCCGCGAGAAGTTTGACGACGTTTGAACGCGCTTGACGCGTGGAGAATAACAGCAATAATTTGTAGTTGCAGAAAAATGAAATTCCACGCATCTACCGGAGTCGTAGCGGTTGAAAGCGGTCGCTATGCAAACCACAGATAGTTTCGGACGCGTTTGAACCGTCGGTTGAAGCGGAATCAGTGAAAACCGACAGATTCGATGGCAAATGTCCGTGTCGGTGCACCGCGGCCACTCGAGGAACGGGCTTGGAATGCAGATGAGGCGAAAGAAGTCCTCTGTACGGCTTCGGCTCGGCTTCGGCTCGGCTCGATGCGTCGCGAGTCGCAGCCGTGGGTGTTCCCGCGGGCAGATCCTCTTGACATCGACACCTACTCGCATCATCGGAGTTTTAATCAAATTACTCGGCTCCAAGGGGCGAGCGTGCCACTAAGCTTTTGCTTCGACCTAATCGAATGAGAGAGGTCCCGCCCGCCTACCCGTTCTGTCTCCACGCGCGCGCGTCACCGTGACGCGCAACAGCGCGTCGCGGAGCGTCACGACACCGACTTACGGACCTCGAAGGCGCGCGCGAATACAGATGGAAGAGCGGAGCCAGCAGGAGTGGGGAAAGCGTGTCCTTTGAGGATATTCATGAGAGGATTACCATGTGAAACGCCAAGCCGGAGCTTCTTCTCTTTTCGCCAGTTTTCCTGCCCGTCCTGCGCGCGCGCAGTCTTCTCGGCCCTAGCCACCTTTTACTTTCTCGCGCGAAATCGTTCTTTCTAGTCCGGGGAGCTTTGGGAATTTAACTTGCTGGGTTACCGAGACAATTTACAGCTCCCCGTGAGTCTGGCCGACTCCGCTTGTCTTTTAACGGCCGACTGAAAGCTCTCCACGATCGACTCGATAAATCACTGGACATTTATCTCCAGGAAGCACCGCGATGACGGTCTTGGCCAGACAGCCGCGTTTCCGTCCGTGGGAACGACGACGACCAAACGAAAACGCGAACGTAATTGAACCCTTTCCATTTAGCAACGGAAACATTAAATCCCGCGACTAAACCGCTAATACTAAATTATAATATTAAATTAAATCTATTTATGAAGAAGGTCGCACGAAATGGAATAGTCGTATCTATCTATTTTAGGGATTGTATCCCTAAAGGGATGGTAAGACACGAAACAGGACATGTATCAATTGGGAGAGTAAAATTATAGAAAGAGAGGTCAAAGGTCAGGCAACAGTGGATAGAAAACGCAAGATTAATAGATTAAACGAGCAAATCTCCCATATGATAGGATAGCATAGAAACACGTTCAGCTGCATGCAGCCGTCTTTAAGGTGACACGAACGACCCATAAAACGGCATAATAAATTGCTTTATAAAATGGCCTTGGCTATGTGTTCGCAGGACGTTAATGGCTACTCCCAGATTCATTTCGAAACAGCTCTGTAAGAGGATCATTCCAGAAGCCATTCGGCTGTTGACAGCTAATTCAAGGTGTCAGTAGCCTATCACAGGCAAATCCATGGTTGCCGTAAGAATCACGTGACGCGTAGAACTAAACTCCTTTCTTTTTTTTTTTTTGCCCCGGCGAAATCGTAAATAAGCTTTTATTCGCAGCGGCGCGCGCTGTTCTCTCTTCTCTATGCTAATACCGTACGCTCATTCTTGCACGCAAAATTGCCGCAGTAGCCCATTTTAATCTCGCAATGTCAGTCGTAATTCCGCGACGCTATAAAAGCACCCACGATATCCTCCACCTAATATCATCCGGGTGTTTATGCGCGAGCGTTAATTTACCGCCGCGAATACGATTATACCTATTGTCCCGTCTCAGTAGACGATCCCCAGCCCCTCGAAGTTACGACGTGGCGTTACTTACGGCGACTTTTCTGTGACTCTTGACCCTTTACGGGAGCCACGCGTCAGAACAAAGGGCGCACGGTTCGTGATCGAAAAGCTGGAGTTGCACTTAATAATGTTTCGTGAGAGTTCATTAATTTCTTTCCAGATTAAAACTATTATTCTCTTTTTCCTTTAAAAAATTCGTATACCGATTTTGCTCTGTTGAATGCGATATTTTGACAAAACTGTCTTCCTTATATTTGTATACTGCGGTTTCATTTATAAATGCTATTGGGTTGTTCGAAAAGCTGTGTTTGTTGTATGTTTTTCGATGGCCATATAGATTGCTCGTTTTATTTGCAACGAAGCTAACACTGTCATCCGTTAACGTGGATGACTCCAGAGCTTCCAAACAATGAAGTAGCCTCGTCTCTTGCAAGAATGTGTCATGACTCTGCAGACAAGCCAATATATGGTCTTCCAGAAATTATAGACAGCACACACGTGCTATCATCTTGTCCAGGCGTGTAACAGACACGAGGCGGATCTGAACGTAGAAGCGTGGCCCATCGCCGACGCCTTCCTTTTTCGTCAATCACGACCCCCCCTAAGTTGATGAGGACGAGGAGAGCCGACGAGAGACCGACCGTTCACTCGATTCGACTATGATGAACGACGAGTTTTCGCTCCGCCCTTATCAATATGCATTAGAGGAGCCTGGCCGACTTACCTACTCCTCGTCGACCGCTTTTCGAGCCACTCGAGCCGAGTCACTGTTCCCCTACTTCCCCTTTCTTTTTCTGACGAGAATCTCGCCGAGGGATTTTCCTCGCCTAATGAACGTACCAAGTAACCGTGCCAGGGGAGGGGATACCCGTAACGCGTCGCCTCCCACGCTGAATTTCATTTAAAAATTTTGCAAGTGCGCCGCTTGATCCGCACTTTGATTGGCCAGACCAGAGCGCTCGCATTCCCGATTTTTCACCGGTCCAATCCGATTTGGAAATTTTGCGAGACCGTCCCTGCCGTGACTGACCAAGTCTGATAGCAGTATTTTCATTTTTCTGCGATCAACGGTGTTGTATAGGACTTGAAAAATTTCGCAAGTGCGTTGCTCGATCAATACTTTGATTGGTCAGACGCGAATCGAACATTCCCGATTTCTTACCGGTCCAATTCGATTTGGAAATTTTGCAAAAACGTTCTCGATTTCTCACCGGTATAATTCGATTTAGAAATTTCGCAATAGTGTGACTGTCTAAATTGACCAAGTCTGATAGTAGTATTTTTATTTTTGTTTAATTTTTCTGTGACCAATGCAGATGCATTTACTTTAATAAATTTCGTAGGAGTGTCAATTGAACTGCACTTCGATTGCAATTTACCTCGGAAACTTTGCAAAGAAGTGTATAAATATATAATATATAATATAATAATATGTATAAGTGTATACATTTTTGTTTTATTTTTTCGCGACCAACAGGGTTGGAAAATTTGCAAGAGCGCTATTTGATTTGTACCTTCATTGACCAATTCGAAGTGCTTGCGTTCTCGATTTTTCAGCGATGCAATTTGATTCTGAAGTTTTACAAAAGCGTAAGGCTCTCCGGCTCGATTGGCCGAGTCTGGTTTAACAGTTTTCACCTTTATTTTAGTTCTCTGTGACTAACAGTGGTACAGTGTCGAATTCAACTCGAAAATGTTTGAAAGAGTGCTGCGAAGCTCGAAGCCTATATTCACTAGATCGCAATGTTTGCATGTCCGTGTCGCTGTTTCGTTTCGAGGTAAAGTGTCCACTTTGTTGTGGTCTGAAATGCTGGTGTTGGTATGTGTTGCACATTTTTTGAAGTACGATGCAATTTGGGCCGCATCCAATGTAGCTGTAACTCGTAGGTTGCGGTCTTGTTTCAGGAATATTTAGAAGCCCTTTGCAACAATGAATTCTGTTTAATTAGGTCTACTTGTAGGCCACGAACGCTGTAAACTTCCCACCGTATAATTAAAGCATTGCATGCAAGATTTTGTTAACAACCCCATCCGTTGCAATTTTGAAACTCACCAACGAGCACATTTTCACGCAATTAACCGAAGACCTACAATGTTGCGATCGCGATGAGCCGTTACAACGACTGTGTCTACACCGTGGACGTTGCCTTGGCCCGTTAGAAAGCATTGATAACTCAATTTGCGGGTACGTTGACAAGATTTGTTTTTGTTACATGCCTCCTAATTGCGTAGTATTAACACTAATGGTGTTTAGAGTCGCATGTGCATAATACGGCAAATGGATACCGCTGTACGTACATATCTGTTAGCATGCAACGGTGTAATTGACCGTGTAGACGGTGGCTCGCGTGTATGTGTGCACGCCCGAGCGAGAACTGTAGGTTCGAGAGAAAGAGCGAGAGAGAGAGAGAGAGAGCGAGATGAAAGCCGGCCGCGATATAAATGCCAAAAAATGGATCTCTTGGGGCTGTTGCGCGCGGAGTGTCGATCGACTCGTATTTTCGAGAAATATTTGCCACAGAAATTGGAGTATCTTACTCGCGACAGTGGTTTCGTTGTGAACGGTGGATCGGCGTAACAGTCAATATTTCGAGAACCGTATCGGAGATTGAACAATAAATTCAACGATTACAAAAACATGGCGCGCCGGATATACGGACACTGATAGCGGATCCCGACTCCTAAAACCCGGCCCCATACTACACAGACAGCAACTCGTACAGCGAAATCCTCGCTTGGAACTTGTAAAATATTTGTTCAAGTATTTATCGATGCCCAATCAAACTTTTATTCAACGTCCATCGAATAGCCTTCGTCGCTCTGCAATGCATAACATTACATCGAATCGCGTAAAACATCGAACGCGAAACGTTCTAGAAGTTACTTGTCGCCTAAATACTTTCTTTGATTTTTACGATGCAAACGATGTCTGTCGCTCAAATTCAAAGACCCCGAAGAAAAAGTAGTTTCGAAAAAGGATCATTCAGAGGACACTTTTTACACGGTTAAAGTTTAAAAACAAAATATGAAGGTGTCAAGACGATGTCCTTGAAATGACCTTCGGCTGACATTGAAAAGATTCTTCATTTTTTGAAGCCATTAAGATTGCGCTAAAAGTATTTTATTCGCGGTAGAGTCGTAGTTTAGGTGACCCGTTTTACTCGGAATATGTACGATCGGTGGATTTTTTCCGGGGACTGGGGAATACGTAAAAACGTAGAGTGGCTTCTGCTCGAAGCGACGGTGTCCTCTGAAAAATGTATTAGCGTAATTCAATAGAATTTAATCCCGCGAAAAGTCATGGAATTAATTATACCGGCGAGTACGTTTCCCCTGCGGCGGGAACGCTCTGAATAAAAGAACGAAGTTGATCGCGCGGAATTATGGCCGTCACAGCGTTACCAGATGAAGAAGAAAGTGGTAACAATTCCTTAGGAAAGGCGAGCGGAACGAACGAGCAGCGCACTGGAATTGAAGCCCGAGTGTTGCGGACGTTCGGGCCCTTATTAATATGCATTAGACAACTCGGCTCGATTTACCCTCTCATTGTCCGCACGCTTTACCGTTCGATCGGTCTCTTTGAGAGTTCGATTTCGCTCTTATCACTCTGGCCCTGCTCCTTTCCCGACGACCATCCTCTCTCCCCCTGCCGCTATCTTTATCTCTCTT
>CM052090.1:5393863-5423117 GCA_028453745.1 Agapostemon virescens | reverse complement strand
TCTCTCTCTCTCTCTCTCTCTCTCTCTCTCTCTCTCTCTCTCTCTCTCTCTCTCTCTCTCGCCTATCATCAACCTGTATTATTTTTCAGTAAAAGAACTTGAACGCTTTCGCTGCGGAAATTTGCGAGGTAAAGGGTCCTGACCATTTTATTGAACGTTATAAAGTCAAATGCGAGAAAACTTGCTCGAACTAATTTCATGGAGCTCTTTGCCCCTTTTAGAACTTTTCTCCCCCTTGCCGGCGATTTTTCACGGGAGTAATTTCACTCGGGGAAACGCGTGGAAGGTTTTAACGATTCCATTCCCCGACGAATTATCTTTATCGCTGGTCGCCATTATTGAATAATTTCCGGTCCCCGGGACCCGACGAACACCACCGAATTCAATCCTGCGTATGCTAAATCACCTTCCTGCTCTCAACACCTCCGATAAGTTACTTCAACATATTGATGCAACAGATGGCACGAATCTTAATTCAGTTTCGACGATAGCAATCCTGGAAGATCTTGATTCGCTTCGCACAATAAAAAACACGGAGAACTTATGGAATAGCGTGCACCAGTGCTTCAATGTTCCTTGAATCCTTATCATTTGCCAGTAACAAACGTTAAATGCGTATTAAATAAGTTGGAACAGAGAAAATGGTGCAAACACATAAGCTGGGAATAAATTCCAAAAAACGAAACTTTCCCGTTGAAAGAACATGTTTGAACACAAAATTTTCGCAAAAAATCAAACATTTTCGGTTCTCGCATCTGTAACGATGTAAGAAAATGAAACTGCGCCTGATGCCGGGTGAGGGAGGGGCGAGTGTTATTAGATGATCGAGCCGTAAAGCGTTTAGTATAATGGAAGCACGAGAAGAATGGCGTCGTCGAAGATTCAGTAACACACGTTCCCGTTTTCGAGCGGCGCGCGGTGCCACGGCGAGAGCATAGTTGGACACGAAAACGAGAACGATCATCGGAAATTCCAAGAGCAAGGGAAGAGATTATCTCGAGGCTAGAGGGAAGCATCTTGTGGTGGTAAGCTGGATCTCTGGAAGCCGAGGCGTGCATCGTACGTTCGCCCGGTGGCCGGGTAACAGTTTCATTCCGAGCGGCGAGCTAACGATCGAATTCCTTTTGTTGGTTGTGGAGCGAGAGCACGGCGTAACCGCATTCCATCGCTTTATCCGGACGACAATTCAAGTAAAAAGATCATCCCAATCCTCGGGGCAGCAGTTTTCACTAACGAATTCCTTTTCCGACCGCTTTCTCTCGCCTCCTCCCCGTCGCACCCAATCCGCCCACGCCACCCTGCGCCCACACCCCCTATTGTCGTCCTTGCTCGCCGGACCTCGAACGTACTTCTGCAACCCGTTACCCTCCCTCTTCATCATCGGTCCGCCCGTGTTCGCCGAGTTTCCACTCGAATCGTTCCCGTGTTCCTCTGCCTGGCTGCCCGAAAAAACCGAGCAGATTAAACCATCGGGAGCTGCTGCGACAGCTACCCTAACTGTCTTTGCGTTCGCTACCCCTGCAGCTGGAAATGGGAGAGAACGTTAGTGGCTACGAATCGATGGTTTCGATGATTTCTCGAGAAACTCGAAGAAGCTACCAGATAGTTTCTACGCTCGCCAACAGATGGACGGACGAACAATCGGACGCCTTTTCTCGCTACCACCCGATCCGTCACCGATTCCTATATACACTGCTCTTAACTGCCTTCCGATACCCCAATGTCCGAAACAGACTACTAGGTGACCCCTTTTTATCTCCTCCCTCTATTTCACATATTTCAACCGCCACCCAAACTTTCAAGTAGGTTCAAATCTAAACGAGAGAAAGTCGCGTTAAATGGGAAACGTTGTACTCATCGTGAATAGACGGTAATAGAAATTTGAGACTTCTCGAGGAGTATGCTCCACAGTTGTGGGGACAATACTGTGGCAGTCATCGTGTAGTTATTCAAGCAGTTATAGTTAATTCACGGTACAACGCTTAGGGCCCGAGATGGTGCCACTAAACGCGACTTTACTGTACTATAAAGAAGAACGTAAAACTTCAGTTTAACCGTACTCGACTCTTGATTAAGTAGATTTTGTTAGCGAGTACATTCATTGACAATTCTTTATTTTCTGAAGTTGTGTTTATTTATTTCTTTGTGTTTTTTGGCAAACACGATATACCACACTCATCTTAGAATTATATTTATTAAAATTCACGTTCTGAATTCGTAAGAATCCTAATTTTCTCTTTTAATATTTTAATACCACAATGATACAACGATCAATATAATGGATTAATCGAATTTGCAAGCAGCTGAATTCGTAGACTGTTTCATTCAAAGTACGTGCACAATTAAAGCAACGAACTAATCGATAAGCAAAGATTGTTCGCATTACTTAAAAATAATAAAATGGTGTACACAGATTATTCTCGTGGCTTCGAATTAATAATTGCAGAGATTGCACTCGCTGCTCCCAAATAATGGTGGACAGAGTGTATGCACTGTTTTCCAAGGAAGCGAGGAAAAATATTGTCAAAACGAATTCGAAGAAAGAATTTCATCGAAGCATAAATCAAACGGCATTTCAGGAAAATCGACCGCATTGTCCAACGCAGATCCAAACTCCTGCGAACATTCGCAAAAATCCAAACAGAAAGTCTCCAGAAGCTAATTGCAAAATTGAGTGACGTAAAAGCTACCATACAAAAGGGACACTTTTGCAATCGATCGAAGCTGATTGAAACATTGTATTCTCGAAGAACGAACGAAAGAGGAAACGTTCGACGGAATGCATCTTCGACGAGGTCGGAACAGCGTCGAATAGTCGAACCCATAGGGGTTTACCGTGAACGTAGAGGAAGATTTCCAAATGGCCACGTCAGACATCGGTCAATCGACTCTCGGGCTCTCCTCCATCTGCGTCGAGCAATCGGTGTGGCGCAATATGGCCGAAGGCTACCACCGTAGTACGGATATAACCGTAGACGCACGGACAAGGGGGTGATAAGTCTGCAATTGGAGAACCAATTCACAGTTTTACGGTATTCATGGAATATTCGATGCAACCGGTATAATCCCGGGTATATGCTCCGTTTCCTCGTGGTTTTCTTTTCATACGCGTTCGGGCTTCATTGTTCCTGTTTCGCTTTATGCAATCCGAGGAATTCTTCGTACATTATACCTTTTTTACACTATTAAACGGATTGCTGGAACCGTAAGAATTACGTCTAGGTACGCACCGTTAATCTAGGTCGCGGATCTTTATGAGTTTATTTTGTTCCTCTGCAAACTATAGGAAAATCCACATATCTAATTTAATTTCAACTTTTTCGAAATACCAGCTGAAAGAGATGTAATTTCTTCGGAGTGGAACACAGTGATAATTGAACTGCGGATTTTTGTCTAAAGTCATTGCAACATGTAGGAGATAAGTAGAATTAAAAATTTTACATTTCACCGACCACATCTTGTTCTCTCTATCTTTCGCTCTGTTTCTCTCTCTTTCTCTCTTTATTTCTCTTTCCGTCTATCTCTCTATCTCTCTCTCTTGCGCGCGCTTCTCTAGCTTGAGTTTGGTGAACTTCGTCAACTTTTTCGAAATACCAGCTGAAGGAGATGTAATTTCTTCGGAGTGGAACACAGTGATAATTGAACTGCGGATTTTTGTCTAAAGTCATTGCAACATGTAGGAGATAAATAGACTTAAAAATTTTAGCGATTTGAAAATTATAGAATAGTAGCTTTGAATTTAGTAAATGCCTTCACTGGATTTGATTCATCATGTTTTGCCAGCAATGCTTAAAATCCACGGTCTAGGAGTAATAGATACGTTAGTAGACGACGGTGCGCCATAAATTCGACGATATGCAAACCGTGACAAATCATTGCCACGATGCAAACATGCAACATGCGTCACAGTCAAATGCATACAGCGAAGTACTTAATCCTTGCTTCGAAATACATCTGCTAACAAGATCGAAGGTAGCAATTCAGGTAATCAAGGTAAGTATACACAAACGCGCGCGCCGAAACACGACCAGAGCACTTCATAGTTAATGCTTCCAGCGGCAATAAGCTATAGACATAGAAAATATCGCTATATGGAGATTTAGGATCGAACGTGAAAGTCTTGGGACCATTGTGGACACTGTTGCGTGTGTTTCGCGAACGGACGAATTACTCCGCAATTTGTTGAGTCGAGCATCCAGCGGAATCTCGAGAAATCCGTGAGAGAAAGGTGGCCTAAGGAGTACTTTCAGCGTGGAACGGGTCAAATCCCGGATATTTATGTGTACCGGTGAACGTTCTATCGCGCATGGATGTTTGCACACCATTGCATGAATGCCACGATACGTGGGGCATGTATACAAGCCCGTTGCGAACAGTCCCAGGAATATAGGGCGGCACGTAAGGTCAATCCTACCGAATGGTTTCAGCAATTTTCACTTTGCTCTGGTTATGCCCACGTACGTTTCCCCTGACTCCCACCTTCTTTTTTCGTTTCTCCTTTTTCCCCTCTCTCTCTCTCTCTCTCTCTCTCTCACTCTCTCTCACTCTTTTTCTCTTGTGCGCCAGCAGGGTTCTTGTCTCTTGGTTCCGCCGTCTCTGTTGCCCTATTCGAGGAACGTATACATCCTCGAGCCTCGGGTCCAAAGGAAAGAGATCAGCAACGTTCTCCGGAGAAGGACAGAGAAAATTTACTGACTTCAAGAATCGCCCTGATTTTCCACCCCTGTGAAATTGCCTCGGCTGCGCGCCTTCTCGACGATTGACAGGCACTCTTTCCCTCCTTCTACCAGCCTGCTACACTCCCACACGACCCCGCACCCTCTCCTTCCCGCTCCAATCTTGCTCCTTACGCTCCTCTCGTTTGCTCTGAGTACGCTCTCTCCTCGCCTCGTTTCTTCAAAATTGGACGGTCCTGCGAAATTCGTAGTTCGCCACTGCCGTCCCTTCTCTCCCTCTTCTCTGCTCTCTGTCTACCTCTTTCTCGTACTCTTTCCCTCGCTCTTTGTCTCTCCATCCTCTCGGTTTCTTTCGTTCTTTCTCTCCGGCAACCCCACCGCCATCGCGCCGTTCGAAGAGGGCTCCCGGTCGAAGACGAAATTTAAACCACGCGTAAAGGAACGACAATATCGTTTCTGGACGTATCTGGAAGATCGTCGGGCACACCTTATGAAGGCCGTCTTCCGGAGTATGAAACGTTTATTAAGTCCCGATGAAATGAACTCCGACAGACGGCCCGCGCCTCTAGCAAACACCGTGCATATAGGAGCAGCACCAGCTGGCTGTCAGACGATCCTCTAACTCCAGTGGGCCGCTCTAGCTACTTCCTAGCCTTCCCTACTCCACGCCTCTTTCCGAAAGTTCTCGGACGCCGGTGGCGTGACCGGGATAAAAGTTATCGGGCAATTTACCTGCTACGAAGAACTGCTCTCGGAACGGCATCGGCGAAAAGAATAAAGACCGTGAATCTCGCGAGCACGCGAAATCTCGCACTCGATCGCCGACGACGTTTGTTAAAATTTTATATTTTCAACCTTTCGATTCGTTCCTCCGGTTCTTAAAGTCGAGAGACGATCTCTCGGTAAACGTTGATCCGCTCGTCAGTCGCCGGAGAGAATTGTTAAAATTTTATTTTTTTAAACGCGCGCATCCCGGATTGTAAACTTGAGAGCGAACTGCTCGAACAGGTGTTGGCTTCAATGCTGTTTTTGTTTAATTGAGATCGTCCGATGTAATTTCTGTGTTTTACGGCGGGACGATAAAAACAGTATTGCTCGAGCTAAAATATTTTCATAGGGGCTTTAAATTTCGGATAAGGGTGCTTTGAAAATGAAACGGTGAAAGAAGATCTTGCTTTTAGATAAACTGTACGGAGTATTATAATTCCATACTTGGTACGGTTGTTCACTACAATTGAGTGAGTATAGTCACAGTTAAAAAAACCCTTTAACGTTAAATCTAGGCTCAAAATGACGAGAATATAGAAATGAATTCTTGACGAATTATTCAACAAATTTACTGCCCTGGATTTAAACAGTAAACAGAATATGTAAAAATTTGAATATTTATATTTTCATTGAAAATTCGTAAAGTAATTATTTTTGGTTCTTTGGAAACATAATGTTAAGAAAATAAAAAGGCTGTTAATAAAATTTCACCATTTCAACCAGAGTTAGTTCTTTTCATTTTTGTTTATAGAAACCGCTGCTTTTAGTCGTCGTCAATGCATAATTGTGATCAGTGTTCTAAATCTCGAGTAGTTAGAAAAAACTCGAACTTTTCGTAAAGCGGGACCGGGGAAAAATCCGATAGGAGTCTTACGGTTCCCGGGTCCTGTTCAGCCTTAATAAAACGCGGAACAGTGCGCAAATATTTAGCGTTTTCGTTTACCTTCGTTTTGTTTATGTCTGCGGTGAAGAAACTACCCGTCGTTCCCGCAAATCCCCCGACGGATTCGAGGTATGAAATGAAAAACTAGCGGAACTTTCCCGGACAGTCTTCGTCCGCGGAAATTTCACTATCTTATTAATGAAAGCTTTTCGGGACCCGCAACTTCCAGCGACCAGGGAAAGGCAAGCTGAAACTCCGCTCCAAGGAATCGTAAAGAAAGATTCGAGCCCAGATAGACGCCGTGGAATTACGAATAAACTGAACCAGCTAATTCGAAATTCTCCGAACTTTTTCCGATTTTGCCTCTCCCCTCACCCCCGCGCAGACGTCTGAAGCACCAGAAGAAGAGGTATTAATGAAACAGCTGATCTATATCTACCCCATTGTTAACGCAGTGTCATTTAGAAAATCGTTTGCATATTAAAATATTCTGCTCCTCGAAGCTTGTTCCTGCTTTCAAATAATTTACACATGAAGATAAGAAATATTCCTTCGCTGTGTATCAAATTTTCAACAATTAATTTCAACTTGAGGAAGCAATTTGTCACGGGAAATGTAATAAAACAAACGAGAATTCATTCTAAAGGTAAAATACCGCTGCTATTGTTATTCCTTTAAAAAACATTCAAGAATTTTGTTAGACTATTTCAACTTTGCAGGGAATAATTCGAAAATTAAAAAAACTGTGAATCTTTGAGGATATGCAGTCCACATATATAGATTATACGATGTATTTTCGTTTATCTTCTATTTCTCGAGATCGTCCAAGAAAATTTCAATTTTCCGTGAAGACGCAAAGCCTAGGTAACGCGAGTAAGCTATTACGGCGAGTCTAAAAATTTCCAGGAAGTAGTTAAACGTTTCCCAGGATATCCCCATCAGTTCTAAACCCAAAATCAACTTCTAATCCAGCCGGATGCAATTCCGTCGGGTGGAACGTCGGAGCGGATCATCGTCCACGTGCTCGGGAACCAAAATTCCGTGGAAACGACGTCGACGTTGGTCGATCGGTGGGTTACTTTGCATGGGAAAAAGATTTCGTTGTCCAGCACCGGTTTCTTGGGGTGCGGTGGACGTGTGTGGGTGATAGTGTCCGAGATAGAGTGTGAGTGAAAGAGAGGGAGAGAGAGAGAGAGAGAGAGGTGGTCGTCAAGTTTTCCATACGATTCGCAGCAGCTTGGCCTTAAAGGTGAATTTTCCCGGGGATCGAAAGATATAAGGCGGTGGGACGGGCCTGGTGGAGCGTGTTCAAGAAAAGGACGGGGGCAGGGTGGTAGGGTCAGGGACGCGAGCAAAAGCATCCTAACGATGCCAGTCTGGGAACGGGCAAAGCGGAGGTACGAGCGAAGGAGTCGCAGAATGTTCGCAGGAATGGTGGGTTGGAAAGGTTGTAGGAGAGGAAGCGTATTACCAAATGGACGCCGGCGACCCGGCGTGTCCCTCGGGACCCAGGCACGGCCAGGAATACGGGAAGGTAATGGTGTCGGTTGTGCGCGCGTCGGACGCGCCAAGAGTCTGGCACCGTGCCCGGACATACAGGGCCCTTCCTTCGTGACGAGCTTGTTAAATTTATCGAAAGCGTCAAATTAGGAGAGAACCAGACTCTACTGGCCATCCTCTCCTCACCTCCTTCGACCAATCCCACCTTCTTCCGTCTCGGCCGCTCCGCCTACAGTGGCCGTGGACACCGACGTCCACCGACGACGATCTAACCGTGGCTCGCTCTCCTACCTACCTTTCGGATCGACGAACGGAACAGAAACGCTCGATCACGGTGAATCGTCGTCCCAGGTCCACCTGATCCACTCCCTAGCCCCGCCCGCTCCGATGGGAATTCCAGTTTAAGATCAGGGAAAGCTGAAAGTGAACGCGCCACGGACTTTCCGCCGCGATAGCAGCTTCGAGAGCTTACCAGGCTACAACTGCTGCCAGACCGTTCCCTCTGTAAACCCTGTCCCCGGCGGAAAATCATTCCAAAGTCTCTACGAACAAACGAACCCTCTTGTTGATGCGCCACTGATTTCCCTCGTACAGTTTCTCCAAGATTTCTTTCACTTTTATTTTATCGGATTAATTCGCGCTATACCTACCGCAGCGGCTACAACAGCCCTTTTCAGATTGTCTATGTTACAATGAATTAATTACAATCTAAAACCTGGCGCCAGTGTTAACCCGACGATTGTTAACCCTCAGCACTCCAATGGCTCTTCTGAGGGGACATTAAAAATTGTCAGACTATTATTCAAAACAATTTTTGCACTGCAATGTTTGTATCTAAGAAGTGAATAAAAATTGAAGTGTTATACGTACGATCGATAGTAACAAATTTGATAAGCACGAAAGGCAACAAACCACGTACAATGGAATTATTCTACGACCAAGAAATGTCTCGAGTTAGGAATTAAAATTACTTGGAGTGCAAAGGGTTAATTTTAACGGGTTGCGAAAAATGTAGAGCGTGTTTTGAAAGAAGCGAATGCGAAGGTGGAAAAAAGCTGGAAAATCTGATTTGCACAGGAAATTGAATAGGAGTCGGTTGGCTGTGTCCGACGATGACGTACCGATTCTACTTCCTGCAGACATCAATGCGCGAGAACTTAATCGATCTTTAAAGCCTATTCTTCGGAAAATGAAATCTCCTTTAGAAAAATTCAATTCTACGTTTCCGAATGACACGTTTCCCAATCGGTCCAGAAGAACTTAATAAATGTACCCAGTGACCGAAGAAAAACCGTGTCTATTGACCAAGATGGCGTAACGTTCCTCTTAGAACGATCAGGAGCCGCAGCCGCAAGCTCGAGTAAGCGTTTACGCTTTTGCATCGTCGTCCGGTTACGGCCCGTTCAAGTATGACACGTCTAGTTTAATGCCTTCATTCGTACAAGTCATTAAATTACACCGACGCGCCGCCGCTAGGGGGTGTGGGGTGTTTAAAAAGCGCAGAGGAAGAGACGGAGGAAGCATAAAATGCAGCTGATGTTTCGTTTTACAGTTCGCTAACGAACTCTGACCGTGCCACATTTTCCCGTGATTTATGAACACCGACCAAGTATTGCGATTTTATTAATTAGTTCCGCGTTTTTAGATCGGCCCGGGGACTATCGTTCGCAGCGTTTCCCCCGTGGCGCGTTGTGATTCGATCACGCGAGATATTAATGTCGGTGTACGCGACACTCCCTCCCTCCCTCCCTCCCCTACCCATCGGTTCCTGCGTGTGTCCTTCCGCACTCGTTATTTTATAAATTATAAAATGTCACGAGCGAATAGGACAATGCAACTTTGCCGCGCACCGAAGCCGCCCGCCGGACCGGTCGCGATGATTTATAATAATAATTACACAGCTACCGCTCGTCCATCAATTTTGGCGTTGCTGTGTATTTTTAATGTGGATGGCCCCGTTCCAGGTAGCTGCACGAGCTCGTATATCACCGACAGTTTTGTGCAAGCTGTTACGAAGCGGCGTCCGCGAAATAAAATTTTCCCTCCACGGAATCGCAGTGTCGTAGAACGGCGCGCCCCGGCACGTGCATTGTTCTTTTTCCCAGCCCCGTCGGACACGTTGCATATTTAAATTCTGCCGAGTAATAACTTTATCGTAAAATCAAGGACTCCGGTCGCTGCCACACGGGAGAATCGTGTTCGCGCTCGAAATTATCGCGAGACCGTTCAGTTTCCCTTCGCTCGTTGCCTTCTTCGAACGTTTTTCTCTTTTGTAATTTTTCTAACTACTTGTTGATCGTGGTCCAACTACAACGAAACTTTTCAGCTATCGGGAAATATTGCACGTTCGATGTGCACGAACAAACTGCTAAAATCATTTCGAACTACAATCGATGGATACTACGAAATCTTTTTAACTGTTTCAACGAGTACAAGATAACTAACACAGTGTTATCCCCGCTAATTTTATACACGATAAGTGCGACGTGTCGAATCCGAGATTTTCAATTATGGAAATGCAAAAACTTACGCTGTGTGCGATAAAAGTGTTCCACGCTTTGCATAAGTAAGAAAACCTTGATAGGATGACTATCAGAGATCAGAAAATAGTATCAGAATTCGCAGTGTTTTCCCCCAACGAAATGAAGCGGTAAAAGAGTATTAGGGTAAAAGCTATAACCGTAATATGCAAGTCGTTCCGCCGCAATTAAGAGTCCACCGAACAGCAATAAAAACACTTTCGCCGACGATTTCGCGCGTGTTTTCGCAAAAGCAGTGCAATTACCGCGAACAGGCATTCATTGCCTCGTTGAGACCGTCGAGGTGTCTTGCCGATGCGATGGTGGGACTCGTTAAACTGCGCCGAAGGATACATCCATGATTCTGGACGACCGTATACTTAAGCTTAGCGTTATCGCTCAATCGCGTGATCGTGGAATCAAAGCCGAAGACACCAGAGAGTCAACGATCGACACGCGAGATCGAATCTCCGGTTACCCGGACGTTAACCTCCACGATGAATGAGTTTATTTGTCACGCGTGCTATGAATCTGGGTATTCTAGTCGAAAGTGGTTCGGCGAAATCGTCGTAGAGAATATCGGACGCCATCGGTTGCTCCGAGAGTCAAAACTATAGATGTCCGCGATAAAATCCCCTCCCTGAATTGCAGAGACAAAAATAATTTTTTAAAACTGAGAGCACTGAAACTTTTATATTAGCTACTTTGAAGTCGCGACATGTGAAATGGGGTTCGAATTTGGGGCTTCAAGTTAGTTTACCTTGTAAAATAAGCTACTCGAAGATCAAATTGATAGTGTAAGTTATTCTCGGTTAGTTCTAGAGAAAGGTAGACATTATATTTGTTATTTGGATGCTCTCAAATTTTTCTTGAATTACTCTACTTTGTAAGGTATTACGGTATCATTAAACTTTCTTGATCCTAAAGAAACGAAGACACTATATTTGTTTGTGGATGTACCTAAATTTCGAAACAATTTATTAACAACTTTGGAAACGTAACAAGTAGATAGCTTCATAACAAGCAGAAGAGGCTTCAAATTACAATAATCTACTCTTTATAATAAGCTATTTGAAGATCAACTTAATAATGTAAGTTATTCTCCCTTGGTTCTAAAATAAGATAGACACTAAATTGCGACTTGTGCTCACTAAAATGTTTACGTACACGCTTTTAGAAACTTCGTAAAGAGGATCATAAGCGTATACAGTAGTGTATACTTCAAAATACTGAACAAGAAGTACAGTTCAAATTAGAAGTTTCTGCGAGCAGTAATTTTTCAGAGAAGTATTTTTTAAGATTCACCACAAGTGTAAGCTACTCTTTCTTGATACCTGAGAACAAATATAATTTCGAGACCCGTGTGAAAGGCAGCTTGGAAGATGTGTCAGAAGCATCCTAGAAACCATGGATTGGCGAAGGTATACTTTGAAATCCAGAAGAAGCAGGTTCGAGAATCAAAGTTCTCGTATCCAGCCGTACAGAGGGTAGCTAACGCCAAGCGCAAGGGCCCGATCAGGTTCTCAAGAACGGCCACAAACGCAGCGCCTGGGGTTTAGCCGTTGCGTCAGGCATTCCAGATTAATTATTCGCGATGATCGAGGAACGGGACGATCCAGGAGCGTACCACGGGGGTCCGGGTTAGCGATCAACGCATACCAGAGACCGGCGAATAGTCGCCGGCTGGCAATCTCCGTCCGGTGATCTTAATGAAATTCACGGTATCGTGGACGCGTCGATAAATGACCGGGGTGCGACAACGGTTGAATTGTCTAATAAGCGTTATTCGTGACAAATTACCGGGCCGTGATACGCCGGTATGCCGGAGGACGCCCGCGGGCCAGCAACGTTCGGAACAACGGTCGAGAAGAGGTTGAGAGGGCCGAGGTTGGCTTCGGTAACGGATTGTCGTGTAACTGGCGCGGAGTAACACACAACACGAAACCAGCCATCAGGATCCAGCGACTACAGCCTGGAATGACAATAATTGATCCTCCCATCCCCAGCAGCTTTCGTCCCCGTTTGCCTCCGTTCTTCGCGTTCTCGACGCTTCGCTTGTCTTTCCCTCTTCGTCCTGTACACCGGGACCAGGTTCAACCCCTCGTCTCACCCCCACCGTGTCCTCGTTCATCGACGTTCAACCTCCCCCTCTCTTTAACCCGCTCACCCGTCTCTTCACCCCTTCTCCTCGCAGACACACCGGGCGTTCGGCGACGCTCTTGTACCGCTCTCGCTGGTAATTTCATGCTCGAACTGACATGGTCGATGGAAACCACTAGTCAGAAGGATCTTCAGGCAAGGTGACGGCGTGTCATCTTTCATCATCTCGGCTGGCGAGCAACACCTGCCGCCATCGTTTCCGGCGCCGAGGCACTGATTTCGGAACCGTTCCGTCGGCCAGAAGATTTCACCGACCAAGTCTTGTCCTCTCTCTCTCTCTCTTTATTTCTCTCTCTCTCTCTCTCTCTCTCTCTCTCTCTCTCTCTCTCTCTCTTGAGCGCGCGCTTCTCTAGCTTGAGTTTCGTGAACGCGGAACGGCAACATGCTGGACGAACTTTAGAGACAATGGAGGCACAGGCAAACTGAAATACTTTGTTGTGATTTGTCTGTCAGTATCCTCGACAATTCAAGCTCTAGATGCTACGTGCACTGAACGGATGATATGGGCTGTAGAGACGAGTTGTTCCGGTGGATGAAGCTATTTAACGTGTTATCGTATGTAAGAATTTCGCTAAATTGGGGTGGTCTAGTTCTAAGGGGATGCGTTATGCTAAATTCGAACTCGATGACTTTGATGGTCGTGCAGATTCCAGTGCACTCCTAAAGGTTACAGATTTGTTGTTAAACTTGGCTACCTTTTGATCCGTCACGAACGATAGCCGTTCCATTCTTAACGCTTTGATTGACATGTCACCTACTTACAGATCGTGGAATTATGTCTTCATATTTAAAAATAAATTTGTTGTAACCAGAAGTTCGATCATATCTGGAGAATAGAAGAATATTTAAAAGTATTAAATACATTATTATAATACGATGAAATTTTAGAGATTGTTGGTTTGGCGGTTATAATTTAAAAAATAACACGAGATCGTTCGATAAGAACGAGGACTAGAATCGGAACGTTGCGTTTCAAGAAACTGTGAAACCGTAAGGAGCATAATCGCAAACGACGTTAATTCCGGCAAGAAACAAGCTTATCAAGTATGGTAGACTCAGAGTATACGATATACCGGGAGCATCTGCGGGTAATCTCGTTGCGGGCAAAGTATGTGTGCTCGCAAGATCAGATTTTTGCTCGACGATGCCCGACGGACGGTTGTAACGAAATTTTGTAACTTTACCGCGCTAATTACCGGAGCTAATCGAGTTACCAGGGCGGGGAATCGCCGACGTGTATTTCCCGATCAACTGTGTTGTGTAATTCCCAAAGATTCGATAACGATTGAAGGTCCCGTCGACTTAGGGACGAGGCCCCGGGGGGGAAACGCCGCCGTTAGTTTCCGAGAGAGGCATCGGCTTCGCTCTGTCTGCCGACGATACACCTCGTTACGCGGATAATCGCATTGTCAATTTTTTTGCGGACGACAACCTGCTGGGACGCAATCACGTGGCCAGAGACCGAACGGGACGCACCGAAGATCAAAGATCAAGGAAACGGGGAGGAAGTAACGCGAGCTACCCGGAACACGATCGATCAGCTGCAACTGTGCGCTGCTATGCTGGCCCCCGGGTTTTATGAAAAGCACGAGAGGCGACTGCTCTCTCTCTCTCTCTCTCTCTCTCTCCTTCTCTCTCTTCCTCTCTCTCTCGCCTGACTCCCTCTCGATACTATCGGAAAAGCCAACACCCGAGAGACGTAAATTTCGAAATCTCTCCCGACGATAAGAAACACAGCGTGGCTCGGGATAATTTAAGTTAATTGAACGCGCCACAAATTGGCCTCGTAAAAATCCTGCGAACTGCAATGAATAGACCGGCGATCTTTATGCAAATCCTCGGATGTCCATGCCGCTTTACCGAGGGGAAAATCGTAAAGCGTTCCCGAAAGCTCGAAATTAAATTATTTTGTCAGAAGTTTGGTAGACCACTGCTCTTTGCGAACGTATAAACGTTAGAATCGTATTATTACTTTCTCCACGACGTTTTTTCGATTTACTAAAAATATTTCCCTCTGAGAACTACTAGAGTGTACATCAAACTTTTAAATGGTAGGTATGAACGATGTACGTGGATCTTTTACTATGCGCACGATTCGGTTAAACTGCCGGAATTATATAAAAATATTCGTCGACGTTTGTCCTGAAAAAATTAGACATCGAAATAAATTTCGAAAAGATAAAGACGTAAAAATGAAATTTTTAATCGACTTCCTTGTTTCAACTCTTTGCCACACCATTTTCTATGCGATTACAGTTACTGTAACGTCTTCATCAAAACTGTTACATAAAATACAAGAAAATTATATTTGTTATACGGCTATATATTTAATTCGATGCTTGAATATTAATGATAATGAAATTTAATTTCGTAAAAAACAGAGGGCAAAACTTTTATATTTATTAGTGTCTGTTTAAAACTTTTAACACGAATCTGACTCGTCAAAAAGTTGAAATTAAACAAACTTATCAATTTTCTTGTTTTAAAGTCGTCAAAACATTAAAAGGAAATTAAATCACTGATTTCCTTATTTGAAAAGCGTCACGGAGTAAAGATGAAACGAAATCACCGATTCCCTCGTTTCGAGGATGCAAGGAAACTTGTACTTGCTAAACGAAAATGTATAAAAACATTACTCGCTCCATTAGAAATGCATTAAATCTGCAGCCTAGTTATCACCCAGAGAAAAACAGCGTTTCGTTGAGCAGATTACCATTATGTCGCTGATATAGCTGTCTCTAATGCTTGGACATAGTGGAAGGAACCCGGCCACGTTGAATTCCTGCATGTCGATCGCAGGAAGTTTCGATGGCCAAGCAGTTCCTTGAATCCAAGGAAACCAGCTCGAATAAAAGGGAAGACAGTAATTTATCGGGTCGATGATAAGTTTTCGCGTCAAACTCGGTTAATGCGGGTCCCCGGAAACTACACCGGATGGCAAATAAATCAACAGCGAGTCGAGAGTTCGCTAAAAGGTCGAAACAGTCAGACCTATTAAGACTGAGCAACCCCTGAGTCCCGGCCGTGCGCGTTTCTCGCGTTACAAGTCGCTGAGAGAAGTAATGCTGTTGAAAGAACTACCGATAAACTTGTGGTCAATTACCTCGTGGCCTTGAGTCGTTTTCAACATATAAGAAAATATGGATTTTTAAGAATATTCTTTCCGATGTGGTAACAATGCTCGAAGAGTTATACATCAGTTCTTTCAGATGATGCATCGAAAATTAGGATACTTTACTGTAACCAGGGTGCAAGATACAGTTGTTAGAACGTTCACAAGAGTATTTTCTATATGATACAGGTTTATTTTAAGTTTACTAAAATTGTCCACTGTTCAGATTTCAGGATTCCGCGAGGATCGCTGTGAAGAGCCGACCAGAAACGGTGCGAGGACAGCGCGGTGGCATTGGAACAGGCTTCCATCGTCCGACGATTTCTAACGACGCGGTCGATAAGGTCAGAAGCGTTTCTCGAGGTAAGTAGCGTCACGGATTTGCCACGGAACTTCCATTTTACGCCTATAATACGTCAGGGTGTTCGTGAACGTGGTTTGCCGCGGTCTCCTCCGCTCGGCTCGCTTCCCGTTGGGGGCCAATACCTTAAAAGCATACCTCTTCACCCCGCTTAACCCCGCGCCGACCTTTGAAAACACCCTCCGGAACAGTCACTATCAGATTCGAAGCCCCGACGCAAGATAATCCTTCTCTTACATCTGCCTCGAACCTCTCCCTCCCTCTCGCGCTCTCGACCCATCCTTCTCTCTCTCTCTCTCTCTCTCTCTCTCTCTGTCTCTCTCGTTCCCTACCTTAACCCGAGACCGTAACCCAGTCTCTTCTTTTCTTTCTCATCGTCCCTTCTAACCTTACCGCTGAGTGTGAATCGACGGTTTTCGCTATCAACCCCGGCTTATTCGCAGTAGGTGGATCCAACCCTCCCGCAGACGCGTATCACACAATTTTTCTACTCGCCGAACCAGCTTCACGGCCGATCGGTTCACGATGTCTACTCCACGCTTCTTTTTCTACCTCTTCCCTCTCCCATCTGTCTGACCGTTTCCCTCTTCCCTCTTTTTTCACCCCGTTCTACCTTATTCTTTCTTCGGCCACCGCTAGTCGCCATCTCTTACGCTCGTTCGTTCTCCTCTACTTGTTTGATCCTACCACCGCAAATTACGACCCTCCAAAGACGTCCGCCGCATGACCGGCTGCTATTGAGCAACCATTCGCAACTTTTTATTTCATTGAATACGTTAGACAAAGGGGGACCCGGCTCCTTTCGTCTGCTCCTTCCAGGCCCGCTCGATTCGCCGACTGCAATTACACCGAATACCCGGCCGACAGGCTCGGGATTCTGTGCTGTGTGAAATTGAACGACTCCTGACGTACTTCACCCCTGCAGAATGAATTGGCAGCCCCTCTATTGCCTCTTGATCTGTTTCAACACTGAACCTGCCTATCTTTAAAATTGGCTATCGTGCATTGTCGTATATAAACGAAAAGATATAATTTATTTGGGTTTGTTGCAATATTTGTGTGAACGAGAGTATTCCATTGAAGATTCGGGGGAAGCTGGTATAAAAGAAGAATACAGGGTGCGGAGATCAGATTATGCTACTTCCGTTTGAGTAGCAGGGTGCACGTGCGATTATTAAAGCTTTTATAAAGGCAACTTTATAATTTCAATTTTTTGTAAAATAACAAATTTGACTCGTAGTAAATTTAGTGTTAACAGCTGTAGAAATATAGATTGCGTTCGTAGGAAATGTTTCGTATATTTTGGAAGCTTGGTTACTTGAATTATTTATAGAGACGTAGATGTTCAAAAAAGAGAACAGTTACTCAATTACAGTGTGAGACTAGGTCTTTACCGATTTGTTACACTAAATTGTTTTAACGAAAGCGTACGTCGATTATAGAGAACGAAGGTATAAAACGTTCCAACAATTAAGGTTTCCAGCACTTGCTTCCTAACTAGAATATAACGGAGTAAAAATGTATTCCCAATTGGATAAACTAAAGTTCAAGTCGCTAAATTTTAATTTAGAAAATGATATATAATTTATAAAATTTTAAAAACATAAAGTTTTGCTCTATTCGAATGCAAGTTAATTAACTTCGTTATTTCCAGCTATAGAACAAGAAAAGTAATTGGCAGAATGTTCTGTAAGTATCGTTCAAACAAATTGCCAAGAAGATTTTTATGTGCCATAATTGCTATCCGGGTGAGTGTTAATTAAAGAGCTCGTTTTCGATAAACATTGTGTGCTCGAGTGTCAGTGTCTAGAGAGAACTTCAAAGCACCGAAGCGCAAAGCAGCGGCGTCGGTCGGTCAGAAAGAAATTTCTATTAATTGCAACTAATTTCATCACGGCTGGTCAACTTACCGCGTAAAAGCGACTTCCAACGCTAGCGGGGTTACCGGCTGAATTACTCACCTGAAACAAAGGAAACAGAAGGATAACGATGAGTGATCGAATTACAGAAATCGGATCAAATAAAATACGCTCCGCGTGATGCGTATCATCCGTTATTCTATCGATACGTGTCGAATAGTACCGAATCAACGTGTTCCGAAATTTCTACGAACCTCGAAAAATTCGCTCTTTTCAATTATACGTTCTACAAAGTTCCCATCATCGACTAAACTTCACATTTTCGATTTTATGGTAGTTCAATCCAATTCAACTCTGGCGTTATCGTAACTATTGCCAATTACACGAACTACAAAGGTATAGCCACCATTATATTATAATATAATAAAAATCGCGAAAGATCTCGATCTGTTAAAATTAAACATTCAACTATAAAATGACAATTATTACACGACGAATTTATTGAAATTTTGAGAAAATATCCCGCACACGTACTATCGTAGAATATAGCACACGAGTTTTTTACATCACAAGTTATTTGATTTTTACTATTCTTCTCATACGAAACTGCTGCCATTTCCGTAACAATCGAAAATTCCGAAAATTCGTGTGCTACATTTTCGATTATATATTTCCGTTGACAAATCAACCGGAATTTTTCACTTCACACGTTCCAGTACTTCGAAATACCGGCGGCGAGCAATCGACGGTTTCAGGAAGCGACGTATGAAAACACGCGAGCAACTCCGTAATTTTCCAACATTATACCTTCGAAAAATTGAAACATAAAACTGTAAATTACGTATTCCCGTCTGAAAAAGGATCGCGATTCTGCAGCTCTCGCAATAGCCTCCGGAAATAAATTCGTGGTTGGTCAACCGGTTTTAATTCTCGACGCTTCCACTGCTAAAATCGTGCGATACAATCTCCCGCGTTCTTGCTGGGACTGAAATCGGAAATTGCGCGCGTTTCAAGTACTGAAATCCGAGTTGCACGATTGCGCGAGCGTTTGCACAGCTATTAAACGTTGCGATACCCATTAGGAACCCCCTTAGGCGCCCTCTTTTTTTCGGGGGCCGGGAAATGCGCGCGGTTTAGTGACGGTGCGAAATTTCACCGACTACAAATTCAACTTCCCCGTGGAACATCTCGAGGACATTTACTCCACCCACGGCAACCCCCGTTGGCCCTGCAACCCCTGCGAGAAACTCGAAGCTATTTTTACCAAAGGAACGGGGCGAGTGTCGCGGGCGATAAATCATTCGAAGGTTCCACCCACTGCATCCACCATTCTCGGGACCGGGGTGGCTTGGTTTTCGCGGTGTGGTGCTCGGCAACGAGTACCTTTCATTGCCGGCAAAGCAGGACGTCGCCAGGTAAAAGTTAAGAACGATTTTTCACCGTTAGCAGCGCCGCACCGCTGGTAAATGAATACGAATTGATTCAAAGCCGCGCGTCCCGAATCGGCCGAGGCCGCGAGAGATCGTTTGTGCCCTCTCCTCTTTATGTCCGCGGGAAGACCTACATTCTACCATCATCCCCCAGCTACGTTCCACCGGTCGCTGAATGTACTCGGAAATTTGGAACGCGATCCGCAATCTCGCCATATTAAAATTTCATACCGAGTGCGTGAGAGGCCTGGAATTAGGGAAAACCCACTGCTACGGACCATTCAGCCGCTCTGCGAGAGCAGGCGAGCCAGAAGAGGGGACACTGGAGATGTCTCTGCGGCGGCTTCAATTAGGGAAGGTATCAGTGAAGAGGTGTTACAACCAGGAAATGTTCAGAGAAAATAATAGGACGGTTCTCGAATCTGATTTTTCTGCAGGTCTCATCGAACAGGTACTCGTTTTCGATTTTAGAAGTTGCAAGTTTCCGTGCACGCCATTTTCTGTGTGGCATACTCAGAGCATTCTGAATTAAGACATGCCTGGGAAATGTTTAGAAGATGAATAAGAGGATCTGAGAATTTTTTCATTTTTGCGAGGATTTCGTCGAGTGGTTTATGTACTTTCAATTTTAAGAGTTGCACGGTTTTAGAACAAGCATATTTAGAAGTTGCATTAAGACAGGCAGTGACGACGCTGTATCACACGTGAGAGAATTTTAGGAGAAGAATGGAACATACGAATTTTTACAATTTTTGTGGATTTTTATTTGATCAGAAATTTGTTCCCAATTGTTAAGATTGTATATTTACTGTTTGGCGAACAGCGTCTTCGAGACTGCAATTATTAGGGGATTTCGTATTAATAGCCTTAACAATCTATGCCTAAATAACAATTTAGGAATTGTTCGAATTTTTAAGGATTTTTAATTTAGCCAGAATTTATTTCGAATTCTATGAATTGAAAATATTTTATACTTAAAGTAAAAAAAATAAAAATGCAAACTCTTGACTTGAATGGTATCTAGCAGAAGGAAATCTTGGTTTACATTAATATGTGTGGCCAGGTTTATTTTACAAGCGGATCAAGTCTCCGGTTAAAAATGGTTCGTATTTTTCCTGGAAATTCGACACGTTTCTCGTTCTCTGTGACAGCAAGCCGTGTACTTTCATCGAGCAGATTGTTTTATTAGAAATGCTCACGGATGGAAGCGTTTAGTCAGCGTTCTCCAGTCACCTCACGTCTGTCCCACTTGCAAGTCACCCGGTAGGAAATCAGGGAGGGATCGTCGGTTGTCGTAAAATAACCAATAGGGTTCCCAGTGAGTCTCCAGGCTCTAAGCGATTCGAGTAGGTTCAATTACCGAGGGAAACTTTCAAAAGCTTTGCAAGAGAAAAATACTCCGGTTAGGCTCAATGTAAATGGAACACCTATCTTCCTGGGCAGGGGTCCAGAGAATCCTTGTAATTCCATGTAGATCGTTTCCTTGTGTGCTAACATCTGGCACAATTTATTCGATCTTCCACAAAAGCAACTAAAAATAAAGTTTCCCCCTCTTAACACTACATCCACAAATTAAACCCTGACCGAATACAAATTTTATTTCGCGTTTGAAAATTCCGTGGGTTCGCCTCTGAAAAATTACAACTAGATTTCTGTAACTTCGTGCGACCATTTACAGAAGAATTTCCAGGAAAATATTACAGGAAAATTTATTATTTACAGTTTTATTCTATTAAAACAATAGAATAACCTTGCCATCGTGTTTCGCTAAAACACATATTCTACAATTCCAGCCGCAGCCGAATAAAAATCCGCTGTCCAATTAAACCAATAATTTCGCGAAAGGTAATCCACGACCACCCGACACCCACACCGGCTCGACGAATCCGGCGAACCGACCGAAACGTTGCGATTCATCGGACCGCAGACAGTGTAACGAACGGCTTGCAACGACTCCTCCACGCGGGATGACACATTTCGTTGGCTAAACAAGGGCTGGGGAAAAAGAATGTAATTCTCAGCGGCAATGAGACACGAGTGGGAGGGATTAACGATTTCGGACAGGGCCTCGGGAGATTCATGGGACGCAGAAGTTTCGGCTGTGCGGGAACGATCGTCGTTACTCACCGTGGGGGTGCTGGCGAATCGTGATGTATGCGTGCGCGTGAGCGGGGGAGGGCTGGGAATTTTTTTAATGCGTGCCGCGGAATAATTAAAATGCAACTGGTATGCGCGTGACGGCCGAGACTTAATAAATCACCGGCACGTTGCGCGCCGCTGTAAAATCCGGCGCGGCCGCGTTATTTCGTGCGCGTGCCGCCATCGCGCACTATGTCCCTCTAATGAAATTGTTTCCATGTGATCTTGCGGCGCGAACCTAGCCTCCGGGTCCAACGACCGTTTCTCCTGCGAAACCCGATAGCCGTCCGGGCCAGAGGTAGCCAGCCACGGGTTAAAAATACATCGTAATCTGTTTCCACGTTAGTTAACCGCGCCGGGCGCGTTGCAACCGCGTTAATTGTCAGGTTCGGACGGGCAACGAAAGTATCATAGCCGTTCTGCGCCGCGGAGGCCGTACCGCCATGAAAACGCTCCTGCCGGTTAGTTTGACGTTAAATAAACCGGCGCTCTTTGACGTTCCATGGTTACGTTAAACCATCGGGTAACGAGGACGGCGTGTAACTGCGAGTTACACCGGGGGATCGATCGCTAACGAGTCGCTTCTTATTTTTCCTGCGTTTTTGCCGCTTTACCACGATGACCGACTCGTCCCGGGAATTGGATGACGACGATTAGGTCGGCCATGATGCCTATTATCGCCGCTATTAGGCCAGGCGAGAAGCAACGACATTTCCATCGTGCGATCCTGCACGACGAAGTCGGGAATCGGGAATAACGAAGTTCCGACGAGTTTAAAAATCGTTACATGCGAGGCAGCTACATCGTTGCTTCGATTTAAGCGACTGTGCTTCACCTGATACGCTTTTAATCGTTCCTTGGTGGCCATACCTAGTCCGTCGAAGCGTACAGCAATTTTCTTCGGCGCGGTTTCGAACGCGGTGCTTCGAGGTCGAAGTTAAGCCTCTTAACAGGCTTCGTGTAAGTAGCAAATTGTTTAAACTGGCTTCCGAAAGATCATCGTTTTCAACCCTGCTCGAGCCGTATCTGGATTAAGCTTCGATAAGAACATTCAGGTCCATTTTGAACCGCCAGTTCGGAAGCATCTTCCGGCTGCAGCGCTCCTTATAATGAATTTATATTGCAGCTTGTTTACTCGAGTCTAACGAGACATTCGACTTGGCTGGATAAACTGCATTGAAAAATTTACTTGGAGAAGTTGACGGTCTAAGTGGATCTCAGCAATCGATTAAAGAAATTCTGTTCTGTAATTCTGTTAATGCTTTAAAAGATTTTGAAACAAGTTTATAACTAAAGCATGTATAACCCAGATCAAAAGAACATAATAAAACATGTAGTATAGAACAAAGCAAATAAGTTTCTAATAATATGTGAATTTTTCATAACATATTCAATGTCCTGTACGAAAAGTCGAGGAAAGGTAGTCTGGAAAATGTTAATGGGACAGCCAAATTTACAGATAATTTGTCCAATTTCCCCGTCACTTCGAAGTGGAGTCGCTCGAATTGAATCTAATGAGAACTAGAATGATTTCAACGCCGACAGTTTGAGGATCGAGAATCGAAACGAACGGTACGAAAGAACTCGTAGAGAGGCTAACGGAACGCAATGAAATTCTATGTTTAAAATTCTAAACAGGTTCGAGGGCTGCCGCAAACACGCGTGCACCTGTTATGGAGGATACGCGAGAACATCGCTCACAATATCGAACGATGCGCCGGTCGAGAGTTCTGCCAATCTGTCCGTAACTGCGCGGAGAAGCGGTTTCTTCTGGCAGGCGAGTGTCCGGCACCGGTAACGCGATATCCATTAACGAGGTATGTTTTGTCAGTCATCGAGCTGCGAATCCGCGTCATTAGCGTCTCCGTGCCGATCTCCATCAGTCATCCTTAGCCCTGGATGGCAAACCGAATTCGCAATGCGCCATTTCAGATTGATGGATCTATCCGTACCTCGGTACATCCTTTGCCCGGTTCCCCGAGCGAAAATTCTCTCGGTATTCTCGGTCTGCCGGTTCACGCAGATCGCGCGCTCGCACCAGCAATCCGGCGGCCATTAGTTATCAAATTATTTCGTTTACCGGGCTCGGACGTTAGGAAACGTTTATGCGCGTGTCACGATGATTTATGGGGTACCGCAAGGCTCCGCATGGTAGCGAGCCTTAGGCACATCCCTGGCCGACCCCGTCCCTAGGAAATAATCGATGATGGAGAAATTATGTGGGTCGTGACTCATCGAGCAGCTCTTCCGGTGATTTTCTTCGTTACAACCCGCGAGGAATCATTCCGGGCGACGGCTCTTCAGGATTTATGGACTGTGAAACCTTTCCTTTTCGAAAAACGGACACCACCGGTGCGAAGATTTCCTGAAGAAACCTTCCTACGGAATGTCGATCATTAATAATAAATATATCGAGCGAGTGGCACGCATTGCTTTGTGAAAGCGGCAAGACCGAGTTCCACCTAGATGTTTCATTTCAAGGGTTTCTGTAATTTCAACGATTTACACTTGGTTTAACCCTTTGCGGACGAAGATTTCGAAAATATTAAATATTTTCTCGAGAAAGTTAAATCTCGCATTACAGTTTTTAGTTCTGAGTGAAAATTCAAATATCTACCGATCTTATCGTATCTTAACTTTAAGGATTGAATATACGAAGAAATATTTTTTAATTGTTTGTACATTGTTCAACAGTTGAATCTTTTGATCTAGCGAGTTTTCAACTTCGAATACTTGCGAAGACGCGAGACTAGACAGGTAAAATAGAGAACGTAAATAGAAAACAGTTTATACCGTTGTGGATAGTATGAGATAATTAGATGAAATTCTTTAAATTCAGAATGACGAGATGAAAATATTCTGGAGAGTGACAATGAACTCGAACGACAAATCAACTCGTCGTTCCGTTGAAAAATTAAGAATTCACATTGAAAAGTTCGACGGAGAAGTGTTTTCGCGTTTTGTTACTTAGACAATATTTTCGCGTTTCCCTCGGATTTTCGATATTAGAAATAAAGCGATTTTCCCCGGTAAATCTCTATCGCGAGTCTTTTCAAATTTTCCAACGATGAAGGCTGAACGCGCGCGGAGATTTCCCAATGCTAGCTCCTGCACGCCTTGCCAATCTGTTATTTTTCCAAAGGCGTATGAATATGCCCGAGTAACAGCGCGGAGAACCGTTTCGATGGTAAAAAGAAGCTCGAGCGTACAGTAAATAACGCTTCGCTCGTGTAAGACGCGCAAAGAGAAAATAACCTCTGACGGTTTGTTTCTCGAAAAAATATTTTAAATTCCGCGTCTAAGGAGCTTACAAAAAGGAAACCAGATCTTTTTAACCGTGTCGGAGAGAATCGCTCGACGAGGCAACCAGTTTCCGATACGAATCAGTCAATTTCACGATTCCATTCTCTCCGTTTCAATTGAAAAGATGCTGTCGAGGATCGGGTCATAATTTGCTCTGCTCTAAGAGACACTGGTGTTCCTTTCCGATCTAGAATCCGAGCCTAAGAGCGTCGAAAAGTTGTAGAACGTGAAATTGAATCGGCCGCGTTTCCGTTTTCACATTAAGCCTTGCCACCTTTTTATCCGTCACGTATAATTTCTGTCTCATTGTTAACATTTCAACTGCCGTGTCAGCCACGCATGGATGACTCGATTATTCGTCCATATTTAAAAATAAATTTATACGTCGACAATGCGCTCGACTGTTTAAACGAAGATGGCGAAGGAAAATTAAGTCTTCTCTCATCGGTTCTACGAAATCTACTGAAACGATGAAAGCGTTTGTTGACCGTCCTTGACGTCACCTCTTCCGGCCAATCGGTCGCTGGTAGGGGTGGCTCCTTCGGATGCGACGAGTCTAACCTTTGATCAACCTTGTGTTGTTTGAACGATCAACGAATCGACACGCTTCAGAAATAGTCCGGAGAATGTCTCTTCGTCAACTTCAACCTCGCTGCATATAGACTGAGTTTTTAACGAATAAGCTCAAACTGTTAAAAAAACAGTAACAAGATGTAAGAAGACGTAACCTGGTCAGGTCGCAGGGAATCCTTCGAAATCGCATCGTTGGGAAAGCGAAGCAGAAGATTTGCGCAAATGGACAAGCTGTTGCAAGAAATTATGGTCACGCGCAAAAGCGATGAATTAAATCATTCAATATTACTAAGTGGGCTGCCCCATGATAGCGGTATTATCAAAGACTCTGTTAATACTAAAATAATCACTATTACAAGAGGAGGGAATGTACCACGCACCTAGTCACAACAAAGTGTAACCTCCGACTCTGCTGTGTCCTTGCTACAACGTCGCTATCAAACTAACGGTGTAACTCAGATCATTTCGCATAAAATATCGCTATCTAAACGGATATCGATAGTCTCATGCCTATATTCGTATCAATATTATATATAGTAAACGCGTTAACGATAGCGGACGACGGAGCAGCGTGGGCGTATGGGACATTCGACAATTTCGGGGAATGATTACCGAGGAATAGGCTTGCCGCGAAGTTAGTAGTTGGCGGAGTCGGAACTTGAGTCGCGATCACGGTAACACGATAATAAGAGTCTGATAATACACGAGCCGACAGGGGACTAAGCGGAATACTCCATTAGGAGAGAGAATTCCGATGGCGGATGATCGTTCAAAGGAAGCTCCCAGGTAAGACAAACTTGGGCTGACAGCGCCGCTCAAAGTCGAGCCGGAGAGAGGCCAACCAAAACAACCATTGTTTCCTGATAACGCGACAGGATTGGGGCCTGGCGGGGCCGTTAGGAGTTGTTTCCCTCTATCGGTCGGACCAGCAGCGTCGCAATCCTGAGGTCTCCGGGCTACCCGGAGCCAGCCCGGAATCTAGAGAAACCTGGGACCAGCTACTTTACACATTCATGAAGCGGTATCAAAGGCCGTCAAGATCACTGTCTCCGTGGAGCCCCGGCGGGAATCGAAGCGGAGCGTGTCCCGTGTGTTTGCGGTAACCCTAAAACGATCGATCACCAGCAGCCTCACGAGGTGCCGACCCAAGAATCGATGTCGTTCACGACGATACCGCCGCAGCTACGTACTTCTACACGTGTATCGCTGCCGGCAGTCGTACCTACCGAAGTCACCCGGCCACCGAGCCTTTTGATTAATTGCCCTTCTATCAACAAGCCGCTCTCGCACCGACCGGAACACGCCGGCGACAACCGGTCACACAATATTTTCGCACGGTGATAAACAGCTGGGACCATGGCCGATCGTGTCGCTTGCCCAATCTTAAGGAGCATTCAACGCTGAATGTGTTACAGTCGTTCAATAACCATTTGCAGACTTTTCATTTCGCAATTATTCATTTCGGTGCGTGTTAACCCATTGAATGCCAACTACGAAATATATCGTAGTAAGCGTCTGTACCAAAACTGCCAGCTACGAGATATCTCGTAGTGGGTGCTGGAAGTTTATATTGGTTACAAATGGCTATTTGAGTTAGGAACTATCAGAAAGGATGAATGAAAAATGTATATAGTGTAGAGAACATATTGATTATAAATTTTTGTTATTAAAATTATTATTAAAACTATATATTAAATTAATTATATTAAAATAAAACCGTGGCACCCAGGACAAGACGCGCTAAATTTGCGTGGCAGTCAATGGGTTAACGATTAATAACTATATGTTGTAGCTTCAATTAACGCATTCGTTTGGCCTTCTTCACCAGGCGAAAACTGAATCGACGATTATTGATCGTTATTATATGAATAAAAGATATTGTATTTTTAGCAATGTCGAGACAAGTTGTCGAAAGAAGAACGAGATTTAGCAAGCGCCGGATCAACGTGTAAAGCAAGCTGGCCACTGAAGATTAATGCCGACGTTGATCCAAATAAATGAGATCTTGCTGGGAACGTTTCCGCTCATTGTCGGAGCGTTCGCAATTAGCAATCGGCAGGTGCGGGGACGTCTTAAATAATAGAACAGCAAGCTCGCGGCTGCGACAAGATAAATAGAAGCGGGGGCGTCGAATGGGACAAGAGATAGAGAACGGTAATCGAGCAAAGCTTATCGATCGGGTAGCGTTCATTGCGCGGGAATGAGAAATGTGTCCGACGCGATTAGTTTCGAGAGAAGACGTAAAAACGTCTCCGGTCGTCTCGCGAGCACATTGCGCGGGCGGTATTCCTGGTGCGATGAGATAATTTATTACCAATATTTTTCACCGGTGTGTTTTCCCGTCGTCATTTGTTTCGTCCGTGCTAGACGACCAAAGTGGAGGACGTTTATTTCGAGCGAGGACTCGCCCGGTTTTCTTACGTCTTTAACCATCGTCTCCGCGCGGCCTCTTTGTCGTCGCTCGTCGACGACGGCGAGGGTGGAAGCGGGGGGGTCAACGGGGGTTGCTTCGTTTCGAAGAAGGGAGGAAGAAGTATTCCCGGTATGCGGTAGCCGGTTTGCTTTGTCCAAATTTTTGTGCCCATTTATCTACACGTTCGTTCTGCAATCCCGTCGTGGTTCCGTCGTAGGGGCCAGCGCCGACACCACCGCCACCCCTTGTCACCGGGCTTTCATTTCTAAAGCCAGCAAGCGCGTCTGACGAGCCTCGTTCCGTCCCTTCTACCCCTTCAAGCCCGAAATGCCTTTGTTTTTGCTGACTGCCTCGCGATAGTGTCCTAAGCGCGATTGCAATTTCCACTGGGTGGGTGGAATTTTTCTTTCTTCTCCTTTTTTTTCTCTTTCTCCCTCTCCCTCTCTCTCCATCTCTCGCTCTCCCTCTTCATCCCCTCCGCGTTCTTTCTCTCTTTTTGCAACCTCCCCGCGACTCTTACAGTCACCCACTTCCATCGAATATCCTCCGCCGTCGGACCGACGAATTTTTTGCGTTAATGCTTGCGGAAAGAAAGTTCGGCTCGGCCTATCTCTGTCCTTTGTAACTTTTTCGCCCGTCCGCCTCCACGGGCCATGGAATTTTCGATGAGAAATTCCTGACGCGGGTCTGACGGAGAAAAAAAATGTGATTGCAGACGCTAGTTGCGATTCCCGTTGACGGAGGATCGTCTATCCTCTGGAGGATTACTTTTTCTGTCTTCTGGCTGTAACGCGGATTGTTCCCGATTTTTTAATAATAATCCGCAAATGTATCTCGCTCGCGTTACGTACGAGGTGCAAGTAGGTTGCAGAAAATGTCGAGTATCGTGGCGGATAGCGGAATAGTTTCTTAGATCATTCGACAAGAGGTGGTATCTAGTTTTCCATAGTACTCGCGTGACAGAGTACCTACGAGATAAGTAAATGGTAGGAGTGGTCGGCTAGGCGCGGCTTTCGAAAGATTAGTTGGATCGAGAGATTTGACGTTGCGTTATTGCAAATGCCAATTTAGGACTCGGATTCGCTGTCAGAATTTCTCAGATTTCGCCGATCAATTGTTCGATGCCGCTGCACGAGTTCATAATTCATAGGCGATCCAGCATTGTTACATTTCGTATAAAAAATTCAAAGCTGTAAAGTTCTATATTGCACACAGTAACAGTCTTTTTCTGAAACAGATTGTGCGTTTACTAAAAAAGAATTAAAATTACAGTTGCGATTTCGTTAAGGGGGTGAGGGGGATAAGACATCGGTCGAAATACTTAGTTTGCCAGAATCTTTTCTAAGTCTGGCTACAAGTAACTGGACCCATAGTAAGGGTGTATTTCAATTCCCGGGTCCATTGGAAGCGAATTGTGGCAATGGCACGACTTTGAAATTTTCGGTCTGGTGAAACTCGCGAATATGGGAAAATGGGGTTGATAAAAGGGACCATCCTGCAGTCCCCTGAAATGCTAGCCTAATTTTGGCGAGCTCTTTTTAAAGGGGAAGGTTCAACG
>CM052090.1:5333903-5383863 GCA_028453745.1 Agapostemon virescens | reverse complement strand
TTAGGGTGCTCTTCTTAAAGAGGAAGGTTTGGGGAAGATTTTGCCGTTGAGCTCATGTCATGTTATCATGTTAAAAATTATCCAAAACACTATTTTCAATAATTATTGCTCCAAAATTTATGTAAATTCTTGAGAATCCTTCAAACGATATTTAATAATAGTTAATAATATTTAAAATAGAACAGGCTATTCGCTATTTTTGATTTCAAATAGTATTTTATCCAGCAACGCGTACATAGGAACCGAGTTTAAGCGTCTAGAATTTCAAGTAAACGAAAGGGTATATTTTGAAATAAATTTTCGAACGGCCACAACCGATTTTAAGATGACAATGGATACAGAGCGCGGTACGATTCGCGCGGAGATAAATCAACCCCGTTTTTCGTTAGTTGTAATTCAGGCGAAAACGACGGCACGTGACTCGCATATTCGCAATCATCGAATAAAGCTTGGAGACAGCCCGTAATCGATGGTGGAAAGGTGCACACGCGTGCCTTCGCGAGTCGACGGTATCAGCTCGGAGCGCATAAAACAATTTCTCGGAACAGATCGCATAAAGTCTCACCCAACTGCCATAAATTTCTTTTCTCGGTGCGCTACGATGCTCTTCCAACTTTCAACCGTTTCCACTAAAACCTTCGAGCACCCTTGAGTACCGTGAGCTCCTTCGCGGTGTTCCCTCCGAGGATCGATCCTTGGAAGCATTCAAACAAAAATTATTTTCTACGGAACTCTTGTAATCGTCGACGAGGCGAGCAATTCCGGCGATATTTCAGAAGCTTCGCTCGCCGACGCGTAGAACCTTCGCTCGGTTTCACGAAGAAAACGAAGGAAATCTTTCCCCGGGAACAAAACACCGCGCTCATGTCGATAGAATGATTATTATATCTTCGCGTCGGGAGAGTTGCTGCTGCGACCTTTCTCCCATTCGCAGATATCGCTGATCTGCGAGAAATCGTTTACGGACACCGCCATTCTACTTTTATTTTCAAGGAATCGTTCCTCCATCACAGGACGTTCGAATTCCGACGGAATCGTTCGCAAAAATTAAAATTAGCACGGTGGCTCGTAATTACAAGCATAAAGTCTGAAGTCGAATTTTCATGCAGTCAGTTTAATTACATTCTATATTTCTTAACCAGTGCGGTTAAGAATGAATAAATAATAATGAATAAAATGTACCTGCATTATATTCCCTGTTTTATATTTATCCTTGCGCTTAACTTAACAAGGCTCGATATTTAGGGGTGGTGCAATTAATATTATAAAGACACACGACTTGTAGTACGCAGAACTGAGTTTAATAATTTCGACTTACTGGTTTTTCTTACGAAAATAATACAGATTTACAAACGAGCGGTTTAGTTGAGTTAAAGTTGTTTCAGTGACGTTTGAAATGTGAATCGCCTGAGTGTGAAAAGTGTGCAGTATTTATACAGAAAATGATTAATGCAAGCGCACCAATCAGAGTCGATGATGGTTTGGTCAAGCAGCGCGATAGTAGGTAAACGTTCGGTTTGGCCGTTGCGCCTGGTCGCAAGATGTTGGACGTAGGGGTGGTTTATTGCTGAGGATTTCCAATGTGCTGGCTTGTAGGAATATACCGGGTGCTCAACTTGTACAGTGTCACAAAATTCATATGCGCTTATATATAATGTTGTTACGACGTAACACCGAGGACTAAAATTATTGATATAAAACGCTGTATATGTTAAGAAAAGAATTCCTGAGTATCATCTTTAATTGAAACGATTCGAGGCGAATATCCTCTCCAACGTTAGAGAAGCATCAACGAATATACGGTTAGTGGAGAGACATTTCGTTCGAGAGAGAGAGAGAGAGAGAGAGAGAGAGAGAGAGAAAGAGAGAGCGAGAGAGGGAAGTTCCATTGTGGAGCTCTCGCCGACGAGTTTCGAAGACGGTTTCCGAATGTAAATTGGGTTTTCGCGCGGAACTTTCTAGGTAAACACATTCGTATAGAGATCGTTTAGTAGTCGCGTTACCATTCCTAAACCAAACAACTGCGATTAAAGCGCAGCCAATTCTTTCACGGTCGAATGATAACGATGAGAGATCGTCTGATCCACGCTCTTCGCCGAGGGAAACTTGAAAATTGCGATTCTTCGCGGCCGAACAATATAGAAACGTTTTGAGCGCGTTAACACAATGCTCGGAACTTTTGCTATAAACCACAAGCAACGATCATTCCGGTAGTGGGAGGAAGGTCTGGCTCTCACGGCTTTCGGTATCTTTCAAAACCTCTATGTATCTGCTAATAGCCGAAGTTTCCCGTCGACATATTACCGTTTGACGTCAAATACGGGGATTGCCGCTATAAGAAGCTTTACCGAACGCGTTAGGCGCTCGGTGAATCGAAAAATAAAGTGAAAATCGATAACAACTTACGACGGAAATTTCATCGTCGCTCTTATACCTGATCTTATTAGAATACCAGGCAGATTTTCAATACTTCCACGGTAAATGGGGAGTAAGTCACCGGAAACGATAACTGCCCCTCGAGAGAAATTTTTAAGCTCCCAGGAAAATCGGGATCGCAAATTTTCTCTCCTTAATAACACCTATTTCACCGTTAGCCAATCGAATCTAGAACGCTCCGAGGAATCGCGAATGGTCAAACAAAAGGAACGTTAAGTCAGACGTTGTTATCATTGTTGCGACCCGAAGTCTTAAACATGTCTCCTTGGTAAACTGCGAATTTTATGCGATTGCAACGAAACAGGCGAAATGCGGAACACTACTAGCACTGAAAGAATTTAAGAATTCTGCTTAATCAGATCCGATTTATTCGTTAATTTTATGTGTTATCTGTCGTTAATTTTCGTTCTTAAAAAACTAGACACGTAAAACTAGAAAAATTAGATCAATATTAGAAAATACAAAGAAGTTAGTTGTTGCTTGCAAACCAATCATTTTATAAATTTTATGTAATTAACATCATTACGAAATTTTGTTTAATTTTTATTAAAACTTCAAGGTGTGCTTTGAACTCTCGAACAGCAGATGTTAAAACCATTAATTTATCGTGTACACGTTAATCATTTCATAGCTGTCAGTGCAGCAGCTGTTCCTTTAATCAATGCGCCCGGAAATGAGTAGTTGAATTTCGATGTTGACGCTGTTGGTTAAAACGTCTGTTTCAGGATTCCATTGGCAGAGGGTTAAGGAAGCAAACGTTGTAAAATGTAATATCTGGGGACAAGCTGGAGAAACGATGAAGCCGGCGAAGCGGATGATCGTTTTTAATATACGCTCGTGTCTAACGACGTCGAGCGTGCAGATACCGAAAGAAAGTTTCGGGACAACCTAATATTTTCTCGGTCGCGTGAATTTCTTCGGGACCGTTCACGGGAACAGGGCAATGAAGTTGTCGAACGGCGTATCAGCAGGAAGTAGTAGACGAAACACGATAAATCTCGTGCGGAACGGCGAGAGCGTTTGTTCATCCCCAACCCTCCATATTCTCCTTGACATTATTAGAGCAGGAAGTCGAAGCCACTATCTCGCGGAACGTCCTGGAGGAAATCTCGTGTCCCCGGCAAAGAAATATTTACATAGCTGAAAGCATAGAAGGAAACTCTTACGGACGGTTCGCGTTCGCGACGAATTGCAAATCAATGCAAATTCCGTCGCGGCCGCGTTCGTGAAAGCACACTCTTCGGCGTTCCGCGCGCCGCTGCCGGCTTACGTAAAACACTCGCTCGTTCGCGGTCGAGCGTTTAGTTAAAAAATCAATTAAACCACGCCTCGGTATTCATCTTCGTTCCTTCCGGCGCGGCCGGCGACGCTATCTCCGTCGCCTGGCCGTCTCGCGAGTCAAGCAATCTTCCTGATAACCGTCAATATCTGCTATCTGGATTATTAATTTCATAAAGTACCGCGTTTCGCTTCCAACCCCGGGTAAATTTATATTCCATTAAATGTAGCTTTCATGTTGCTTTCCAGGCGTTCCATGATTACGCCATCCCCTCTCCGTCGCATCCGTTCTCCTCTTTCCACCCTATTATTTCTTTACCACTTTAACTGCTTTGTTTCCACCCTCGCCGTCCCCCGCGCTCCTCCGTCTCATTTCCAAGATACCCGGCGATCCTTCTCGTCCCTTATAACGATCTTTCTCTATCAGACATTCCCGTTTATCCCTGGCCAGGTGGGACGAAAGGGGCGCAGGTACACGGCACGTAGGATAAGGAGACGAAATCCACGACGAAAGAGCGCGATGACGTGGTTCGAGTGGAACGGGGATGGTAGAGGACTTGGAGATAGCGCGTCGTTTGCGCTATCAGTGCACTTAAGATCTTGCGGCTTGAGAGCGACGAGAGAGCCGAGGGAGAGACAAAGAGACGGAGAGCGCTTGAGAGAGAAAGAGAGAGAGAGAAACCTCGAGGTCGTAGCAAGTGCGCGGCGACCGTGGAAACGAGCAGGACTATGGCTCGTAGTTGCGAGCGTCGTCGTCCTCGTCGTCGTCGACGTCGTGGTCGTCGTAGCAGTCGTTCAGCACGATGGTGTGGCGATAGGAAACGGTGGAGATGGCGGCGGTGCCGATGGTGGTGCAGCACAGGGTTGAATATTCATTCGCGTTACATATGGATCAGCCCTGAACGGCATGGCTGGAACGAGCTAAGAGGAAAAGAGTGTGGCTAAGCGTCGGGGAGGGTGCGCCTCGCCCACGGATTCGAGTTAAGGGCCTGAATATTGCGTCCTTCGTCCTCCTTGTCCTCGAACGATCGGTCGGCCAGGTGCTGCTGCGCCTCGCCCACGAAAAAGGAGAACGATCACGGCCACCCCTTGGCCAAACTATGCAAAGGTGTCTTTGATAAGAACGCTTCTCCTCTGGCCATCTCCTTCTCCTCCTCCTCCTCCTACTCCTCTTCTTCCACTTCTTCTCTCCTTCTTCTTTTCTTTCGCAAACCAACCGCGACAACACCTGCCAACGCTTCCCCCCCTCTCCTCTCTCACCCGGTCGCCTTCGCAGGAACGATTAACATATTCCGCAGGAATTAGTTAATGTTTAGTTGGTTTTTGGCAGCGACGCCTCGAGGAGTCGTTAAGCTACTTGTTGGGGAATAATGGCGGGATAAATTAGATGGAAACCCCGCCGCTAGCCAGACAATGGGGACCCGGGCTGTTTTGTATTCTATGAGATTGTGGTTTTAGAGTCCCGACGGACCAACTGTGTAATTTTTGTTCCGCGGAAACTGAATATTCAGGACGACCGTGCGAATGCCGGATTCCCCGGCCTCTCCCCTTTCCGACGTCTGGGACTTGTCTTGCCCCGTGGACACAGGTGTTATTTATTCGGCGGAAAGGATTTACCGACGGTTCCTTACGACTTTCCGATGTATCCGGCGAAGACTCGCTGGCGTCGCAACTCGCTGAAACCGAATTACAAGCACCGGAAACGGGCACTAGTTGCTCGGGATTATTACGTCGTTGATCTTTGGATCTTCGTTTAAGGCAAAAGTTGCTTCAAATTCTAGAAGCAGAATCCAATAACGTACCGCGTTCTTCCTATAGTAATTTTAATAAGTCGAGACCGATACTACCTTCATAGATATTTATATCTCGTATATCCGTTTGGTCTGTTTACCGCGTTAAATTATTTACTCCGAAAGCAAATTATGCTGCATGAAACTCGTTTCCATCAAAGATTGCTCGGTCTATCTGCAATCAACTCGGAACGACTTCGCAGAACGAAATGGCTCTCGACAACAGCAATTACTAAAATAAAGTTCGCGAAGTTCGCCGATAATTAGATCGAAATTTTGAAAGGCCGCGTGTCCGCGATTATTAATCCGGCGATTCCACGTTGTCGCAGTCGAGTCCCGGAGCCGATCGTCAACGAAAAAACCACTCGAGTTTTCTTTTCAGAATCAAATTGGAATCGAAGGGCGATAATTACAGAGACTTAATGGCCGCTTTAAATACGGACCATCGTCGATCCTTTCTGTTCTCTCGTTTGGTGGTACTGCGAGTAATGTAAACTGACTGACAGACGAAGGAGAGACCGAGAAGGGGTTGGGACACACAATGGCTTTCGATGCCTGGAAGGTAGACGGTAGAAGGAGCCCCGGGAGCCAGTAAATGGATCTCCTCCGCATCCCGGGACCGGAAATGAACGAAATGGCCGCTAAGCGAAAAGGGTTCCCTTCTTTGAGGCTTCGAAGCGGTTCAGAGATGGACGCAATGACTCCCTGATAACTGTTGCGGTGTGAAAACAGAATTTTATTCGAACGGTGCACCCTTCTCCTTCGTGGTTCACCCATCGATTATCTGACGTTTTAATAGACTTTTCTTTTTTTTCTACGAAGTCCATTCATCGACGGTCCCGTCCTTGAGGACGCTCCCTCGTTCGACCGTCGAATCTGCAATTCCGCAGCGTCGAATAATTCCTCCTCGCAGCGCGCCGTCATATTCGGAAATTATTTCATGCATTAGGCCGTAAACCGAATCCTCGCGTTTACGATTCCCCGGGAAACCAAGGCATACTCGAGCATTTTTTACGCGGTCGTTCGCTTTTCGCTCGTACCGGTGCGCGGTTCGAAAGTATAATTCCACTGGAATTTCGAAGTTACCGTTAGCGAAATTCATTCGGATGTTTCAGACTGAACGGGGATGGGATCCGTAAAACGGGAGGCTCGGTTTACGAGCAAACAGGATGACTCTAAACACATATTTTGCTGATTAATGTTCACGTTGAATTTTTGAGTCTGGCCTCCGAACGCGAGCGAACAAAGTTATTTTACCAGGAGAAGGAGGCGAGCGGAACGCGCTATAAAAGAGCGATGAAGGGAAAGTATCATCTTGTGGAGAGCGTCTAATAATAATCGCAGAAGATGCAATTAATCATGTTTGCCACAACACATCGATTTTCCGGCTACTTTCCCCAAAGAGCCGGTTTTACCGATAATGCTATTAATCATTTCGAACGGTAATAAAATTTTAGAACCGGCAGAGATTAGGGTATCCCCTTTCACGGGGCGCTAGCACAAAAAAAAAAAAAGAAAAAAGAAATAGATGACAGTCACGTTTGAAATCAAGCTCCGAGCTGGTCCCGCGATCACTTTTAAGATTAGACTGTTCGTTTTTCATTCGGCGCGAGCACGACCAGTCGTTTTATACACAAAAGGGGGAGTAATGACTACAATAAGGCCTGAAGATGATATGGTATTAGTGTCGAGTACGATGGCTCGCGTATTTGTCAATAGGTGGCTGTTAATGACAGGGAGCCGTCCCCCGTCTCGTAATCCTCCCCGGATTCGCCCCTGTTCTGCTTCACCCTCCTCTTTGCTACCCTCTCTCTTTCCCGCCACCTTGCTCTGTCCCTATCCACGATAACCCCACCGAACTAACTACTTATCCGTCCGCTTATAATCCTTCTAGGTTTCAACTTATTAATTATGCCAATTTGAGGGACAGCTGTCGAAGCAATTCACGCAGTCACCACTCCCTGCGGAGTAAGTACGTCACTTTAGCTAATGGCCACAAAGATCGCTCCGGCCGCGCCCAATACGGTTCAAATAAGTTCTCCGACAGATTCGGGGACATTGTGCATCTCTGCATTGTCAGTTCCCATTATTACGCAGTCGTGAATCACTTTAAACAAATTGACGAGCTATTCGAGAACGTCTGAAACTCGTGACGATAATTTTGAAGAAAATCTGCTAAAACTACGTGTTTTTAATTTTAACACTTTAATTGCCAAACTGGTAATCTCGAAAATTCCATTAAATCAAAGTGATTTATTTAACACTAGAACTACCAAACCAGTCATTTTGACTAGTCCCCAGTTTCTTCTTTCGCAATTATTGAAGTAATAAAACTGTTTTCATCAGAAATTTTCGGATGTACTTCTTTAATGACGTATACCTTACAATAAGAATTGTATGAAGTTTTAATAGATGCAGTCTCGTTATTATTATAAAGCTAATTATAAAGTTCTAGTGTTAATGAAGCGACAATTGCATATTTAACCCTTAGCACTCGAGTGGTGACTCTAAGGCACCACGAAAAATTGCCAGACTATAATTGAAAATAATTTTAACATCGATACCTTTGCATCCAAGGAATTGTTAAAGATCTAACGGTTGTAAGGATGAGTGATAATAAAAAATCACATGTGCACAAGACGAAATAAATCATGTAGAATGAAAATATCCTGGGTGAAAAGAAATGCCTTGATCTTCGAGTTGAAACAGTTTCGAGTGCAAATGCTTTTTAAACATGAACAAATAATTTTGTCGCTCATATGCGAAACAAATTTGTATTTTATTGTGAAAATTTGCCGTTTAGGAAACTATGAACGACATAGTCGCAGCAATCATAAAATAAATTACAGTGCAAGCGGTTCACTGTCTCAAAACCCTGCGTGGTCACCCACTTGTAAAATTTGAAGTCAATTGTACAGTCCGTACGATGTCCAACTTCCTCGTGCATTTTTCAAGAATATAATTCCTCGCCGAGGAAAACCAGGGCATTTGAAATTGATATATTAGAGTCATAATCACAAGAACTTTACATGGCCACTTACAATTCAGTTTCATGATTTACAATGTTCAGCATCGAAATTTTCAGACAGCCATATGAATCACGTGATTTTTAACATTCTCGTCTATCAGTCTCGGTCGTAACTTCCCGGAAAACAAAATCAGGTCACACACGATCGAATGTGGCGCTTTCAAGAACTTCCCCATCAACCTAATCTTCGTGACTAATGTCTCACACTTCACGGCAAAATTTTCGAAGCTCGCGCAACCCATTGTCAGAATTTCGAATCTTTCTCGTCTTTCTCATCCACCAGCTGGGCTCGTGATTCCATTACAGAGACAATCAGAACGTTCGCAATCGACGAGTTAGCGTCATAAACCAGGGACTCGCTTAGCAATTTCGCGTTTGGCATTTTCCTGATTTCCGGTGTGCAGAGACGTCGAGGAACCGTGGTGGTCTGGCATAAAGAAAAGTTTTACATGTTACAAGGCGAGGTCGAAGATGAAAATCAGGGATGTGATTGAACGCGAGGCGTTAAAGCGTGCGCGCGCGTGCTCACACCGTCACGCAAATTCTCCGTGACAGAAATTCGCCGGTATAAAACTAAATTGGCAGTGCTCAAAGGCGGCTGCCGGGCCGGTTCTGTAACGAAGCTAACCGATGAAGACGACAGGATGAAGACAGAGGGCTGCTGCGCTGGTAAGCAATAAAGTTACGCCTCGCGGCACACCGGGGTATCATGCCGCAGAGGGCTCTAAACATTCTGCGCCGTCTATAAGGCGTTAAGCGCAGCAGCTTTATTGCCTTTCGGCCAACCAGGACCGAAACGAGAGGTGCTTTTATGAGCGTGAAGCTTAGGCCCTGTGTCCTGATACCGGTTAACTTTCGCGATCGTTATCGGGACTGCACCCGCGGCCGTCATTGTCTTTGCTAACGACGGAACAGATGCATCAAGGAGGTTTCCACCTAAACGAATCTCTCTTTAGTCCCATTCCACTAAAACGAATTTATGGGAGGTCGCGTTTAACGCGCATCCCGTACGGAAATTCCACGGACCGTCGATTACTTGTTGCTACGCCGTATTTTACCGATCCGCTCCACCATTTTGCAAGCGAGGCTGACTTCTCAGGCTACCTTATCTTCTCGATTCTTCGAAAATTCCAGGTCACTTCATTGAGAAGCCTGTTTCAAGCTATAAACTTACGATTTTTCCAAACGCGCGCATACATGGAGAACATCGTGCATCGAAGTTTCTAATTGTAGTAGTCGCAGAGGTTAGTAGTTTGCCAAGAGGTTAGAAACTAAACGAAGCTCGCGTTTAAACGTACGTTGGAACAAAGTAAACCAATTGAGTGAATCGAAGTCAAGAGATTCGCGAAGTTATCATCGATCGAAAGCAATATCGATGACGAACCAATATCTCGTCCTCGCGTAACAACCGTGATCGTGGTTGTTACGTAACAGGGGATTTTAAAACTTGTAAGAAGAAAATTTGCGGTGCTCAAAACGTTGACCTCGCGAGCTGCAGTTGCCGATGGCGTACGGAATTGCTCGGAGCTGCAAGCGTTGAATAAAAGACGCTGTTAATCATGGATTCCTCGGAGGCCATTAAACAATCGCCGGCGTACAAATCGTTGAAATGCAAATGTAGGTAACGGCAAGGGTGTTCGGAGTATTGCGCGTTGCCGGCGTTGTCATCGGGCGCCTCCCCACATTTTCCTTAGGTTAAACCGAGCGATAATCTAACTGCGTAAGGGTGGCGAGAGTCGGTATCGTTTCGAGCAAAGCACCGGCTGTAAATTCTCACGTAATCTTTTCATCGCGACCGATAACACTGGCCCGTGGTCTTTCCGCATCGGTGTCAGATTAACGCGTTACATCCAAGGGTGCCACCACCCCCGTTCATCCCCCGCCCCTCCCGAGGGCTAGGCATTTGATCAACGCCGTTTGTACACTTATCGCCATCTACCACCCCCTTCTGTTCGCGGGGACTAATGGAAATTAGAGTACGTTATAAAATTTTCATTTCACACCTCGGGGAGATAAAGGGGATGGACAGAGAGCGTCACGCAGCGGCCGATTGTAAATTAAACAAGTGAAACGTTTACCGTCCACCGACCGGCCCGCCGCGCCGTAAATTAAAATGAAAGGGAGCCATCGTAATTGCAGCATTACGACTGGTTAAAAATGAAATTAACGGCGTCCTCCTCTCTCCTCACCCCCAATTAAATACACGACGAAGATTGCAGAGCGTGCCGGCGCGGCGGCGTGTCCCGTTAATTGAAAATGACAGGAGGGAATACAATTTTCGTGTTTTTTCACTTCCTCCCGTCCTCCTCCTCCTTTCGCCGGGGGTTGCGTCGAATAATTCTGGAATCGAATCAACAACACAAGAACGATGGGAAGTTTGATTCGCGACTCGCTTCTTTGCCCGGCGTTCAAATAACGTCTGGGAAACAAATCCTCGAACCTCAAAGAGAAGGTAAATTTGCGATAGAGGAAGTATCAGCAAAGTTTATTAATTCTCCGGGTCGAATACATAATTCGGAACTCGCGGAAAATTCTTCGGCACGATCGCAAAATTTGGCGCGGCAATTTTATCAACCGAATCATCGAAATTGACGAATTTGTTTTCGATGAAAGTGCCGTTCGGTTTTGTTTGGAACGGTGCGTCGACTTTACGTTCGGACGTTAAACGAATTTTAGCGACACAGCCATCTCGAAGCGGAACGAATAGCAAGCTTGTTAATAAAACGACCGGAAGCATCCGGATGACTCAGCGTAAAATATTCCAGCAGATAGAACATCTGATCCTAAAGGGCGCATAATTCTTCGCGAGACCTAATTACTCTTAAGAGATGAAACGGAAGCGAACGCCGTCGTTCTTTACCACCTCGGATTACCGTGCAAGCCGTCGGATGGCAGCAGTAGCAACGGCGGCGGCGGCAGCAGCAGCAGCAGCGTAAAAGACTATTTTATTTATCCTCCACTCAAGCCAACGGATTGCGGGTCTTGTTTTTATTTGAACTCCGGTTCGCCTGGGTTTCGCATTCGGTAGAACTCGCTCGGATCTGGATCATTCTTTATTTCCGACTTTTGTCTACAGGAGATCGTGCATGCACTCGTTCCCGCGTTCCCTCGGTTCATCCCGCCGCGGCTTTCTACGATTCTCGCCGCTATCCGCCTCCTGGCAAACTTTCCGCAAAACTGTTCAACTTCTCGGTAGATTCGAACAGTCTTTTTCGTCGTTTCGTGCAGTTCGCCTCGGTTATACAAGGGAGACAGAGAAAGAGAGAGAGAGAGAGAGAGAGAGAGAGAGAGAGAGAGAGAAAGAAAGAGGAGGAGCGGCGGGGTAGAACGGCTCGAAAAATGGGGTCTGGATCGTCCATTTCGAGAGTGGTAATGCGCTATTTAAATGTTTTTGCGCGCGCGAGCGAGCGTGTACTCCCGTCGCCGAAACAACGCGACGTTGGCGTCGCGACGAGAGCAAGAAACGAAAAGACTCGAGAGTTGCCATCTCGTGTTCGCCGTCTCTTCTTTTTCCCTCTGTGTTCGGTGCCTGCGGAGAAAGACAGAGCGAGATACGCGCGACGACCGTTGTCACGGTGACGCGGCAATTTTCTCGTCGCTCATTTGGACACGCGAAATTGCCCGACGAAGTTATTCAATTTGTTTTTATATTAGCTTAAACATACGTGAGACGAGCCTGCTCTCTCTCTCTCTCTCTCTCTCTCCCTCCCTCTCCCCCTCTCACCGTCTCGCCGGGCAAACGAGCTCCTCTGCTGAACGCTACACGGAACGCAACGTTGGGAATTCCGGCTGCTTTTCTTTTTCCGTTTTTCATTATCGTTCTCCTTTTAACCCTTTCGCTTCGGCTGTCCAGTACGCCGAAGTACTGACACTGAATGAAAGCGCGTGCCGTGAATACGTGCAATATGCGTTGTTGCTGTATATACGTTTTCCTAGGTCTTAAATAACAATTTTACTAAATAAAACAAGCTTTGCTACAATATAATGAGTATAATTTACGTCTTTGATATTATCGACTGATGCATCGTTTGGATGCCGAATATATGGGGTGACGACCCAGAAGTCGCCGTGTGGCCGCCGCCTATAGGCGGCGCTCGGACCCGCAGGACATTTCGTGCACGCCGCTTATAAGCGGCGCTCGAAGCGAAAGGGTTAATTTCGTCCTCCCCCGCCCTTTCACGGTCGCTTATTTTCGAGTCATCGTGCTTCCGTTTCTCTGCAGAAACAAATGCAACGCTTCCGCGTGTGTCCACTGATTGTCCACGTTGCCTGCTCGAGCCGAGAACAGAAACGGTTTTGACTTTCGCTGGGGTGATTCAGGAAAATGGCGCACGATTATTCTGATTCAGCGATTAACCTCGTGCACCGTTACACCGAGTGCGACTCGTAGAAATTTCAAATGGAACAGTCCGAATGTGTGTGTGCTTCCTTTCAACAGAAGTTGAATTTTACTTTGCTCTTGCGAATATCTAGCTATTAGACAAGAAACCGATTTTATCCATATGTGTCGCTAGCTGTCAATGTAGTTACCATCGAACCGCATCACTAATGCCATTTTCTTGTTTTCACGTCTGACAAAGATTTTCAGCTCATAACCATACAAGTTTTATGCGACAGCATAGTTTATAGTAGCGTTGAACATGTCGAATTTCGATGCTCATATATAAATTTCTTTCTTCCTTTTAGAAATTACGAACGTCGAAGGAACTTTAATCGCTCTGGCAGTAAAATGAGTCGTGGCGCGAAGGATTCGCGTAGAGAATGTAGGGAAAATGGGGAATCCCAAGGGAGGTGGGAGGATCCGGGCAAGGTAGAGGATTCTATGAAACTGTAGGAGATTCCGAGATGGTGGAGGGAATCGAGGAAAGGTGGGTGATCTTCGAGGAACCGAGTGGATCTAGGGAAGCTAGGCGATCCTGCGATACCTGCAGAGTCCTAGAAAAGGTCGGAGGATCCAGGTGGGGAAAATTCCGGTAAGGTCTCTTCGCTTTCCAATGCTTTCATTCATAGAAAGGCGAAAACTCTGATCAATCTAGGAATTCTGGATAATTAAGGCTATCAACTTTGAATTCCCAAAAGCTCATCCTATGGTGACTCCACTTTTTCACCTCGCTGCTACTGTTACACAGATTATACAAACTCCAGAAATGCGCGAGAGTTAATCTGGACACATAATTGTGTCAGCCATTATCGCCGGACCTCCTTTTACCAGAACAAAGCCGCGGATGCTCGATTAAAATTTTTCTTCGATTCAGAGAAGCTAACATTGTATGTAGAAATATGAATTCGAATGAAAAAGCGGAATAATCAGAATTCTTTTGCTCGGCGCGCCGTTCCGTTTCAAAATTTATCCAACGTACGTTGCTCGCGGATTATGTGCATTTATGAAACGGAGGAGGGCAGCGTGGGAAAAAAGAAAAAGAGCAAGCCGGAGAGCGGCGGGAAAAGGGAGAGATCCGAGTAGCTTTCAGGACGAAGTCCTTGTAACGGCTGGCCGGGCAGCATATTTTCTCACAATTCGAGGATCTTCTGGAGACGAAATGGGATGCCTGTATTTTATTACCGTTCCAACTGTACGTTTCGCAAAAATTGCCGAATACCCGGGGCCCTTTCGACAACGTAACTAACGTCGCCTTATATTGGAAATTTATTCGAACCGTTCCCGAAAAGTAGGAAACCGAGACACAAAGATTCGGAAATACCTGTTTCAGGTGAACGTACTATTTTTCAATAATGGAATCTCGCGGGCACGGAGCCGACGACGGTACCTCGTCGGGAAACAACGGGTGAAATATCCAGCTGTATTATTTTGCGCCCGGCGCAATTTTAACTCATAAACAGATGAAGAATTAATTTCGCAGCACGGTACAAAGTATGACTCGAAAGTAAGCTTGTCGAGACGAGTTTCTAGCCGTTTTTCTGGAAAAACTCTGTGGACATAATAATACCGCACTCTTTGCTACTACCACGCGTGGCCTTTGCTATTATTCAAAAAGTACTTAAGCCGATTTCGCGGTTGTGTTACCGGGAGAAGGGTAATACCAAAGAGATACTCGTTGACCACATCGCAGTAACTTTCGTCGCAGTTCGCCTCTCTGTTTTCGACCTTTTCCTTTTGATCCTTTAAATTGCCGTGCAACAAAACCGGCCGAGATCAAGGAAACCTTTCAGCGGATTTTCAAAGCGTGCTTCGTTTTTAATTAACATTTTTCCCGAAACAATCAGAGCTTTAAATCATATTTTGCCCAAAGAATTGTTCAATTACCGCGGCTTTTTCACTTGTTTACACTTTTATACAACGTTGCATCTATATCGTTGCCGAATGCGCGTATTCCTTCCAAAAAGCGCTATCGATATCTTTGGGCAATCTATTCTTTTAGATTGCATTGTTAATGTCGAATTTCTCTTTGAAATAAAAGGAAAAATAAGTTTAATTTTGTAAACGTTTGTAAGAATGCTAAACAGCATGTCGAATAACAGCAAGTGACAGTTCTGTTGTAACAATCTGGGGAATGTCTTCTTCTCAGTCTTGACAGAGTAATAGGTGCCAAGTCTGCTGCACGAGGACTGTTATATGCAAACCATAAGCATGGGAACAGAATGTCGAGAGTAGCGGAGTTCCGAGTAGGGTCTCGGATACGAGTATGGATCCCATGATGGGACAATGGAGATTGAAACTCATGCTACAAACTTAGTGCACGGTTACTTCCAGCATTTCACACTTCTACGTTGGATTAGAGCTCGTCTGCAATTTTTCTTTCTATTCATCGTCTCATACATTTGACAAAGATAATAAAATCTCTACACGATTTACAATGCATTAACAAACAAATAGGATAAATTCTTAGTCTGTTAAAATACGATCTTCAAGTTTGTAAAGATGCATTAAAAAATGGCTAAAAATTTAGATGAATACATTCTTGTTATTTTTAAAAAGTAACTTGAAATTGTTACTCGAAGTGCTTCGCAAAGCTAGCGTTAAAGATCCGGTATAAACCGATTCCATTTTTGAAGCTGCGAGGTCGAATTCAACTTTTCTCTTGGTTGCTTGTTTAGCTGAATTAATTTTAGAAGGCGAGAGAAGTAAATCCCAGCATTACTGATACCTAGCGAGTGCTTTCGCAGTCCACCTAGATTCCGAGGCAAGTAGAATTCCCGATTTTATGCAGGCAAAATAAATAGATTTTAGAGTTGATGCGAGCATCACTGGAAGTTCGAAAACTCCGTCTCGCTAGCGCTGTTGGAACTTTCAAAATAGTCGAAGTTCTGTTTGCCTTAGTGCAGTGTTGAAATTTTCTAAGTCCCATCAACTCTAGCACGTTGCCCCAACCCCCGACATCGTATCCGAATAAAACCCTCCAGTTTCTATTTTATTTACCTCGCGATATAATCCAACTTCTTCCCAGTTTCGCGATTCGATATCGAGGCGTGTATGCGATCGAGTACAATTCGCAAACGTTCGAAGCATCGATCCGCGCGTAACTTTATCGGCCGATCGATTAGAGGGGAATTTTTCAAACATTTTAAAGATTCTTCGAATCTGACACCTCGATGAAATTTTGCCGAGTTCCATCTTTATCACGCCTCGGAGATACTCGAAATTCCGTACACTATAAAGTAAAGCAGCGAGAGTTCCGAGAATTTAGAGTATTCTGAGAGGCAGGTAGGAAATACTTTGAAATTTTATTGAAAATTCGGGATGACGTATAAGATTCGGATATATGGGAGGGAGGAGCGCGGCGCGTGGCTTAGAATATTTGGAACGTCTGGAAAACTCCGTGTCATTAATCTTCCGAGTTCCGGTCGCTCGCGAGACGTTTACAATTTCCTGTGGATCAATTTTTAGCACGGCAACGAGCCGTCGAATTCCGCGTTCCATCCATGGCTAATTCGATCGTTGCAAAATACCGGCCGCGAGCGAGAACCCGTTGAAAGAATTCACGGCGCACAATCGATTCTGCAACAGCCAACGCCATTTCCGTTTTCAGCCCGTGCAGATACGCGCAATATTATCTTGCCGGCGCGTGTAGCCGCCGCTTTTGCCACGCAATAAGTGTATGTTCCACCGATATGGCCGATCTAACACACGCGTGTCCCTTTTCACGGTTGACCCAGATCAGGCCGACGGATATGTATTTTTACGGAGCGGCGCGAAATTGAAGGGAATAAGACCGGCGGTGTAACGATTCCGTTAAATACGAATTTGCATATAATGCGCACGTAACGCGGGCCGAACAATTTTTCGACCGGGCCCGGCTCTTGCCAGAGACACCGATACCAATCTACATAAATATTTCGAAATATCGCATTACCGTATCGAGCGCGCAACAAGCTATACACGCCCGGGCACGCGATACTTCGACTTCTGTTTACGAGCCCAAGAATCGGCGAACATTCGATCGTAAACTCGTGTGGGGAACGATCGAATGTGTTTCTCTTGAATTAAAAAATTACTTTGCTGGCAAACGAAGCCACTTAAGTTGCCGCAATAGTACGGCACTTCCGAGCAATTCACCTCTCGCGATAAAACTGTCGGCGGCTGGTCAAATGACCTTTTCAAAATAGTTTCTTTGCAATTTGTAAGATTTTATAGCCACTTTGATTCGAAGTCAAACATGTTTCTTTGATCGAGCGTACAGTGTTGCAGAAGTCGCATAAAACATAATTGAATTCAACAGTAACAGGTTTGCTGCTGGAATTCATTTCGTTATTAACCTTGCCTGGTTCAATGCTTTCGAAACAATACAGCAGAAGAAAATCAAGACATACAGAACATACGGGATAAAACTCATTTCACTGTTTTTTATTAACTTTCGAGATTGCGGATGTCACAGATTTGCCACAGCAATACCGAAAGGAATAAAGGGACATTACTTCGACAATCTAATAAAAACGTATTGGTAAATATTTTTCATACAATGTACTAATTCAATTGCGGATTTTACGCATTTTTGACAAAGTAAGAATACCGGAATGATCAAAACTATTCAGAAAAGAAGCTTGGCTCTTTTTCTCTGCAATCGATGTAGAAAATTTGCAAATTTTCGTGAAGATCCGCATCTTACGAACAATAATCTTGATCGTAACAAGAATCTTCTCAATATATATGTCCTTAATTTTCTATAAATCAAAATAAAATTTTATCTAATTATTACTCGTTTGCAAATTTCTTTTTCCTTTCGTCGTTCTTTGGGGGACGAAGAACATCGAATCACTGTTACCACGAAATAAATCGTACGGCAAGGGGTTAACTATAACAAGTAATAGAAAACGTGCACGCAACAAATATACCGTATCGAATGTAGCGAAAGTCAAGAAGACGGGATATCTGGGATCGCCAGGAGTGTCGCTCGCGCCATTTTGAGCTGTCTGCCTTTTCGAACCGCCTATTTGTCTTTTCGATAAAAAGCGCGGTCTCGGACAAGGAAAGCCATTCCACGGCACACAACTTCAATTAGCCGGTTAGATAATTTTGCACGTGTGACGCAAATACTCCGCGGCCATTAATCTCTCGCCGGTGTCCGGGAAATAATCCAGCCGCGTTTCTTCGGCCGGCTGTTCACGGCCGGACCAAAACGCGTCGCGACGCGTCGCGTCGAGTCGGGGCCAGCAAGCTTGTTACGTTCTCGCCCTTCGTTTTTTCGGCGAGAATTATTTCCGCGCCGCTTCCAGCTCGCGTGGACAAAAAAATATTTACCCGACACGCTGAACCGGGCAAGACGGCCCATATGCATTTTAATTATTTCAACGTCGCGACGCTTTCCGTCGGCCACACGGCCGAATGTTGCTTTCTCTCAATTTCCGCGAGCCCCGGCGCTGCGAACGCGTGCTGCTGAATAGTTAATCAGATCAGCGCTTTGGGCAAGGTTTTCTTGCGAATTGACACTTCCGCTTGGAAAATAAATGTCAAGAATTCCGTGCAATTACACGTTTCGTTGTACGTTTTATCGTTCGAAGGCAGCCCGTTGTTTGTTTCGCAGTCGCAACTCTTTTATCCGGTTTATTTATAGCCTCTTTTATTTTTGCAGTTATTGCAGAGTCAACTGCTTTATGCATTTTATGAAATCCATTATTTATGGATTCAAATGTTAGCGTACTTCGAGGAACGATTTCACTGCGTTTTAAATATCTATTTTTATTGCAGAGAATTACATACCGAATGTCCGATGAAATTCTACCTTTATTTGCAATATTGGATCACGATTCGAAATGACGTTAATAGCGTGTATGCGACGACTCCGATGCAAGAAATAGAATAGAGAATATCTTTGCGAAAGTCGATCCACGCTGATAATATAAATCGCTTGTCTCAGAAAATACAGTGAAATATCACTGTATCGCCATACTCTATTTCGTACAAATCTAAAGGCTGAAATTATGTGAAAACATTTTGTGAACACAATTGACAATATTAAATAGAAGCATCATTCTAATTTCAAGGTTTATACAGTAAAAGAAGTATCGATTGTGGTGTGGTTAGATTTAAGTAGATCTAGTCGGCCATGGACGAACATGCTCAGACGTTCGGCGCACTACCATATATCGGAACAAATGAAATACGATTTTCACTATAAAACAGCGCGAACGATCGGTACAATTGCTGTAGCTTTAGCGAAGATTCTATTTTGCGTTATTGCGAAACCCGAGAAGGAGTTTCGACGAGTATGGCCCTTTCGGAGGGCACAGTGCCGCAAGTGCTAAGTCCGGTAGATATTTCGGTCGTGTCGATAAATAAAACTCGTCCTATCGATTCTCTGTTCGACATTTAACCGGCTTTGACGAGGGGTCCCCAGCTTACGGAATCTTCAAAGCGCGGACCGTCTACAAAGGCCGCTTGAATTTCCCCTTTCTGGCGAGATCCGTCGAAAGAAACCGGAACTACCGGTTGTGCCTGTCTCGCCTTTGTGACGCAAGAGACGTAAATCCGTACTTCCCGAACGTCCGTTATATGGTCCGTGGAATACGATTGTTTCCAGCGGAGCGGGGCTTTACGCGATCGTTTTCGCTAACGCCGGAACATTTTTCTTCCTCCACCTCTTCCGACTCCTTCGCCCAACCCTCCACTTTAAACATCCTTTGTAAGCGTCTCAAAAGAATTGTTGTTGCGCGAGAGCTTCATACAGTGAAATAATTGCGTCGATACCGGCCGATGGAAACAGACCGATCGAGATTTTCTTACTTAGGTTCCGTCCTGGACGATTCTTCCAGACAATCGTTCGAGATGATCATCCAAAGACAATTTTCACCGAAGGAAAACTTTCTGTGAGTTGATGTTTCAAAGTGGAGGAAGTCTCTCCACCTTTCAAATTATCGAGGCAATTTATTGTTGTACCGATGCGGAAATAATTGTTCCAGCGATCCTCGTATTAGGCAACACAACTTTCTCCTCGCGTACACGATTTATCTCCACTGAGATTTTCTAACTACCGATTAGGCTCCTTGCGAGGTAATTTTTGTCGGAAGGAAAAATTTATGCAATTTGCAATTTGATAGCGGAGGAAGACCCTTCAATTTTTAAATTATTTGTACAATTTATTTTTTAAAATTATTTTTATATTTTGAGACAACCGTTAAAAGGCAGTTTTGATATTTTATTTGATATAAACTTTGATAACTAAGAAAGACTATTTTTACATTGTAGAACCGATGTATGTTTTCAATGAGAATAGGAAAATGTACGAGGTACCTTAACCCTTTGCACTCCACGCAATTTTAATTCGAAAATCGAGGCACTTTTTGATCTAGAATAGTTCCATTATTCATGGTTCATTTCCTTTCATGCGTATACAGCATTTTACTATTACTTGTAGGTGCGATATACTATAATTTGCACCAATTTATTAAATGCGAGGGTTAACAAGATGCGCCATGAGTTTTTGATTTTCAATAAAACGACTTTCAGTTGGCGAACGCGATTTATTCTCCGCGGAATATGTAACGCGAGTTGTTTCAACGGATAAATGGAAATACAGCGAATGTTTGGAACATTTTCGGGTGGAAGATTTCGCTCAAGATCGGCAGAGAGCATGGTTCCCCTGTTTACGAAAGTCTCGAAACAAGCGGAACGAATCTCTCGATTCGACGAATATTATGATTTATTCAAACTTCCGGGGAACTTCTGGTGGCTCGCAGACAACGGGAGCTGAATTCACGGGATCGTAAAGAAGGGACCGGACTCGCAACGAAAATCCATGTTAAAGCGAAAGATCCGATTACCGGAGTTCTTTCTAATTAATTTCGAACTTCGGGTGAAACTGCCGGCCTCTCCGAGTTAAATGGAGTTTGATCTATTTTTGTGGAAATTTCAGCAACGTGGCGAAAAAATTCCGACGCGTTTTTCACCGGACAATCGGGTTGTCCGCGTCTCGGCGAAAATTCGCAGCGACGCGAAGATGATCCACTTAGGCGATTACGAGAAAGGGTCCCGGGGAAAACGCGGGGAAAGTCATAAGCGCGAGGAAGCGCGAAGAAGCCGGCGCGAGGGCACGCTTAGGAGAATCATTAAAAAGCGGCAGCCGGTTAGCGGAACGACTTCGAAAAGAGGCCCGAACCGACTTCGCACATAGATCCCATAAATCATCCGTGGTTTTACGACTTCAGGTTCGAGGCTGTAAACAAACATTTCACCGGATACGACTGAAGTTCGACGGAAGGAAGCACCGGCGAAGCACGTACCGTTGCGCGTACGAGCAGTTACACAAGTTTCCGGGTCTACGTGTGCATCTTGGAATGCAACTGGAGTAATCCCTGAAATAATCCGGCGATCTACCGTTGCTAGAATTATTCAGTTTGATTTCCAGTTGATTACAAGCTCGAAGAAGATCTGCGAGAACTGTGGGATCACGAAACGACTAGGCTCCTTACACGCGCACGAGTTGGAAAGATGAAATTAGGTTGCAGGTCGAGTTTCGCTATTGCTGGAAATCAATCCTGGACACCGGGAATCGAAAGTGTCTTGAAACTTTCTGATAGGTTTTACTTACGACGCGAACCGTGGAAATTCTTTAAAGAACTGCTCTTCGAAGTAAATGCTCCAGCCTGAATAGAAATTACAGACTATAAATCGAGATATATTTCTGCGACAGGATCGCGTGTTTTATTCGTCGTTGTTACAGAAAGTACTTGCTGTAGAAATAGGTTTACAACAATTTCGAAGAACGAACACAGTTGACTGGGCAGCTTCGGTGATCTCAAGAACTGTCCCGAAACTTTTCTCTGTGGAAGATTTTTGATACAACAAACGGGAACAATTTTTAAAAAACGTTTTCAATAATAATATTTTCTTCGAAACGAAACACGTACAGAATATATTTCAACGCGAATATACTTGCATGCTTCAGTCCCTGCTGAAAATTGCCAGCGACGTCTGGCTACAACCGACCGTTTCTACTTGCTGAATTGTGGACTACATGATGACGTAGCTAGCATAATATTACCTATACTATTTTCCTGTTTCGAATCCATCGACCGGTAAAAATCGCTTGTGACCATTCGGAATGAAATGTTGCGGGAATAAATTTACAGAAATTGAACGGACAATTGTACAGATACAATTTGTACGAAGACGCGGGAGTTTAACAACAGTCTGTAAAAAGGTTGTAAACCGAAGTAAAGAGACAATAAAAGGCGAGGACGGTAGTGATAGGAGCACACGCGAGTTTTGAATAAAAGGTAGAAACGACGGTAGGACGTAGACGGGGTTTTGATGCCGCGCAACATAGTGCATTCATGCGACCATAAATAATGTCAAACTGAAACGACGTGACGCATCGCGGAACACGTGTGATGCTCTGTATATTAGATGACGTGTACTATTCAATTCGCTCTGAACTCGGCCCGGGCCAATGGCAGGCACCTGAAACGACTCGGCTGTTATGCTATTCTCACGTACCACCTATGTACTCGCCATGGACCACCATGCACTATTCATGACCGGTTTGGCCAAGGTTCACCAGAACGAACAGCCGTTTGCGAGTCAGGGCGAGGGGCAGAACGGCTATGGGGAAGGTGGTTATAGCTGGCTTCGTGGCTTCCGGCATGCATATTATGGTGCGTTGAAATGATGTATTGTGGAAACGACGATAAACACATTATCTTAGCTAATGAAATGCCATGGTACCCGTGCTCGTTGTCGACAGATCTTTCCGTCGCTGAATGCACTTCGAAGTAAATTCGAACACTGTGGGATAAGACGAACTTTCTCCGTGGACTTCACGGCGTTAGAAGAACAGGGAGACGAGTGCGACGTAAAATATCTATTTCCTATTAGCAGCTAGAAAAATTATTAACCTTTTTACTGTCGAGCGAAAGTATCGTACCTATGCAAAGATTACCGGGACAAATTAGCGAATTTGCTAAGGTTTGGGACCCCCAGACCCCAGAACGTTCATAGAGCGAAGTTAAACCCAAAACAATGTTCTTTAATTCTTTTGTAACGAACAGTGCATTTAGAGATTTTCCAAAGCGTCGTTTCTAAAATTTGTGAATGCAAAGTTTCGTCGTCCGGAAGACCAGAATCTAAATCCTATTGTAAGAGTTCGCAAAAACCGCGTGAACGACATAGGATAATCTGTACGTACGAGTCTCGGGAACCACGGGAAGCGCGAGGGACTGCATTTCCGGCGGCCCGCAAAGCGTGCAGGACTTATTTCGCAGACACCGTCGGAACCGCGGGTACAACAACGGCCGCGATACATTTTTCATTTACATCGCGCGGCTGCGAGAGCCGTTGAATATGAAACGGCAATAGAGTTGCGGTCTGCGGAACCGGGGCACGAGCCGAAATCCTTTAAGAAGGTCGGGACACGCATCGCGGGACGGATAACTTCGGAAGAACGAGGGAGTCGCGTTTTCACGGTGAATCGCGGTTGTTTAAATTTCTCGCCGCCGCGGCGAAACTTTCCCATTTATGCGTTGTTCGGGGAGCATTATCAAAAACGAAGAGGGGATGAAAGAAACGGTAGGCGGCGTGGGAGAGGGAACGTCGCGGTGTCGTCTCGATTTTAAATAAATTCAAATCCTATCTGATATGAAAGTTCGCGGAACAGAATCAGCCGCGCGGTTGTCGGTCTCATGACAGAAATTGTAGGGGGTGAGAAAGGGTGACACCGAGCGGGGGAGGGGGCACGACGAGCATCGGAGAAAAGAAGCTGACACGGCTGAATTGCAGAGCCAATCGGATAAGTGCATTCCTATAGAACCGAGACGCCCCGTCCAATCAGATATACCGTAGTCTTTGACGTTTCTCATGTCGTATCGCGCGATCTTCCGCGGCCTCTGTCTCCTCCGCGGCCCTCGACGCGCCGCCCCCTTGTCGCCCACGACTTTCCACCCCCTGTTCACCCTCTCGTCTCTCTCCTTTTCTTTCTCTCGCCCCGGGGTACTCCGTCGGGGAATCCTGACCGCCGCGGCGCCCGACATCAATCCGCGGGGGCTCTGTGTAAAATGAAAAGAAAAGCCACAGGAAATGAATCAAACGTCTCCGACGTTTCAATTATTTCTTACGGGCGCTGGCTGCCTGTATCTGCCGTCTTTTCGTCGCCCACTCTCTCTCTCTTTCTCTCTTTCTGTTTCTCTTTCGCTCGCAGTCGGCTCGGGGAAACGGCTGACTTAACTGGAAAAGCAAAAGGCAATTTAACATAACAGCCGTCTCGTTGCTCGCGCAAACACGTAACTTTCCCTCGGAACACCGTAGGCTGCGTTTCGAAAAGCCAACGAGCTCGTAATTGTACGATCGACGCAGATTTCGCACTTAATTCTGCACGTTTGACAGCGACGCGAAAGGATCTCTGCGATTTTTTTTCGGTCAAACCTGAATTCTATCAACGCTCGGCTTACGGAGCACCGGAAACGATCGTTCCACGTTACTTCGCGATAGTAACGAGTTTTTAAAGAATACGCACATTTTTGCAAATATCAGAACCCTCGTGGAAGCGGGTCGCATAATAATCGCAGAATCAATAGCACGCGTCTCTCCGTTCCTGTTTCCAATTCTTCGAATTTAATCGTCGTTCTCGGACTTTTGTAGCCGACTGCGATCCTTGCACTCTAAAACATCAACAACTCGACAGCAGCCAATGTCGATCCCCAGAAATGATTCTACTCGCAACATAAAACCACCCATACGACAGGATCGCTCGCGACAGAACTTCGAGGAGCAGGAACCTGACGTTCCGAGGCAGGTTATCGAAAATAATGGGAAACACTCGAACGAGGGATTGAAATGATAGGAAAACACGCCGGTGTTTCGCGTCGGTAAGCTAGAAGCGATTCGGGCTTTCCGATAGAAGGTCAACTCTCTTCGGTATCGTAACGTTCGCGGAGCAAACCAGCGGTCAAGCAACATCGATCGAGCCATCGGATCGAGTTTCGGTATCGAGAATCGTCGGGCAACGACGACTGGGAGAATCGCCGTAGAAACAAATCGAGGGATGCCTGCAGGGTGCAGAGCGCAACGAGTGCGAGCATCGCAGAGGCAAAGCGGACAGGAGAGAGTAGACAGCGCATGGATGGCAACGTGGACGGCGGTGGCGTGGCGTGGCGTGGCGCTCCGTAGGTAGAATAATCGGATAATTAAGTTCCGCGAAATGGAAGGCTAGCGCCTGGGAACCGAACATCGGGCACCGAAAGCTCTCGACAGCGCAACGCATCATCGCTATTCTCTAATTAACGTCGCTAATCAGAATCGCTCGGATAACGCGATTATACCCGGCCAGACTGCCGGCTACGAATCTGACGTAGCCTCGCTCGACTGATTGACCAAACCTGCGAAACCGGTGACGTCATCGAACGGATGTAACTAGCCTGATTCGTAGGATGCCAACCCTTGTACGCGCAGTCGTTAATGCGAACGATACCTAATCGCATCTACGCTGCGCCCACCCCCCTTTCCGTGCAGAGGCTGTCTGCCGATTTCAGCTCGGATTTACCTGTCGTCCTGTCAGAACCCATTAAAACGGAAAAGTGCACCTTGTGCATTCTACTTGAAGGCTTTGCCACCGATTATGCACCGATTTCCGCCGGTTCAATTTGACCAAGACGAACGCTTCGCTCGCTGTTACCATTGTTCTACCGACTTTCCGCCCCGTTCCTTGTTTTCCGCGTTTCATTTTTCTTTTCAGATGACGCGGTTCCCCACGATTCGTTAAAAAGGTAAGACAGACACTGAGTTGATAAACCGTGAAACGAGTAACTGAATATATTTTCTAGTTTCAACAAAACTTTAACGAACGAATAGATGTATGATATGTACAAATGGATCTATGCAGCGAATGTGGCGTGAGCGTCGAATGTGTTTGCGTTGAGCGAAGTTTTTAGAATGTCGGATGAAGTGTGTGTTGACGAAAAGGTAACTTCGGTATGGGCGTGAATGAAATAACGAGACACGCGGATTCGTTGACTGCATATTTTTCGATGCAAGTGAGGGAAACGGTGAGATTAACGGATTGATTCGTTAGTTCGCGTGGAAGGGAAAAATAACCGCCACAAACTAACGGTCATTCTCAGGTATACTTCACACCTGAGGATGACGCGCCCAGAAAATCTGCGTGTCTCGAGAATTACCCGTAGCAGGCAATAACCCGAAAAGACGTCTCGACTCGGACAAAGCATGTAAAAGAAGAATAGATTTGTGGCGGCTGTACCTCCTGTCCTCGCCGGCAGAGGGACAGTAGAACGAGACTTTCTCGCTAGTTCTTTAAACGTCTTCCAGTACCCAGCGTCTAAGGCAGAGTACGCTAGTCAGCCATACTGATGAGTCCTCTAGCGGACCCAGGACGAAACGTTCCCAATTCCTTCATTCCTTTTCTTTCTCTCTCCAGCACACATCTAGCAGCCGCCACAGATTTTTGAAATCGCGGAAAAGGCTCGACTTCTGGCCGACAGCCGTGAGTCGTAACGAAATAAAGATATTTAGCGTACAAAGAGTAATGGCTTTACGACGAAATTGTCAGCTACGGAGGAATCGTTGTTGTCTCGAATTTTGGGAGCCAACATCTGCATATCAGATGGGTCATTTGGCAGTTCTAAAAATTCTGTATGGATTGGGGGCTTTTATGATGGTTCCTTCTCTCTCGTGCGAAACATTTCTGACGAGACGGAAATTCGAGCGCACCGATCTGCTTCGTTCTTCCGAATGATCTTGTAAATGTTCACGGCAAGCGAAAGAAGCGCAACGAGTGTACGTTCGCGTTACAATGTTCGCCTATGCGTTATCAACGGGTTTTTACGCCGTACGAAATTCACAATTCGTTTCTCACCATAAAGTATCTTTCCGGAAGATCGTGTAGAAGTTTATGGCAACGTGTAACGAAGCGAGTTACGTTTGCGTTACAATGTTCACTACAGGTTGTCAACGCATTTTTACGTCATGCTCGTGTTTTCGCGTTTTGATAGGAGAACAACAGTGTGTCTATTGAACTCCACGCGTCGTTTCTCGGCGTAAAGTATCTTTCTGGAAGATCGTGTAAAAGTTTATGGCAAGCTAGCGAAATGGAACGAGTTGTGTATGCGTTACAATGTTTGCTACGCATTGTCAACGCGTTGCTACATCGTACGGTCATGTTTTAATGTTTATTCAAAATTCATATTTTATTTCTCATCTTAGAAATCTGATGGCAATGATGCGATTGAATATCAGGTTTGTCGGGTTTTCGTGTATTACTACTTATAACAAGTAGAACAGACGGGTTATAGTCAGACGAATGAACCAATTGATCTGAGTTTGAGGATACACCAGATTCTCAGCTACAAAAACGGCAAAAATACAATATACCTTGTACTGTGCGTAACGTGATTGATAAATAAGTTCAATAACAATGTTATAGATTTCTGGTTTTGTGGATAATTGGAAATTGATTTAACTCGGAGTACGAATATCAGTATCGGAATTAGTCAACCGAGTGGAATGTCGTAAAACATTTTGGTATTTGACCGTTTAAACTACGTCGATAATAACCTATATAAATTTGTTATATGAATTTAATTTCCTCGGAGAAGCGGTACAAATCCAAAATACATTGGCACGAGCCTTTTTGGAAAATAATACGTGGCGCAGGATTTTCTGCGATAACAACGTAAATATTGAATATATTAAATATGAAGTTGTAAAGTCAGGAAAATTCGTGTTCGAAGCCAAAAAAGAGCGCACGACAATCAATTTCGCGAGCCCGAGCAACATTCGTTGGCCGCGCGCGTCGTTCAGCGTTCGCAAAAATTGGAAACCGTTCGCAGGCAACGAAGTGAGCGTTCAATATGAAGGCTGGGGAAACAGAGTATAAGCGAAATCCAACAACCAGTTTAGCTTGACGTACGAAGCTCGATAGGGAAAAAAAACAGGCGGCCGGGGGGTAACGCAAGCCGTGACGCAATGTTTGCGAATGAATCTATAGATCAATAAATCGTCGGATTACCGCTGCGAAATTCTCGAATAACCGAGGGAACCCTCTCTTCGGAGGCCGACGTGAAAACGACTGTAATAAAAAAAGCGCCCGATGACCGCATCCTGTCGATCTCGTAATCGCCGATACTAACAAGCTCGTCGTTTCCTCGGTTTATCACATTGAGATCGCCGGGGCAGCGCATAAACTCTCCGGGCCGATTGTCGGGAAGGCTTCTCTATGCGCGCGCCTCGCGAATTTTTCAAACGTCGTTTAACGGTCTCGCACCGTAAATTCGCGGCTCGAGACTGCACAGGCCGACTCTCGACGAGAGGGTAGATTGACGAAAAAAAAAAAAAAACACGCCCAGCCAGACACTGACACAGACAGACGGATACAGTGTCGAGAGACACGCATACGCACTGAAAGAGAGAAGAGGAAGTATATAAAAAAGAGAGGGGTGGGAAAGGGGCGGAAAAACTAGGAAAAATAGAGGCGCGAGAACTGAAACCAATGCGCATCCGCCACGTTTGCTCAGTTCGGTTTGTCTACCCTTCGTTGACACAGAGTCGCTCGCATGCGAGCGAGCGAGCGAGTTCGTAGCACGAGCGTACGCGCGCGCGTAGACGACTCCTCGTTTGGTCGTCGCTGCTCTACGCTCGCGGAGAGGGAACCGGCGGGGGGCAAAAAAAGGAATTTATTTTTCCGTACAGTTTGCGCTGCCACGTTTAATTTATCCGTTTCAATTTCTCGCGTGTTTAAAATACATTTCGGTCCGCTAGTTTTTCATACGCGTCGCACCACGGAAACGCGCGAGCACATTTGTTAATTGAGACCACTGTTCGCAGTAACGCGCCGCACAAACACGACCGGCAGACTTTCGGCTTTTACGAATGCAATGATGGCGGAAGAGATACGCGGGCTCGGTCAATAAAGATCCAGACTATTAGCCAGCGCCGAATATAAACCACTGCGACATGCATCCGGTGCCTTCCAGCCTGGAAACGCGCAGTTTTACACTCCTGCCGATTAATTGGACGTCTCTTTACACGGTTCTTTCGCATTCTTTTTTTTGGATCCTGCCATTGTGTTTTCGCGCCTGTATACCGTACATCATTAACCCTTTGTAGAAGAAAATTACTGCTGGTACCTTTTGCAATAAATAAGAGTACAACTTGAAAGATACATTAGTTAATTAAAATGTTTGTACAAGTATATTGAATAAATCAAAGACTTAACACATCGAAATAAAAATTAGTCAACGCGAATGACTAGACTACGGATTTTATATATTCATAATAAGAATGGTGAGATTGAACTGTTTAGAAATATTGAACTAAAATTCTTAAGAGAAAAGATGTCTGTAGAGCCTCGTAATAATTTTTACCTCGTCTAAAAATCCACGGTTTGTTCAAGACAATTAACTTGGTGCTCCCCCACATCGGGATGCGATATGCTATTGAAAAATTCTGTTCAACCGAGTAACGCAATTACTGGCTCGAGGAATAGCGGAGCATCGGAAATAAAGAATTTGGAATAGCTCGCGTGATGCTCGGCTTGCGAAGGCATGCTGCATGATTGATGCAGCGATCGTAGCAAGAAATCGTATTTGCCCGGGGTTTCGCATTATCCCGGTAACAATCGAACGTTAGGTGACTTATGGACGGCAACGCAAACAGTGTCACGCATACGCGTCCGTCTGTCACGGTAGTGAACAAGGAGCCGCCGTGTTGACCGTAGCCAACACAAATTTCCTACTTCCCTGTCATGTGGTCCAACAGTTTCCAAGCGCATCGGACGAACGCTCGTGTTGGGGTTAAGTAAAGGATCAGCGGTTGGTCGTGAGGGGAGGCTGGGCAAGGATGTTATGACGTATTACGCTGTGTCGTTGCTACGAAAACAATGTGATTAGTTACCGTAATTGTGCGCAGGTAACCAACCCCGTCAGCCCACCCTTTATTCTCCCTTCTCCGAGAATCCCTCTCTCTCTCTCTCTATCTCTTCGCTTTCCTATGCCAGAACGTCCCCCGTTGCACCCTCTCCAACCCCCGTGACGCGCGTTCCTCCGTCCACCGCCGCGTATAATGGAACGCTCATCCATTTTCGCGATACCTTTGTCCGTCCCGGAGCACGCGAGGCTGCGACTCGCTTTAAATACTCCACGACGAAAATTTTTATTACGCTCCGCCGGTCTAATTAATGAGACGATTCCGTGGATTCCCCGCCAATTTACCACGTAACTCGATTAAAACTTCAGCTGCTTTTTCTATTCGCGGCTTCGGCTATTGTTCGACAGCGATTCCGAATCGTTTCGCATCGACTCTTACCAATAGTAACCTGCAGATTATTTTCATGGATTACGATAATTTTCTGCTTCGAGTTCGCGAAATAGAAAGTTCTAAATTCTATCTATAGAACTTCTATCGTATTGCAATTTGACGGACTATATTTTGTCACCCGTAGTACATCCCCGGTCTGAACGTATTAAGGTCTGTGCTCTGACAATAATTCGAAAACGAACCTGTAAAATCCCGAATCGGCAAATAAACCGTCTTCTTGGAATCTCTCGACGAATTAACACTTGAAAATCTCTTTGAACTTCTTCCGCGACTCGCCAATCCTGTTCCAACGATTATTCATCTCTTCCGGCAAAAACTTTCGCGAATACGATCACCCTCGCCCATAATCGGAACGCCGGAACACCGTGGCATTCGGGCGCGTTCGAGAGCCTCTGAAATCTCATATAAGTTCCCGGGGACAATGAAAATTAGCCGCGACAGTTAGGCTTTACATTTTAATTGCGATCGACCTGGAAACCCTCGCGCGTCAGCAATGGCGGCGGTGGAGAGAGGTCGCTCGTTCGAGTTCCACGCCGCTACGTGCGCCAGCGAACCACTGTCCAGAACTATCTTCCATCCAGGTATTTGCAAACTAACTCAGCCACCGGACTGCGCTCGCTGCACACGCCCCGTGTTTATGCACGTCCGTCTCTGTCCATGCTGACCGCGCGTGCATCGGCCCGCTGCGCGTTGGCGAGCTAGCTCGCTGGCTGGATGGCTGGCTTGTATGCGGGATAGATCGCCGCTGACCCGCTGTTAAGTTAGTTCGCCATGTTTCGTGCCGCTGTCCGGGGAGTAATTCTACTAATTAAATCAGCGGCCTGCAGGACGGTTAGAGCGCCGCGAAGGGACAGCGAAAAATTGCCCGTCGTCCTACGTATATCGGCGACCGCTCGACGGCCTCTCCGACAACGTCGACATCGATGCCCGGCATTATCGCGAAACACCCTCCCGAAACTTTCGGGATCGTTGTTCCAGAGCCGTCTGTCGTGACATTACGCTGCCGAACATCGGCAGGTAAACCGGAAAAGTAGATTTCATTAGATCACTGCACTCAACACTTTTTCAACTCCGAAATGAGAAACGATATATTCGTTGAATGCCACTACTATAATGTAAACGAAGAACTGTACGATAAACGCGAGTGTTCTCGCGTTAAAGCGCAATAATCGACGATTATCGCGCGGAACGACGCCAGTGATCACCTATAATGCGCCGTAACGCAATAATTATCAGAAAATTGATGCCACAGAATATCACTTTACCGATTCTGAAATAATAGATTATAAAAAGACGTAAGAACTTGGTCGTAAAATAATAAATAATAGAAGGAAAATACAATAGTTGAAACTAGAGTTAATTGAATTAGAAAAATCAAAAGGGCAGAAGGTTGTTTAATTCCGTCAATTAGAAAATATTGAGAATACTTTTACTATAAATACCTGAATAGAAAACGGTTCGGGACAGTAGTTTGCCGGCGGTCTCCGCCGCTGCTGACGCGTCAGGTTTCCAGGTCGATCGCAATTAAAATGTTAAGCCGAACTGTCGCGGCTAATTTTCATTGTCCCCGGGAACTTATATAGGATTGCGGGGCTTTCGAACGCGGCCGAATGCCACGGTGTTCCAACTATAGGCAGGGATGGTCGTACTCGCGATAGTTTTTGCCAGAGGAGGTGGAGGAGGCGACCGATAAATTGCGGAACAGCTCGTTCCAGCTATCGCGGATTTAATTACGTGACAAAGTACGGTGTGTCACGAATTCTTGCCGGTCCACCCGTTCCCCCTGACTCAACCCCCGGACTCGACCCCCTGCCCATACCTCCGGCTCTCTTAGGCAGACGATCGATCGATCGCGAAATTTTCGGACACGACCAGAACCTGGAACGCCGTAAAGACACGAGCGGAGTACGTGGCGCGCGGAGCCCCGGCCTGTTAAAGTTACCAAACTTGCCGACTATCTTGCTCCCGAATATGTTCCCGTACGCCGCACAATGTTCTTGTTACACTTGGTCAGAAATAACGACAGGAGTCGTTAGAAGTTATACGTACAATTTCCGGACTAACTTAGCCGCCGCCCAACGCCGACCGACGTCGAGCCGTGCAAAGTCATAACGCCATCGGGCCACCTTCCGCCCCCGCCCTTGTCCCACGCAGACCACCAGCCTTTCGACCATGAATAAATTACGCCGAGTGGTTCTTAATACTGTCCGAGAATTAGCAATTAAATTTAGAAGCCGACGGTTAGGGGAAACGGTCTTTAAAAGATTACCCACCGCCGCGAAATTGAGAAACTTCGCGACCCAACATTCTTGCCTGGAGCGACTCATGAGCAGGGATTACGGAGGGTTTCCTTGTTACTAGATGTTCCGTGACTCGTGTGTGGGTCCCGGGAAGTTGAAATAAATGTTAGTGAACCGTGCGTAATTTAGGGAAAATTTATTTGAAAGCAAGACAGACTCTGGTTGCTCGTTGAAACCAGTAATAAGAGAATAGGTAAACCTCTTTGATAGAAATTGTAATGAATTAATATTTTATCAATGAATGCTAAATAATGATTAAATGATTATGATGATTCTATTTGTTATGATGAATATGATGATAAAATTATCTCTACGTCAGTGTGTATCGGATAACTATGCATTAATAAGCAGCAATATAAAAATATGCTTTGACGATTAGGTACTTAGGTACAATAGGGTTGTAGACTAAATTATTATAATAGATAAAATTACTAGTTAAAATATACTTTGACAATTGAGAAAAGTTACGACGACGCTAAGCTTGCAGAGCCCAGCAAAAAGAGTGAGATTACCAACGCAAGAGATAAAGAAAGAAAATCATTGATAGCGGGACAGTTGGCAAGGCGCGCGATATTTTGCAGGCGCGAGTCAGTAATTCGAATTCCGGTTGGGGTCATTAACGAGAATTTATTCAAACAAATAACTCTCGGACGGAAAAGAAAGGAGATCAGCCCTCGAACAGCTAATTCATGCGGCTCCCCTATGAATCTTGGAAAAATAACGAGTAATGGCGGTCCATAAATCGCGGGAACGCCGTCGCCCGGTTTGCAAAAAGTACAATCGTATAATTTATCGCGTTCACGGGGCAACGTACCTGGGCGGAAGTACCGGCTGCGGGGACCCGGGTAACGTTGGCCAGGGAAAGAGAAAACAAGAAACCGCTGTCTGGCGTGCTCGATGGAGCGAATACCCATTAAATTTCCGACAGACCCGGGGCCCCGCGTGATTTGCTTAATGACGTGGCGGGTTCTCACGCGCGCGCACGCACACGCGCACACGCGGCAAGGGCCAGAAACGCCGCCTAACGATACGCGTTAGGATCGCGGCACACGGGCGGATTTCCACGGAAACAGAATTCGCAAGTGTTTCGCCAGGTGTTGCACGATCGCGCCAAGGCGCACCGATTTTTGCAGACGCCCGCGTTTCTCGCTCGATTTCCAGCGGCCTGGCCTCCTGTCTGCTCGTCCGTCTGGCTAGCTCCTTCGCTTTCGCACCGTTTCTATTAGTTTCGTTGCTTTTCGACGAGTCTCTTTTAACGCCGACACGCCAGACGCCGCTTATTAATATCGCGCTTACGAATACGGAGCTGGGACAGAACTCCGACAGGAACGCGGTCACAGGTGCGGCACGCGTCGCTGCATTCCGCTCGCTGCGAATTTTCCGTCTTCGGCATCGCTCCACGCGTTGATCAAGTGTATACAATTTTTATTTGAACAGTATTCGACTGTATTCGCGATCGGATCGCTGAAATCGATGGTTGTTTTTAAGAGGCAGTTCGAAAATCAAAATTCTGCAACGATCTATCGTTGGTGCTATCGGGTAACCAATCGTGGCATCGCCATAATCATAATACGATTCATTATCATTATAACATCGCTGGTTTAGCGGTGTTGGTTAGTCATCGTTGGTGTACCACTGCTGGTTTATCAGCGTTGGTTCGTCATCTTTGGTTTACCTGCGTTGTTTACATTTTTAATTAGATTGAAATTTTGAAACTATCTAGTGTCTGCCCCTATAATGGGATATACTCCTGATCAGCCGAGTGCATTCTATAAGTTTGCAAGATCTCAATTAAATCGGCGATGACAAGGTTTTGCAGTTTCCTTGTAAATCGGTAGACGCGACATGGAAAGATGAGCCATCGACAGGCCAAGGATGCTTTTGTGAAATGAAGCTTAAAAAATGGAGAAGCCCACCTTGTAATTCTCGAAAATCTTTGAACGTAAAATTTGAAGCGTCGCAACGCGAGATTTATTGTTCGGTTTACGAAGACCTCGGGGCTCGGCAATCGCAATAGTAATCCAAATGATTAGGGGTGGAGCCGCAGCATACTAAAACAGGAATTCTTCGGCAAGTTGCTGCGGAAGTTCGAGCAGCCTTATATTACCCGGCGTAACACGCTCCCTGACACGACACTTCCCTTACTAAATTACCTCGGCAAGTACAGACAAACTTTTCTTGGCATTTCCCGCGAATATCACCGTGCAGTAGACACGACGCAAAGGAAGTTTATGGAAACCCCGTGCATCGTTTCAGAGCTATCGACTGTTTAACAGCGCGGTTTTACGGTCGGGGACCCGGTTGCAATACTGACATTAGATGGTGGCGGCAACCGTGCGGGATACGTTGCAACACCGTAAACCCTTATGCTCGCCTGTTGTCCTGTCTTTTCGTAGCGTCAGAACAGTGACTATTTGTTCGGCGAACGACAAGTTTTGAGCACCGGCGCGATGACGACTCGTCGCGCTCTCTGTTTCCCTTCGTTTCTTTATGGGGCGCGTCAAGTTATAACTTTTCACGATGGTATTCGAACGCGAAATGGAAAATTCTGCGGTGCCCGCTGATCTCTGTATCTCCACGTCTTTTTTTCCTCCTTTACGCCTTCGCAGACTGAGCAAACATTTCGTTGCCGAAGGTGACGGCATAAATGAGCGTACTGCAACGTCGGCGCCTAATAGACGATGCAGTTTTCCCATGGAACGGTTCTTCGGAAGCTGTGCATCGAATAATTTACCGTCCGTTTCTTCCTTCGATTTTGAGCTTCAGTTTATTTTATCCTGCTGTGTTTAGATTTCCTTGAAACACAGTGAAATTCGTCTGAAACCAGCACCGTTGGTGTCACATTTACTCGTACATGCCCTGCTGTTATGCGAACCGACTGCTCGGATAAATGGAGTTTCACTGTAACTCTATAATAATGTGTCGACATCAGGACAGTATTTGAGTATGAATTCCGAGCAGCAAACCAAAGCATAACATGTTACAAATTATTTCTATTTACGACACTGAATCGTTTCTTGAGACACCCTATAGAGACCAAGGCAGGTCGTAAATTTGGTAAAAGACGATGCTCATTGACGACCAGAGACATTAACACCAAAACTACTGGACCAGTCAAAATGACTGGTTTGTAATTTTTTCTTTCACAATTTCAGAAATTATAAAAGTATCTTCATTGGAAAGATTCGAATGAATATCTTCATTGAAGCGGATATTGTAATAAAAATAAGACAATGTCTTAATTGATGCAGTCTTGTTATTATTATCAGGCAATATACATCAGACGCGTTTATTACTCGGTAGTTCTACTGTTAAGCGTTAGGTCCCTTAGTTTTCCGTAACAGTCTTCACGTTTCTCTTTCTCCTCCATTTTCACCAGTTCCAAACACCACCCACCACCTAATATTTCTTTTCAAAGCTCCTCCCACATTTTTCTTTGCAGCTACCAAACTTTCGTAGATTTCAAATCGTACCAGCGGAATCGGTTCGATGGAATAATAGGTCAGTATCGCTTAAATAAGCAAGTCCGCGGCAGTTGTTGCCTTCGGTCGAATGCAACACTAATTAAGAAGAATTAGAGTGCAGTTACCTGCGATGTAATTCCATTGGTTATTTTCAACGGGGAATCTGGAACGGAGCCGGTCAACCTCAATACCCGACATCTCGGTAAGGAGGAAAATGCCGCAAATCCAATTATAAATTAAGGATCTCTGGAATAGAACTCTGGTAAAAGACTCTCCGAGCATTCGCGGGCACTCCGTCCGAATAGCCGAACTTTGGCCTCCTCTTTTTAATAGACTTTTCCATCGGACAGGGGAACGGACGTCTTTCGTCTGACGAAATAAGGAACACGGCGAGCGAACGGACCGAATATACTGGGTGATCCAGTACGTATCAAGACTTCGTTATCTCAGCTGGTTTTGGAAGGTATGCGATAAATTTATCGAGCAAAGTTTTGCAATGCGAAGTGGACTGGAACGTAGCTGTGCCAGTTTTACTTTTCACTGAAAGGGAAACTAGACGGTCAGCTTGAGTTCTTTAAATGGAAAGAGTTATCTTTTGTGTGTCGCGATCTGCATGCAATTAATATTTTTTCAATCGGGGAGCTAGCAAGCTAGCTGGCTCGAATTAAAGTCTGCCATTTTGAACATGCTGAGTTCACATATTCAGATGCTTGCTTCTAAAAGATGAATCATTGTCTACAGTTTTAAGCAGGTTGCGGATTTCTTGCATCCGTGGCAACGATGAATAATCGAAGCACAAAACTATGAAAACGTCAGAAGATTAAGAATATTGTTACACTATTTTTCATTTAATAATACTTGTTATAAACGACTTAGGCCATTTTTAATCTGCATAAACAATGGCATAAAGTGACAAAAGAAACGCTGCAATTTTCTAGTAAAGAATGATCCTTTACACCAGCGAACGCTGTCAGTAAATAAACAATGCATTTAAGTTTCGCTGAAACAACATTAACTCGAATCTTCAGAATTTCGACTTACTATGATTCTCAAGCCGCCACGTGTAAAACGCTATTATTGCAGCTTCTATAAAAACAAAAGTAAGTTTACGTTTCAACTAGAGCCGTATAAGAGCTCGGTGGTTCCTTTGATGCTATTTCCCTTAAAAAAGTTAAATATAAAACGAATAATTCCACGGTTTCGAGCTTCGTGTCTCTTCCAGGCAGAAATCGTGCATCACGGAAATCCGGTTGGACCATTTTTACATCTCGCATCGCTTTTGAAAAAGACCGTTCGATTTGCGAAAGCGGGAAAAACGAGAAGGTCAAAGGCAATTTAAAAGTATTTAAACGATCGACAGCCGAGTGATATTGTCCGGCACAGACGGGATCCGCAATAAAAGAGCCGAGGTATCAAGCATTTACCGCTAAAAACTAAGCATAGCAGCTCTATCCGTCCACTTTTGCGCCTTTGTTCAAACATTCATGTTCATCTGGAATTCCCACAGCGACTGTCACTGTCAATACGAGAGAGTGTACCGCTAGGAGTGCAGTGGACAGAGGAGGGTTGGGGGAAAAAGGAGGATGCGAGAGGAGGGAGAGAGAGAAAAAGAGAGGAGGAAGAGGTTGAGGCAGGCTTTCCCGCGAATTATTCAAACCGTCGGCCGTGCACGCCGTCACGGAATAATGCAAGAATCCGTGCTGGAAATCGCGTGTCCGTGGGCGTTACCGATTAACCGTGGTAAACTCTTAATTTCCGTAGGGCTAAATTTAACGGTCGATGCGTGCACGCGTTATTAAACGGCCGGGCACATCTGCACGGCCTCTAGAGGCTACACCGCTCGATGTAGAGCTCGAGACCGGGCGAAGAATAAACGAGGGTGAATAGATGCCCGTACGTACGACCTACGTACCTACGTACGTACATACATACCGGCCAGTCGAGGTCGAGATAGCAGAAGGGTAGCCCGATGTGTTGGACGTCCGTGGCAGCGCAGAAAACCAACGGGGTAGGAAAGGTGAGGGACTCGAAGGGTGGCTGCCAAGGTGGAGAGAACGCGGAGCTCGGTTAATGCGAGTCCGAGAGCGAGGACACCCGCTGAGCTCTGCGGGAGTTAACGCGGGAATCGCGTGTTTTCGCCGCGAAACACGGAACACCGTCGAACGCGACCCGGGAAAGAGGTCGGCCAAGACCCTTTCGAAGAAGACCGAGAGACGGTACCCTGTTCACGGATCTTCGTGACTTCCGGTCTTCGTAAGAGCCTCGCTGAATTTTTTCTTTCGACAGGGAATCGCGTCCGAAGCCTCCCGGTCGGACAATTTAGAAAGAATCGTGTAACTCGGGGTTTGGGGTTGTTGGAACGATTAGGGATGATCGAATTTCCTTGATTTACTTTCCAAAGTAATTATAGATCGGTGCTGTATTTCGTTTATCATATGAAGGATTGGATTTTTGAAAATATAGATCGAGTAGATAGGTATACTGAAGTTAGTTGTTATAAATAACAAGGATTACTTGGAAACTGTAAGTCGATTACCGAGGCACAAGAAATTGTACTTAGAGTGGTGAAACTGTTAACTGTATCAAGGTATTCAAAAGAGAAACTGTTGATATTATACTCAAGTGCATCTATGTGCATTAACTAACTGCGACAGCATAGTAGTTTTTTAAAAGATACAAAATTGACAAGTTAAGATACTTCTTCATCTCATAATTAATTCATTTAATGAATCAACTTTAACCTTCCTACATTTTCCAGACCTGTACTAAATTTAACGCAACGAATATATTAATGTACAAATATATCTTTAAACACGGACAAATAATTCTGCCACCCGCGATGACATAACAGTCAAAGTGTTAAAGAAGTAACACCGATTTCACAGAACTGTTTAGATGCGTCAGCGCCCAAAGAATGATAAATATAATAAAAGCGACTAGCAATCCTAAACAGGAAACGTTCAACCAGTTCTAGCACACACCTGGTTAATGGCACGCCGATAATTTGTCAATGACTAAAGACCGTGTTATTTAAGGCGAGCTAATTGCGGCAAATCAGATCTGACCGACGCAGATCCGTTTTTTTTCACAGTCGGAATAGCGAAGTGTGGAATGGTCGCGTTCATGCGGCTCACGCTCCGCTAGCAATCAGAAGTAACGAACTAGTTTGCGGCGGGGCACTCTGTCAGCACCAGCGGCAGTAGCAGCAGCAGCGGTGGCAGAGTGCTATAGCGAAAGTTCAAGCCGAGCAAACGTATCGTGTACGAGAAATCAGTTGTCCTCGGGCCCCCGGTGCTAGGCTCGCGAATAACAGATACCAGATTTATGACGTTCACGTAGCGGTCGCGATGAATCTAAGAGGATTATCGTTGCGTTGGGGGTTATGAACACCCTTGGGAACCCCCGCTGGCCAAGATAAGACTTTCACGCTACCCACACGCCGAGATCCACGCGTTCGCCGACACGGGAACTCGTACCATCGCCACCCACGCCTTTCAGGCACCCTGATAAATTACTCAACACCTTTCCCATCCATCGCTCCCGCGGTAGTTTCGACCACGCGCTCGCCTATCACCGGAAAACCTTATAACCAACGGGTAAGCTTGACCGAGCTCCCTTCAACCGCGTTCTCATTGCGGGAAACACGGAAGTTCGAAGATATGCCTCGGATACGACGGCCGACCGGGGTTAACATTGTTCGCGTTACTACGAATAATAAAACCGTTCCTTATTGTTAACGACACGTTCGTTAACTTTGCCCTGGCTGCGTCCCGATTTGCTGGGACTGCGAATGCTTTCTCCCTGTTTCACCGTGGAACCGTGAGCCTTTAGAAACAACGAACATTCGACGGAGTAGGTACGCGCAAGTTCGTTATGATAATTGATTTTTCGCGAACAGACGACTTGAGACGTTGCCAATCGTGCTGAGAAGGATAGGATCTATGAACCGGAAAGAATATGTAATCGTTTGTAGTACGTACTTTGAATATCTGCAAACGTTAGTCTGCTTCGAAGTTAATTCTTCAGTTTAGCTGGAATCTGTACGGTCGTTTTATTTTGGTAATTGATTTTTCACGAGCATACAGCTTGAAACGTTTCCAGAAATATTAAAAAGTTGGACAACTCTCTCAAAGGATCAACAAGAATTGAAGTGATTGAAAAGAACGTAGTTTTTTATTTTGGAAATAATCTGTAGAATAGAGTTTCATAGATTCACTGCGACATGGACGTTTGACGTATTGGAAGGCAGCTCGGTTTCCTATTGGTTAGGTAATTTTTGTAGGTGTTTGTTCGTTGGGCCGTCGATTCCATTATCTCTCAGTTGCGAAGTGCCCGCGAGAGAATTACAGCAAGGTGGTTATATTGGTTAGCACGAGAAAAGCAATCTATACGAAACTATATTTCTTCTGATTTATGACAAAATCCTACATAGTAAGTGGTCTGGTAAGGGCTCCCGCATCCACCCTCCGCTAAATTCCCCCGAAACTCATCTCGCCCCAGTTGTACATCACCCGTGATTTATACCACGACACATTTTTGAGCAGCGTCTAGATTCGACCATTTGCTCCTACGTATTCACACCAACTCACGTATGAATGTCGATCTCCACATCCTTCGATGCTTCGGTGTTCTAGGAACAAATCATAGCGAAACCGGGGAATATTAGAATCCTACGAGAGTCCAGGGAAAGAGGAACGACGTCCTCAGTTTTTACAAATCAGTTTCCCCCAGAAATGAAGACGCAACAACACGATAAATCCCAAAAGAAGAACAATCATTGCCGGGGATACAGGCGAATATTAGAATGCTACAAAAGTCCGGAGAAGAGGAACGGTGTTCCCAGTTTTACAAATTAGCGTCCCCAGGGTGTACACAGGTTTCCCCCGAAAACGGAGATACGGCAAATCGATAAATTCAAAAAGAAGAAAAATCATTGCTGGCGATAAAGGCGAATATTAGAATCCTGCAAAAGTCCTGAGAAGAGAATCGATGCTCCCACTTTTGACAAATTGGTTTCCCCAGGGTGTATCTAAATTTCCCAAGAAAACAACGGCGGTAGGAGAATGTCTAATTCAAGAAGAAACAAAATCATTGCTGGGAAACCAGGCGAAAATTAGAATCCTATAAAATTGCGGAAGTAGAGGATCGACATTCCCAGTTTTGACAAATTAATTTCCCCACGATGTACATAGAGATTTCCCAAGAAAAGAACGGCCATAGGAAAATGTGGAATTCAAGAAGAAAAATCATTGCTTGGAAACCAGGTGAAAATTAGAATCCTACAAAATTGCAGAAGCAAAGGATCGACGTCCCCAGTTTTGACAAATCAGTTTCCGCATGGTGGATATAGAATTGCCCTAGAAAGACAGGAGAAGCAACGAATTCAAAAAGAAAGCGCGAGATCCAGCGCTATGAAGATAGAAGACCGAAAGAGCTCGACGGCGACGTTTTCATCGTCGATTGGCGGATGGCATGGGGCACGGCGCAGGAACGGAAGATCTACGGTCCTGAGAGGACCTTAATAATCCCGATTCATAAAGCCTAGTATCCCGGCCTCGATACGCTGGTGTCGACCACGAGTGGGCTGATAAAGAATGACGATCGTAAGGGAAGAAAGTTGCAGGGCGCTTATCGCCCAATAAATTCTACTTCAGCCATCGTCTCTCCTTCGCCCCTGTTCGCCTAACCTGCTCTCTCGCCGGTTTTCCCCGTTCTATTCCGTCTCGTTTCGTTTTCGAGGCAGCCGTTGCAAAACCTGTGTAATTATCGCCCGGTAAGTTCCAACTAAATTTTCCGCTAACGACGATTTACGATCGAATTAACAGATTGCCCGGCGGCTACGTAGCTCCGCGTTCTTCCCGCTTCGACGTCCTTCCGGTTTCTTTCCCTTCTCCGGCTTCTCGCGGAGCGTTCCTCTCCTAAATGTAACTGCAAAATTTTCAAAGGGGGGGGGGAGAAGTTTCGGGACAGGATAGGAAGGCGTAAACTTTGCTCCCTAATAAAAGGAACGGGCCACGCGAATTAAGTTCGATTCTGCCGGGCGACGAATCTCGTCATCCGGCGCACTCTTTCGTTGCAGCGCGGGAGAGCATCGGGTCGAGCCCGGGGGGTAATGGGATTTTCTGCCGGTAAGATGAACGAGCCAGTGATTGAAGTAATCGGAGAAACTATCGGCGATTCGCGATTTTAAAATTGCTTTCTTGCTGACTGCCGTCGGACGTCCCTCGATTGCGCAGAAAATTCATGGTTATCCGTTTTGAATGGGGGAGCGAATTGATTGGAGAATGCCTCAACGCGAACAGAGACAGGAATAGAGGAGAGCCCGGCCAGAGATAAAGACGGGGAGAGAAATAGAGCGGTTGATGGTGGCTACAGATGAATTTTGATTACGTGTCTCGAGAGCGGGGTACGCGAAAAGTTGGATTCCATATTAATTTATCAAATGCTTGGTTCGAGAAAATTGTCCCTATTCACGGGGGCTGAAGAGATTCGCTCCACGCTCCAGTTTCTACCTCGTCCCGGACGGTTCGACAATGGCCATTCAATTTCTACCGCCACCGAAAATCTTTTTGTCGGGGACCGATTAATTCTCTCCGCGAGAGGAACGATATCTCGCGCGGCGTTGCGGCGGCGGCGTGTCGTCGATTTCGAAGCGAAAAAGAACGAAAAGAGCGGAGAGAGGAGTGTATCCCGCGGACGTCGGAGGTCTCTGAAGAGGAGGACGTATCCAGGTTACCTGGCAACCGAAGACGGGAGACAGAGAGAGAGAGAGAGAGAGAGAGAGAGAGAGAGAGAGAGAGTCGTGGCAGAGAAAAAGAGAAGCTGTCGAACGGTTCTAATAAACCAAACGGTATAGACAACGGACACCTCTCTCTCCGTGGCCGCGATGGAGGACCAGCAGAAAAAAGGTGGAACGAAGAAGAGAGGAGCCGAAATGGGAGCCAGCCACCACGTAACGGATACATCGCGCTGAAATTGAGATTGGTTATCGAAGACTTCCAACCTTCTCCGGGGGCTGATGGGAGGAGAAGAGAAAGAGAGAGAGAGCATGGTGCCGGCACCGTAGCGCGATGCGGTTGGCAGGGCTGCGGGAGCTCAAATCGGATAGTTTGTTCATTAGAGATATTTTCCGATCGCCAGAGTGGCTGGAAGAACGGGAGAGCGTGTTCACCGTGTATTTGTCTTGATAAGTTCGAAGCAGGAAATGAGGCTGTCGATACGAGAACGCTTCGTTCCCCCTCTAGACGCCACTCATTCCATTCCCTATCTCGCGACCGCCTTTCTTTCGCTTCTGAATCGAGGTGGAACGCCAAACTACCAGAAATGAGGATTTCGATTCATTCCAGCTGGAATAACGATCGCTTTTGGATAAGTTCAGAGAGTCGTTGTGCCGCCGGACTTCGAGGAGCAGAGGCGTTCCATGCGCTATGTTAGGAGCGTTGTCGTGATTTTATCGCACGCTTCGGACCATCGAGAGAAGTCGAAGCAGCGAGATTAAATGGGTCGTGGATTGTGGGATTATTGGGGAGAAAATGTCTGAGAACAAGTCAGGTTCGAATTATACCACGAAGTATTTTGTAATCTTTAGGGGAACCGTCTAAGCTTCTACTTTAATGGTTTCAAGTAATGTTTTGATTTTTTTAGTCTATTTGCGATACCAATTAGCACTTTGCGTGCTTATTCGGGCACATTCGAGCTACTTATATGCATTTTTGCATATTGCTAATATCGAAACTATGAGAACTAGTACTAGCAAATATTAACGCTTCATGTACAATATGGTCTTTCATGAACGCAGTCTGTGTACGAGCAGTCTTTCACTCCCAAATTTCATTTTATATTGTTTCACGCTTTTGTTGAAGTTTAGACTTTCATATACAACTGACAGTTAATACCAAATGATTAAACCTTTCTGGAGCACACAGGAAAATTCAAAAGTTCCGCCATCGATACAGAGTTTCGCTAACGTAGCCTTCGTGACAATGAGCTTCTCTCTCCTAGAACCAATTTCTTTTTGATTTTTGATTTTGAATACCCATTACACTGTACAGTAACCAAATGTTTAGCAAAAGGTTAGAACATGTCTGGAACTCAGCGATCCATTTTCCACGAGTAGACAAAAAACAAAGCAGTTTCCATAAGTATACTAAAATATATTGCGGTACAATCGTATCCAGAGATCACACCATAATATCGCGATCCACGTGTCATTAAATCCTGCCATTCAAAGAAACTGCACGAAGCACTAGACAGACGAACCAAGGCGAAACCGTCGAGCCAGGCGAGAGCACGCGAAACGTAGGAGTTTCCGCGTGGACTAGGTTTCCAGGACTTCGGTTCCCGGAGTTAACTGCTCCGGAATACCGAGCTGATCGTTCCCAGGATCAGCTCGCGGCCGTGCCGCCCGTTCGAATAAATTGTAAAGGAGGGTCTCGATCGAGCGTCCCTTTTGCATTTCAAAGACGCGGATGCCTGGAGCTCGGCTCGCGTAGCCTCGTCGAACATCCCCGGCGCCGATTCCGGAGACAGATAGCGCGTTTAAACGCGCCAAAAAATCTGGCGGATCGCCTGCGATCGTCCGCGGATCTGGCCTTCTCATATACAAAAGGGTATCGATTCCTCCAGTCGATCGGGGAAAGAGAGAAATTTTCACTGCTAGCAGAGAAGAGAGACCACCGTGCTCGTATGAGCGGGCAAGACCCGTTTGACCTGGCACACACGCCGTCCATAGATCAAGCAGAACCCTTAGGACGAACCCCCCCGTGCCACAGGCTAACCATTAATTTACAACCCGCAGAGCAACCCCACCGCCTCTCTCTCTCTCCCTCTCTCTCTCTCGTTCTCTCTCGTTCTCTCCCCCTCTCCACACTGGCATACAGGTTCCACGTCCCTTTGCGGCAGATATGAGCTACGACGTGGCGCTGAGGGATTCAACCACCCTTGTTCCCGAACCCTATAGAACCCACGGTTCCTCTATCTCACCCGTGCTGTCGTCCTCGTTCACCCTCTTCCTCTCCGAGGCTACGTCTCTAAGCGGCTTCCACCTGCCAGACAAATTTCCCAGATCTCCGACGAAGAAATTTAAATCTATCGGGGCCACGTCCCAGTTAATATCGCGGAACAGGCTACCAGACGCGGGCTCGCCTTCCCTCCCGAGTAATTGAACCACTTACCCCGAGTATCTTTCGCCGGTTTTATTCACGCCCAGAATCCTCCGCTCGGTACGCCATTCGTTAATCGGTTGCGATGTGCATGTCAAAATTCGCGGAACGTCGAACGAAATTGTTCGCCGGCTACTGTGCGCGCAGCTGCTCCAATCGAATGATCCAGTTACCATGCTGAATTATATATTCAGGAAATTATGCTTCTGTTTATCGCAGTGGAACACATCGAGCTTTGAAACTAACCGATGTATGATATCTTATTCGAATGACAGGATTTAATTCATCCTAGGCAAGCATCTTCATAATTCGTATAATCGTAAACTAAAAAACCTGGGGCAAGTCATTATGGATGACGATGGAGGATTTTAGGTTAAACGAATCATACTGTTTTACGGATCATTTCTGTCGCATCCCTCTAACTAGACGAGTCTGTAAGAAATAAAAACTTTCTGATCAAAATTCGTCAAACTGAAGCGAAGTGGAGATTTCTTTTCATCTTTAACGCGTTTCATAGGTTGGACGCGATAAAACAATATTTCTAACTTCTGATGTTTTACATTATTTTTTACATTATTTTTTCCATAAGTCTGTACACAGGGGTGGCATCTAATTTGCCGTTCTGCGGATTGTAAAATGATCGTCGCAATCGTTTGTGAAGTATAAACGTTGTCACCAACGATAACAATTATAAATGCAGAATAACGCACAATTTAGACGACGTGAGTGCATCCCATTACGGTAAACATAACCAGAGAAGAAATATCGAGACTAATGGTAACTATCGCGTATATGGAATGACGCACAATTTAGGAAACACGAATGCATCGCACGAGAGTAAACATTTCCGGGGCTAAAGGGGTAGCTGCTCGGCGTTGAGTTCTCAGGAGCCAGCCGATAACGTGCTCACGAATGAAATCCTATTAGACCGGCCAAAAAGGGGAGCCCCTAATTGCCATTGGACTTCGAGCTACTTTCACTTGCACTTTGATTCCACGGGCTTTATTTCCGCATAATAAACGGGTGTGAATAGGCTCGACTGTTGCTTCTGCTTTATAACTCGGCGCAAGTAAGTTGTCCCGTGTTTCGTTTTGTTGTCCGGCTGCTTCGACCTTGCCTGCCTCCCTATTCTCTCATCTCCTTCACCCTTTCTTCTCTCTCTCTTTCTCTGCCGTTCTCGCCGGAATGAAAGGAATAAATAATTAGAAAGAGAGAGAGAGAGAACGGAAGCGAGAGAAAGAGAGAAAGAGAGCTACGGTGGGGGAGACGGGTCGGATGGTTGAAAGTTTCTGGCCAATTAATTAAACGAAGAAAAGCTAGACAGTAGAGCGTAAGCGACGTTAGAGCGAGCAGGACGGGATAATTTAAAGAGTTACGCGACAATTTAACTGCGATTATCGCTGTACAATCCCTTTAACAACACGCCGTTATAGAAACGCGCCAATTAGTAGCATAGTCTGGCGTTAATGGATTCCAGATACCCTAGAAGGCAATAGAGCTCTGGAATAAACGACAGGGGGAAACAATTTACCATTCGCTCGTCGGGAATGCCGTCAGCTCCCGAGAAAACAATCTTAGCCTTGAATGTCCTTCGGTAAACGATATTGTCCTTTAACTTTGAAATTTCGCCTCTTCAATCAACTTTTTATCACCTTCCCGGACTAATTACCATTACCCGGATATAACCTCTGACTCCGCTTCTCTATAACATTCGTACAAAAATAACCACACCCTTGGTATCATTTATAAATATATTCTGCATAAGCACAACAGTCTCAAATCATTCTTTCTTAGCCTTTACACAGAACTCCATGTTTTTCTTGCGAATATACTCAAATTCTTTTATCCAATACGATTTTATTTCACTTTCTATACCTACCTCGGGCAACTTATTTTAATATACATCGACAGACATACTCTGCTACTATAACTAAAATTATTTACAAACATATCCGAAGAATTACAACATTGTAGAATAAATTTTTTCTTAGCCTCCATGGATGATTATATTATTCTCTAGCGAATCTGGTAAAATCTTTCTACCCGGAATGATTTTATATTTTCCACTTTCAGTGCGCACCTCGGGGAATTTATTTTAATACATATCGGTAGACAGACGTTATGATCGTGTAAAGAATTATTCACGAACACATCCAAACAACAACAACGTCGTAGAAAAATGTTTTCCAGCATGCATGCTCTCTTGCTGCAAATCTGAAAAATTCGAAGATACGCGCGCGGGAAGCCATCGACGAAGGGAAGACCGGTTAAAAGGAGTAAGGCTGGTACAATGGAGACGAGGAAGAGGAGATTGCGAAGCGTGGCGGAGACTCGGAAGCGTCATCAAATCATAGCAAACGACCTCGCCCCCGTGCATCACCGCGACTTGCCCTTCTTATTCCCTGCTCAGTGTCAAGTCATATGTCAAAGTGTCCCCGGACTTAACTCCCCGGCTGCACGATGCGAACCACACGATGGCCTGTCGACCACGATGGGCTCTCGCTGTGTGTCGAACATTCCTGTCGCTTGCATGTTTATACCGTGCTTTGATCACGAGCCATTCGAGGATACATCAAAAGGAGGACTAGCTTGCCTTCTATTCACACTGGAGCACCGTAAATCATGAAAGCGCGCCACTTCGTGACACGCATTAACGTAAGTACGCCATGACGAATGTAATGAATAATCGAGGCCACAGTGTCATCTTGGCATCCACGGTACCCGGGAAACGTCTGCATAACTGCGAGACACTGAGAGATGAATGAAGAGCCGCCCGCGATAGTTTATGCAGGCGAATGTTTCGCGAAAGAGCCGTTTCTCGGTTCTTTATTATTAAGTCGGGCTGCGTACATTGCATTCAGAGAACGCCGGCTTTAATTTATTGAATCGAACGATACGTCCATTCACGTTCTACCATCTCCGCGGAGACTCGCCGGAGACATTAAAAACGGTAGGACGCTTCCGATACGAACGATACTAACAGGCTCTAAGTGGAATTGGTCCAGGCTGCGGTCCGCTTCGTAAACACGCTTTGACGAGCATGAATAAATCCAGAACCATGATCGTCGAGTTGTAGCACGTTCGGATCACCGTCCTCGTTAACGCTAATTTATAATTGTGCATGTTATTTTGTTCCAGAGCATCGATACTGGGAAAATCGAGTTATGTTCGCGAGTGTGAAGAAAGTTACTGCGACTAATGTTAGTGATAAGAGATATTGTGATAAGAGTCTCTCGAATTAAATTTTGTTCTATGCCAATATTGTCTTGCCTACTCTATCTCATAACTGTAAAGATAAGCAAGATATCATCGATCGTTTCTTTAAAAGAAATAGAGTGGGGGACTCGTTCGTAATTTTGTCCTAGAAGCGCGCATACGCTAACAGTAATTGTAGAAACTGACTGAAACTGAGCGAAATTGATCAGCAACGACTGCGAATAAGGAGGCAGTAAATTGTTAAACAATATCGAAATTAACAGTCTAAACTTTAATGAACTACTCCAATCAGTTTCAAAGTCGTAACGCTTCAGACATTAACTAACTTTAATTTCCGTCTAATCAACCGGTTCTTCCGACCAGAAAACAGCAACAAACGAGAATAACAACCATATGCATTCCGCGTAATTCTACCCGAAACAAACTGGCGACTATCGATAATATAACTGCACAAGATCGTTGGACATTCCGATTCGCCGATCAGCATCCCCATCGGTCTTCGTCGCGGAGGAAAAGTGAAGGCTACGAGCAAAGTGACCGCGGATGCGATTCTTCGGTGGTCGGCTCGCGAAATGAATTTATTCGAGAATGTTCGGCGAAATATTACTGTGAATTTTCCCGAGGGAGCACGGTGGTATTCAGAAAGCAATTCGCTGTAGTACACGGGCCATTCCCTTCTTTTCACGATCGCCCCGGCCACCTGTATCGCCATAGCGCACCCCGTTCGCCGATGTCGTCCCTTCTTTCGACCCTCGTCCGACGTCACGGTCGTTGTCGTCCCCTCGCTTCCTCCACTTAAAACCCGGTAATTACTCTGATGCCAGCATTTAACGTTCGTACTGCTGCGGGGATTTTCTGTTTGCCGGCGACACCTCGCCGCTCTTCTGTTTCTCCTATCTTTTTCTCTCTTTCTCTCTCTTTCTCTCCTTCCTTCTCTAGCTATCTTTCTGCCCCCCTGTCTCTCTCTCTCTCTCTCTCTGTCTCTCTCGAAGCCCCCCGCACCGTTACGCGAAAACACCTATTTTTGTTGGACCGAGACCGACGTCGAAACGAGCCCGGCTACAAACGCGAGGTTACCAAGTCACGACGCAACAATTACTGGCTCCCCGGTAAGTTAACTCGAACTTTGGACAATTTGCATCAGCTGCTAAGATACAATTAAAGGGGAACCGTGCGAACTGCACGCCGACCGGAATTAATAGAAACCAACTATCTCGTTGGGAATTCGAGGTAATCGGCCACGCGAAATCTTTTACCTTCCGATAATTATTTCGCGACTCCAAACTGCGGCGTGGTTTATACCGTCGTCGTGTGTCGCTGATCGAATCGTTTGTGCACTGTTGGAAACCAGTTCCTACGCTAGGAGATACAGCGAGTCGAATTTGGTTATCGTCTGAGCAGATTTCGGCAGGATTGACCCTTTGCCGTGTGTTCCTTTTCGTCCGCGATGACTAGCGTGAATAATTTCATTGATATTTATAGTATATCTAAGTTTAAATTAATACTTGAATGTAAAGGTACATCGATCATAGTTCATAGATTTTGTTAGAAATATTTATCATGAGTCTGACT
>CM052090.1:5303460-5333503 GCA_028453745.1 Agapostemon virescens | reverse complement strand
TAGAATTTTATTGAGAATAAGAATGAAGGATTGCAACATTCGCTTCGAGTTGGTGACAGACAGAAAAATTTTAATTGATTAGAGGAAATGTAGAAAAACTTGGAATCCGGGATTGGAGGATTGTCTGTATCACGAACGATACATAACGTAAGTAATGACGCGTGCATTTATAGTGATCCAGCACGCGCAACGTATTTGAAGATGGTAGGCCCAGATGCACTGGCCAAGAATAGACTTATCAGCCAGATAAATGTGACAACGAATGCGAGCTAGCTTTACCTGCGCGCCACGAAGCGATCCCAAGCGCCCATTATTTCCTTTCGCTATCTACTGCAGATGCATCGCACTTACCAACTCGCCGCTTGCTGCAGCAGATAGTCGGCCCGCATCTGTGCACGCGGATTTCGTGCCTGCTATCCCTCCGTATCGCGGGACATTATCATAAACAGGCCGAACGACTTGAAAATAGGTTATCAGCCTGCTTGGAAATTCGATTAGCTATTCGCCAAGATATTCTCGATAGCCCGGCGACTGCTTCTCGCGTGATATCGACGACCGTTTGCCGGTTTCTTACCGAGACCGTACGAAAAGGTTCTAATTAGAACATGCAGGAAGTTCCCTGTCTTTGTTAACATTCCGCGAACCTGTTCGATAGCTTCTTTTCTTCGGTTGAATAAACCTAGACGAAGTTGCAATAAGCTTCCCACTAATTTCCTAATACACAAGTCGTTCTAAAACTATAATTATTGCGATACTATACGATTAATGCTAGGAACAGTCTATTAAGAATTGCTTCTTTATTAAATTTATAACGACTCGATAGTTGTAAATCTCTAAATTCAAACATATCATTTTTAACGAGACAAAACTCGTGAATAAATTCGAAAACTGCCAATATTTATTGATTTATTTGTACACTGCGTTTCTTTTCAACATTACTCATAGACTGTATACTTAAGCAAAGTGAAGGTATACTGTGAAACATGTTCTCGTTCACGCGAGGTGACTATAGAGCGTACTAGACGCGGATCGTGCGATCGTCCGATTGGTCGATGTGCCATCCCCACCTCGCCAACGAGCCTAACTAGGCGTGGCGAACAAGGAAAACGCCCTTTAATGTCAAACAAGAAGGTGGGGATAACGACGATACTGTAGAGAGATCAACAAAGCGTGTTCTTAAAGTTTAAGCATGCTCTAAGAACTAAAATTCGCGATTCATTGCTTCTTATGTGTCAGTTTATATCGCATGATAAAGAGTCGCGATCAATCTTCATTTTTCGACATTTTTATCCCGACAAATGACTAAACGATCGGATCGATGGACAGAGTTATCTGGTCGAGGTTTAATTTAAGATGCGGTTAGCATAATGCGCAAGAGACTATAACGCAGCTTGCATGTCCCTGCAAGCACGCGAACGCAGAATGCGACGGCGCGGCTAATAAGGGGTTTAGGAATCTTTAGCCGACCGTCAAACACCCCCATAACTCAGGATCAAAAGAGAACGGTGTCCCATAAAACTGCGAGGCGATAAGCGATCGCGAATACTCGCGCCGATTAAAACTCCGATTTCTCTCGCGGATGCCAACGCGATGCGTAAAACAGCTCGCAGGTAAGATTCTTAACGCTAAACCTGCCACAAGTAACCCTTTTCGGATTCTTTATTATACGATTATTGAAATTATAAAATCACGAACGAATTTCTTTATTCTATCATGTATTCTAGTAAAAATTGCACGAAATCTAAAAAATGAAATCTTGTCGTTTTTATAATACTATATAATACTACATATGTTTTTTGAATTTTTATCATAGCAACAGTCCACGCATGTTTCTCCGAACATACTGTATCGAAAAATCTGCAACTCGCCCAATTATAATTATTTCTACTTGAGAAAACTAACTTATGCGCTTCAAATACCCAGAAACGCGTGTTAAAAATTGTCATGCGAAAGCTTCAATAGTACTTTAAAAGAAAAACTCCGAAAGATTCGAAAACCAGAGTATCCCCTTAAATTGAAGACCATAGTCTACGACTCACCTTGATCGTCGCGTGGTGGGATCTTTCATGACCATGATTTCTGTGATGTCTCCGTACTTGGTGAAGTACTCCCTGAGGCTCTCTGTAACAATGAGGAATAATGGTTTAATCAGGCTCGCAGGCTAACGCTGGAAACAGCGAACACCGTGGATCGCGCGAAATTATGCACGTACGAGTCAAGAGTTAGAAAACTGCCGTTTCAATGAAGTAATTACGTTTTTCAATTTCGTATTATCTTCCGCGGCGAGGTCCGTTCGATAACTGTTGTTGGCGAACAGTCTGCGAAACTCGGAAGTTGCATAGCTATTCGCAATCTCGCTAGGGCGATGATATTTTCAAATTTGAATGTTTGTCAAGCCGCGCATTTGAGAAAATCCTACGGGGAACATGGCGGAACGTTGCTCCGTCGTACGATATAATATTGATTTTCAATTCCATCGAGCCGGCAGCTCACGCGCACGCAATAATCCGTACGAAACTGAAATATTTTATGCAATTTCGCGGCTATCGGCGGCTGCTATCTTTATGCCGTGTTTTACGAGAATTCGCAAAAGGGAGTCGCGGCGAGAGGGGTAGGGGGTGCATTGTAACAGGGCACGCGGCGGCGTTACTAAAAATTCGGTCGATCGGATATTATTAAAAGGGTCGGCGAGCGCGGGTGTCGGGACGAAAGGGTGATAATGGTGGCTCCTTCGATGAACTCTTCGTTAAAGATGATTTATTATCGGTCGTTATCTTCGCGAGAAGGTGGGGGGGACGGGGTCCATTTTCAGAACGCAGCCCCGGCCGAGTCACCAATTACAGAGAACATAATGAAACTACCAGACCATTTCGTGAATCATATGATACGAGGGAAAATTTACGAGTAGCCGTTTCCTGTCGGTTATCGGCAACACCGCGCTCGTTACTTCCAACCTAAAGAATAATTTTAGCAAATCAGTCGCTATGGAGAGTTTTCGTTGAACCCCCGGAGCCCTTCCCACCCCGCCCGCTCGCCACCCCTAGTCCACGTGGAATTGCTGAACGCGAGGAACTGAATTTCAACGGTGAATAATCGCGAGGGTCTTATCTCCCTCTTCCTCGTTCAGAATCATAGCCGCTCTCGAACCAGACCAGACCTTTTGTGAACCAAACTAGAAACGCCAAGGCACGCGAACCGTTTCGGGTTCTACGGCCCTGGGAATAGACAGCTGAATCCTTAGCGATGTCTCGAAATTACCATAGACTTTTAAACGCCGTCATAGAACACCGCAATAAGCGCTATCGGAAATACTCCGTCCTCTTTCGCACCTAGATTCAATCGTCCAGTCCCAGTCTCGCTGGTACAGTCTTCGAAAACAGAGAATGAATATGCATCGAGCTCTCTCTTTCTCTTTCTCCCTCTTTCTCTGCTATTTTTTGAACAGAACATCCTTCGAAGGAATTCTCTACTTGACTCTTCTGCTTCTGCTTGACCTCGGGGTTTTACGAGACCCGAGGTATTATTAACACATCGTAACCTGTTCATGAAATATTAAAATGTAAGAGATTTTATCAGTCCCTTCTGCCGTCTACGCTACGATTAACATCTTCAAACACTTCGCCTAATAAAATCGTCACACGCCCGTGATGGAAACGTTACAGTCGAGTACAAACTTTATTAACACGTTAAACGCTGTGCTAGTCCCTGGGGACTGATAGTATCAAATTTACATATTAATTTGACATATATGATTTATATAATATTCAGAAATATTCGCACTATTTTAATAGATTTGATTGAAACAGAAAAGCACAGTTGTATTCTTTCTTATTCTTGTAAAATTCGTCTGTGAAATTGATATTCGTGATAGCAGATTGTTAAAGTCAGAAATAATCCCACTACCCTGTCTTGCAATGATTATTGCATATAGCTACTTAATTTTTCCAATGTAAATTCTATAACTTATTCGCCGTGAAAAATAGAAAGAGTAAAATCACTTTTCGTAAACCGTTCGTAATAGTTTATTATGTTAGCAATGTAAGACAGCTTTTAAAGTATCTTCTGTTCGACATGATTAAAAAAAAACGGTGTGCACCAAGAATAAGATCCAGGATCCAAAAGAAATAATAATTTCTTCTCTAATATTTTCAATAAGACATTTTCAAATTCATTCGATGCCTTTCCTATTTCAAATTTTGCTCAAAGTCCACGGTCCAATTACAGGACATCCTTTTATCAACTTTCGCCTGGAGTTCGCATAAAATCATAAGCGAAGGGGTTCGGCAGGCTCTCGCAAAATGCAGAATGCAGGTCATCGGGAGTGCACGCGACGCAGTTAGTAGACGCGTTGATTGCTCGTCGCGTTTGAACAAATTCAGGTTGCGTTCCAAGGATTGCCAGTGTAAACTCCTCGGGATTCGAGTTCTCGATGTCTGCGGTGTGGGAACGGCGTATCGGCCCGGGTGCGCGACGAGGAAGTTCGTTAACGGTAATTAGAATTATTAGATAACAATGTAAGTCGACGGTACCGAGCGTAATCCCCGTCATTTATGAACACGCTGCGTGCGTTCGGCTGAGAGCTTCGGCTTAGCTTAACACCGTAGAAAATTAATTGCGCACACTTGACAAGTTAAGCCGCGGCGTGTAATTAAGAAATATCTGATGTCAAACTTTCGCCTGGAAATTCATAGCCGCCGCTGCCGCCGCCGCCGCCGCGTCGCTGCACAGGCATTTGATATCTTATCGACTAGCATAAAAGATTCGTCGGATAGAAAAATGATTTAGCTCTAGGGGACCGGCTAATGAAACAGTGGACAGACGGGGGGAGGGAAACGGGAACGGAGAACAAACGATGTACAATTGTTTACCAGACGTTTAATGGTCTTCCCCGTCCTGCATCGTTCGTCGTGTAAAATACACTTCCCGGTTAAAAATTTATCGCCATTTCCGCGTCATTTATTACACAGCGCGCTGTGTCCACCGTATGAAATATTTCATTCGCCGCTGAGAAAACACATCGTATTAGTCAACGGCCGCCGCGAGGGCGAAGGGGAACAAATTTTTTCGCCTAAGCGCTTTCTTAGGCGGTTATTCTCTCATCGTGCATTCCCAGATTTATTGTAATCTGCGGTCGCGAGCGCGCGCGCGGGCGCGTATGTGCACCAGAGATCGTTATCTGCGATGGTTACGCCAGTTTAAAAGGGAGACCGGGTGAAGCATGTTCGAGCGAAATATATTATCCGCGGGAAAATCCATGGTCCACCGAGTTACGATGTTTCGATAGCGTACAAGCGAAACGGAATGCGAAACGCAAGCAGAATGTTCGACACCGGCGTCTGCGGTTTCAGAGTTCAAAAGAACCCGTAGAGGAAAAAAAAATTCGAAGCTTTGGAAGCAGTCGGATACGCGCTTCTAGCGAGCAATTGTGGATTTTTCGTGCGAAATGAAAATTGTCCGCATTAAATCGAGGTAACCGTGGAACTGTTGATAATTAAAAAAACGTCTTCGTGTATGAAACGATTAAAGAAGAAAAGAAACGTCCATTACCAAGCTGACAATAACAGAATGATATTTTGACATTTACATTCAGACATAAAATCTGCAGTGCAGTGATTCGCACACTGCGGATGTTCATGCAAAATAGAAACTGTCTGCATTTTGATTTATCCTTGAAATTCTTCTAACAATTGTCAAGCTTCAAAATTTTCTTTATAAATTGAACATATCTATAGAACGTCTCTATAAATTGTTTCTAAATTATAAGAGATTAATCACGAACATTTTCACTGAAGATTTTCACCAATTCGCATTTTTAACGTGTGTCGCGGTTTCACAATCTCCACAAAATTCCTTGTCAAATGTCTGGATTTAAGCTTGCCTTTAAATATTGAAGTTGCAATTCGAGATACCGAGCCACGTAAGCTTCGAGAGTGAATAACTTCAAAGATATATGTATTCTAGCTTAAGCTCTTATAGGGATGTTTCTAAAGAGTTGAACCATAATCTCCGGCTGAAAGAAATCGTTTTTTCTTTTCACTGGAAAAATTGAATTGGCTGCTTGATAGTCGGAGAGCGGCATGAGATTTGATATTGCGGAAAAATTTCTGACAGGCTTCGGCAATTTGTAACGTTGCAACTGTTCCCGAGTGCGTCGGTGCTATCCCTCTGACGAGAGGGCACCCTCTTGACCTCCTTTATAGGTATATATCAAAAGGGTGAGCTCTGGCCGCAGGCCAACATGGACACGCTCCAAATATATCTTACACCCTATCTAATTATACGCTATTTTATCCAGATCGCTCCGAAGACCTCGTCATGCGCGGTAGGTACTTGCCTATTCGGTCGCGAGCGGTATTCGGCTTCGATAAATTGCAGATGCGCCGTCGCGATACCTCATCGGGGACATTATCGTGCACATGGTTACCGTGCATTTTATTATCTCCTGCTCGTCTCTACCATCCTTGCGAACACCATCAACCGAAATATATTTCTTCGGAAAAATCCGACGTTCGCTGTGTTATGTGTCTTGACAGGGCTCGGTAGTATTAGTGAACAGTCTGATTGCACGTCTCACCACACTTTTAAGGTAGTGTGAGGAAAAGAAGATAATCGGAATGACCGGTAGACGAACTTGTGAACTTTAATAAAAATATATATTCCTAACTAGACCGTTACCGTATGCTACAATGATATTTTAAATTAAAGTTGCGAAATAAACAGCATAAAAGTAAAGAAGAATACTCATACTAGTGCTCATCGATGGGGCATACCATAAACCTCTTCATTCATTTAACCCTTTGCACTCTAGCAATTTTAATTCCTAACTGGAGACATCTTTCTGTCCTAGAATAATTCCATTGCACGTGGTTCATTTCCTGTCGTGCATATCAAATTTGTTACTGTTTATCGTACAGCAACAATTCAATTTCTATTAATTTCTTAATTAAAAACATTTGCAATGTACAAATTCTTTTGAATAGTAGTCTGACAATTTTCAGGATCGCCTCAGAGGAGCCATTGGAGCATTCATGCAGAATCTCGCAAATTAGATCATTCTTCTTTAGCGAAAATATGGCTTTCTTGATAAGTTAGATGTTATGCATTAACTGTAACAATTGGCGAATGAAATTTGGTGCGGTAAAAAGATTGAATTAAGGGAAAGACATTTTGATTCTATTCCTTACGAAAACGAAGACAATTTTTAGTTTGCAAAAAGACTTGCAGTTTTTACAGTGCATCATCATTTATGTTACATTGGAATCAACCCTTCAGATTGCGTTTGCTGAAAGGATATATTATTTAATTATCTTCCCCGCATCGTATTGTCCTAGGGATTGACTACGTCTGATTTATAATTGTGAGTAACCATTTTCAATATTTTTAAGCTGAAAATTTCTTCAGGAAATAAGACAAAAAGCGTCGACCGAAAAGCGTCCAATTAAATTATTCATCGCAACCACCGACGTTCGATCATTTGATCGGTGATTATGACAAGTGTCCGTGGCAAGTGGGTTCGGTCGGATAGCGAGGCTATAGTCTTCGCAAGCAAGGTTCCCCGTCGGTGTCGGTCCGGCAGCCGCGAAGAACGGAACAATCGTTTGGAAGAAGTTAGGGAAACGAATGGGATCGGTTCCTCGCGCAAATAATTGGACGGATCGTCTCAATTAAATCAATCTGGAGGTTGAATATAAATCGGAGCTCTTCTTTTTCCCTCGGCGCGAGACGCGTCTCGATCGAAAGATACACCTTGGACACAATTAAGAAGTAATGAGAGCTCTTATTAAGTTAATCCTTTTTAACGGCGCCCTGGGAAAGTATTAAATTTCCTTTCCGGATCGTTTCACCGTGCTAGCCGCGAAGGTCTGTAATGAATTATCGCGGTGTATTATTAAATTTGATTGTTATATCCTAATGGGAAAAGAGTGGGGAATTGTGGCGAAGGGGCGGAGGGGAGGAGGAAGAGGAGGAGGAAGAGGAGGAGGAGAACACGGCGCGCGGCAGTGAGACGACAAAGTGGAGCGCTTATTGTTTATTCAGTAGATGGCGTTAATCAATGAATTATTGGTGTTCCCAGGTCATTAGCCGTTGAATACCACCTGTTTGGTAACGAGCTGTTCGCATAAATTACATCATCCTACGGAATTAATTAGTGATACTTAATTAGTATTCTCGGGAAATTTAGGCGGCCCTTCTTTCCCGGTAACTAACGGCTAGCAATTTGAATGTTACAGTTATTTGCGCGGCAGTAATGATGCCCGGAGTGTATCTGGAGTGCGTCGGTGAACCTAATTTTTCGCAAGTCCAACGGAATTAATTTCCTCTTTGCCGCCGATGATTATTTAGTTTAACCCCCGCGCTCTCGTTTACGCGATCCGTTTTCTCGAGAAAAAATATTTAATTCGGAAAGAAAATTGTAAATCCTACAGAATTCGAATTCAGAATGATTTCTAATCTCCTAAATCTAAAAGTGAATTGTTATACTATTTGGCATTAATAATTATCGCTGCGGAAGATCATGCAATTCGAAAATTTTTCCCAGCCGAATTTGAAAGAACGTCAAAGAATCGATTAGCATCGACAAAGGGCGGAGCATTTCCCGCGACGGACCGGCCATCTCCCGGATTCCGATCCTTTTGCTTGTCCCTTTTATTAGAGCCTTTAACTGCCGGTCTCCTATATTCTTGGACCATGAAATCGTCGTTAAATCCAAGAGGCCGTGGCGCATTCGCTGATACTCTTTTAATTTGTCTCGCCACGGATTGATGGAAGCAATTACGTCGTTCACAAGGAGACACCCTTAAAGCGTGCCCCCGGCCTGTGAAAATTTACGGACATCATTTATTTAATCGTTCCTCGATTGAAGTTATACTTCACGTGGGGATTCGCCGCCGATGCATTCTCTCTTACTTGATCCTATTCGATGATATGAATCTCGGAAGGAGACAGTCTGAAGCGCTTCTTACGATCCGGGGCTGACAATATTTTCTACCGACAGCGGGAACTATCTCTTCTACGAGCCCAGTGTTTTACATTTACCGGTTCGACTATAGCTCCGTGCTTTAGCGAATTCGCTGTGGCTCGTTACAAGATAGAGATTCACAAAAATATTTTGTCAGCGACTTTTTATCGTAACACTTTTGGAGAAATGTTGAAACAGTTGTCACGTTTTATCAATTGAATTCGATTTTGCAGCGGAGTTAATTCATTGCGGTTTATGAATTTCATTTGCAAGGAAATTCGTGGATTTACATGTGAATCGTGCGGTGTAAATTTGTCGATGAGGAAAAATTGAGCGTTTCGGTGATTGAGATATAATTTGAAACGAGATCATCGTTTTTGTGAATTTTTTAGGTATCGTGAATTCGACGAAACTCTTCGGGATTCGGTTTATTATTCGTTGTACAAATTCGAGGTATATTAATCTAGTGGCAGTGCAACGGTAATAACTATTTCCGTGGCTACACAATAATATTAAATGCAGTGCATTAAACGCTGTTGAATCCATGTTCCCAACGAATTTCGCTAACACGTAGCGGCAATAAATCATTCGTGGCAACTGCATTATTACTTTGCATTGCGTAATGTCACGGTGTAATTAACATCACGAGCAATTAGCATACACTGAAATAGCTAAAAATCTGACCGCTCGAACCGTTTCAAGCGGAATGGTACAATGCGGAACAATGTAATTACAAAGTAAGTGGGTAATGGCCGAAATAAGGGGAAAATGGGCGCTTTTATAATCGTCCAGTATGTTCCTAAACGATTGATGGGGCTCTAACAGTGAAATACAAGAAAAATAGAAAGTATAGCGATACGTAATCGGCTTCGAACCTTCATAAATTATAAACTAAGTCATGCTAAATCAGTGTATTACTCGATTGTACAAAATGATAACCGAAGGAAACTTTATCAATTGCACATTGAAAATTATTTTCTGTAATCCTGAATAGTTGATCTATAAATGCTGAAAGCGAAAATCGAAGCGTTTAAATCCTGAAAAATCACCTTCGTCCACAAAGGATTACAGCACACTTTAATACATTCAAAACCTAAAATCTCGTTTCATTTATCTCGTATAATTTATGCTGTTTAATGATCGTACGAATAATTGCTACAACTGCATATAGATACACGTGCGAATACTATACAGTAAAAAATTTGTCAGAAAATGAAAAATTTGTAATCCTTAGCACCCCAATGGCTCCTCCGAGGCGACACTAAAAATTGCTATAATAATATTTTAAACAACTTTGACACCTCTGTGTTCGTGTTTAAATGGAAATGAAAGGAAATGAGCCACGTACGATGGAGCTATTCTACATAAAATAATATCTCAAATTTTAGAATTAAAATTGCTTGAAGAGCACAGGGTTATTACGCAAACATAGTCGCGCATACTTGCAGGCACCGTTCACGCGGAGCTGCAGCCACGTTTAGTTGTACAACTTCCGAAACCGTACGAATACTTTAACGAAACTTTCTGCCAAGTATTCGCCAAAAAATGTGGCTTTCGATATCACCGATGAAGAACCTTCGATATTTTAAATTCCTCCAGCACGTTATCCCCTGTTAGGCGTTGAAAGCGAAGAACAATCATCTATAACCGAGTACTTCTACTGCGACCGGGTGCTGTATCTCACTCGATCATTCGCATTGTTCTTGTCCGAGTGCATCCAAAAAATCGGCCGCCTGGTAAACCGATCAGCGGTCCGCGCTGCGTTCCAGACTGGTTAAACAATTCTATTTCTGCGGACCCGGCGATTAGCATACGACGAACCTTAGGAGAGCACGGATACAGAGAGGAAGAGAGACAGAGAACGAGTATCATCAGCGGCTGTGTTCGGCGACCGGGTCACCCAACGATCTCCTTCGCGGAGAGCAATGAGCCGATGCACTCGGTTCGGTCGTCAGGCCCGGAAGATGAAAGGAGAACGCAAGTGTTCGCGACAAGCGACACGATCGCACTTTCTCGAGTTGACATACTCGGGCCGCAGAAACGATTTGGAACCGTTAATCTCCGGCGCATTAGCAGAACAGAAGAAGCTCCGCGCGGGCAGTTAAGGGAGCGAGCCACGCGCGGCGCACTCGGCTTGCATAAATAACCGGCCGGTGGAAAAGGGAGAATTATTTTATTAGGAGGGAGCGAGAGACGGGAGTGTCCTGGGTGGGGCGAACGCGACGACAGAGCGATAACGATGAGCAAAAAAAGGAGATAACACCCCCGGAGAAAAGAGAGAGAGAGAGAGTGTGTGAGAGAGAGTGAAAGAGAGAGCGTGCGCCGCTTTTCCACTTGTACGCGATTACCGAAGATAAAGTCAATCGCATTACGGCGAGGAGCACCTGGCGCGTTCAGCCGCGGGCTATGTTAGCCCGAGACCGGCGTATTCGTCAACATTTATCAGGCCTATCTTGTCTTCCGGAATGGGATCCCAGGGATCGTGGCCGGGTTTGGCCGAACAAGCGCGAGAGAACGCTCGAGAGCACTAGCGCGCGCAACCCGCAGAAAACGCCACTGAAATCGTAAATTCGCGGCGGCCAGGCTCGGCTTGACGAGCCAAACGCTGCCAATTTACTCAAACGGCGGAATTATGCGACACGATGCGCGCCGCTCGAATATTTTAAGCTTCACACCGCACCGACGCCGACCGTATCTAGCTAATTTTGGAGTGGATTAAGTATCGAGACGTCCTCGGGACACTCGGCTTTGTCGTTGTTTGGTAGTTCGTGCACGATCAACGTTCCCGATGATTTTTATTCGCGCCCGTAGAATCATTCGAATCCTTTCGATTCTATATTCTTTTGTCGTGTCGTCGAACCAACTCTTTTGAGGTCGACACGATTCCTTTGATGTCATCGTTTCGACTTGTTCGCAGCTCGCAGTTTAAATTGGTTTAGACGAAGGGTTAGAATTCAGAAGGAACGTTTATACAACTGGCGAATATCGATCTCGGAACTCGCGTAATTCGAATGTCCAGTTAACTCATTTGCGATAGATTCGTGAGTTTTGTTTCCGTGTACACTAGAGGCAAAGAATTTCAGCCCCAATCTGGATCTTGAGGAAGATAAATAATTTATTGTGATGTACGCAAATATTCGTGTATCCGGATTTATTAAATGCTAAAAAATAGAAAATTGAGGAAATCGATATTTCGCTATCCAAATGATAAAGTATACATTCTGATAATTTCTATGTGGCTCATTTATCAAATACTTGAAAACTATTTTCGATTTTATCAATCTCAACGAAATAAAAATTAATTGTCAATGAAATAGTCGAAAGTTAACAAAAACGTATAAATATGTGGTATCGTTTACTGCATCCAAAGCTAATTCGGTTTAAAGCAATAACTGATTAATTAAAAGAATTACTGATCATTCTATCAACTATAGCGCAACCGATAAAGTATATGTTCTAATTTTGATTTTATGAGATCATAAATTTCATTCCCTTACATGACCGAATTGTCACTGCATATGGCAGTTTGCGATTCATCGCGGTTCGGAGACATCGGGCAATTTTGCCCGTTATTGTGAAGCTAGTTAAATTGAAGTGCTCCCAAGTTCGTAATATTATGGAAATATTCAATGCATCGTTATCCGCGTGCGTCAGTAGTTTCTAATTCCGACTCGCAAAAGGACGGAGCTCCGCGTTGTCACCGTCTAATACCACCATCTGGAAGGTGCGGCGTTACGTCAGTGTCTTCTAATTTTACGATCCGCATCAACGTATGCAAAATTTATAGGCTACAGGACTTTCGTCGATCGTAAAATGCACTAAACCTACTCACCTGCGGTATTACGATCCGCGTATGACCGAGAATTCAGAACTTATACAACGTAATCTATGAAATACGACTAGCTACATTGGATTACTTGATTGCCACTCAGAAATGACAACCATGTAAAACGCCGAACCCGTATAAATGTTTAACAGGCTGCTACGGAAAACCTGACACTAAAAATCACAGTGCGAAGACCATAATTGAACCGTAAATAAAAATATTAACGTAATCGAACGTTTTTCACATCGAAAAATAATTTATTTTATAAAGGAACAGGGTCGACGGCATAATTTTCAAATATTTTCAATCGTTCCGTATCAAATTACACTTGAACACGATTTAAATATTTTTAAATTTATACATTTAAATATTGTGATTATTTTTATAAAAGATTAGTTAAAGGGGATTCAAGAATAATGCAATAAGTTCCTGCAGTTAATCGTTGCAATCAGAAGTAGAGGGAATAAAATTGCGAATATAAAATGTTTGTTACATTTGAACAATGCTTCACTCTTAGCATTTAAATACCTTGACATACAAAATCGTTTTGGTTACTTCGTGCGCTTCACACATCGTTGTGCTATTTCACGTAAAGTATTATTTAACATCGTCATTGTTATCGCACTGTTCGATGCTACGTGTCGGCATCGAATCTGTACGAAAATTGCACCACATGGTCACCCAGACGACAAATGAAAAAATAATTGGTATCCTCTGTCACATCGGATTTCATTGAATTCGCGAATCAAGTGAATTTCGACGTTGCTGTGCCAGAAGATCGGCGGAACGTTCGAACGAAAGAGCCGGGAGCCTTTTAGCGAGCGAAAACAATAATGCAGCCGAGGAAAACAATACAAATCTGGCGATCTATTCATTCGGGACACGAAACGGAAGTTCGGACGACAGGGTTGCCTTCGATTTCGTCTCGGTAACACCGTTCCGCTAAAACGTTCGCGTGTCAGGCGTTCATTTCTCCCTCGTCTTTCTTTCTCCGTGATCTCCCTTCGCCTCTCTGTCCCGGGGCCCTTCTGTTAATGCTTTTTTTCCCTGCTCGTTGTACGATACGGAACGAATTACTTTGGCCCGAGAGTACCTTTTCCGATCTCTGATTCTCGGCGTGCTCATGGTCCCGACGAAATAATTCAGTGTGCTGCCCGAGCGACCCCCTCTTCTACGAGCTTGCGAATTCCGCTCTCGCAGACGCTCTTTTCGCGGGGAAACTCGCGCAAAAGGTTTGCGCGGCATCCTGAAATATTCAAATCCTGCGAGCTGCCGTGTCTCCTCGCCGCAGGAAATAACGCCACCCGTTAGCGAAACCCCGACGGGAATACGATCTTCCCCACAATGGATTCGCCGCGGCTTTGTTCACCCACTCCCCCCACCCCCACCCCCTCCTCTTTTGCTACCACCCCCGCCAAACATTTTTCTCTTATTAAAAAGGCGGACGCCGCAATTTGCCCGGCGAACCGCCGCGGCTTAAGAAAATTACGCGGGCACGGATTCGGATAAGAGTGTTTTAATATTTCACGGCACTGGCGAACCGGCGGCTACAAGGCGCTCGCCTAACATCGCTCGCGTGGTCTCTCTCGAACACCTTCATTTTGTGAGTGCTCGCTATTTGCCGGTGAAACATCGTCCACGAAAGCGCGGCGATAAATTCCGACGGTAGACCATCCGGAGGAATTTTGTCTGCGAGACGTTCCCCCCCTGAAATGGAAAAATAGCGAAGCACGCGCGTGTTGCAATTTTCAAGCGATGCTCGTTTCTTCCGTCTTTTTTTCGTTTTGGAATCTAGAGACTCGGGACTGCGAGCGAGGGGCCACTCGGATTCGTCAGGGAAATTGTTGCTCGTCCGTTCTACTTCACGTTCCTTATTTCCTAACGAGCGCTGGGAATTTCTAGCCGTCTACCTATTGACCAAACTTCTACCCCGTCGTGGATTAAACATGTAAATACGATGCAAAATGTACTGGTATTGGTTCGATCAGGAACGTGTCACAGATATGTTGGCAAATATTTCGTTAATAAATAATATTTAGAACAGACGTGGTCGATGTTTAACCTAGATACATTTTGCACACGCTAGGTAAAGAGAAAAGTTGAAATTACGTTGTATCAGACATTCGCAAAGTTCGAAGTATTCCATAAAAATTACCATGAATCGAATAAATAATCATGAATGTGGAAAACAAATATCTCTGGCTTCAGTGTTAGTGTAATCACATTTTTCATGGGTTACGATGCAGGCGTGTGTATATGTACGTGCGCATGTATCGTGTATCTACGATGCAACCATTTTTAAGTAACAATTACACTAACAATATACGATTCGCTAACCGATGATCCCAAAATTTTACGAATCAATGTACATTTGATAAATCTAGAAGCGGTTGTTCGTAATTTTGTAACTAACGCGACCTCTTCGAAATAAACTAAATGTTACCTCTCTTATAAAGAGGAAAGTCTAAAATTACATTTTATCGAATAGACATTCTTTGCAGTAACGATGCTTTCTCGTAGATGAGATGGTAGGACATAGTTTTCGCGAGAAGCTATCGCAACCCGTTAATACAATCGGCCGCTCACCACTCTTTATCCATCCATTGATCTATCCACCTATCCTCTCTGCCGGCGTCGCTAACGCGGCTCGTAACACCGAGCAGTAACTCCGCGTTTATTCAAATGATACTTTAGGTTGAGCCTTGAGCGTCCTCCGGCGAAGGATAAGTAATCCTGGAGGATTCGCGGCGACGGAACGGTGGTGAAAGAAGAAAAGTGGAACGGGTGAGAAGGAAGAAGAGAGGTCGTGCTGGGTGGACGGAGGCGTTCGAGGATCACCGAAAGACAGAGAAAGAGGAAAGCTGGGATAAAAGGAGATGAGAGTAGAAAGAGAGACGACAGAGAGAAAGAGAGAGAAAGAGAGAAAGACGAGACAGAGAGCGAGGAAGAGTGTGCAGAGAAGGAGCGAAATAGAAATGTGAAATTGCGGAGGCAAAGGGAGAGAGAGAGAAAGCGTGATAGAGAAGGAGGGAGAGAGGGGGAGAGAAATGGTGACAAAAGGAGGAAGGGAGAAAGGTAGATAAGGCCATTCGTTTCAATGAACGGCACACCGTGGTATGAGAGTGCCATCCCCTTTTACCTCTTCCTTCGTCTCCTATCCCTACTCTCCTAGGGTATCCACGTTCTTGCTATAGAATGGGATAGAACTTGGTATATAGAACTTTATGCGAGTCCTTTCTGAATAGAAAAACACTCGAGAAGACTAACGCTTGCGATCTCGCTTTTTTCCCTCCCGCTGTTCAGCCTCTCTCTCGCTCTCCTCTCTTCTCATCTCTGTTCTCGCAGTCTCCTTAGCTTCCAAGCCCTGCGTCTACGCTATTGCCCTCTCGTGTAACCCTCGCCGCCTCCATCCACCCTCGTTTCTCTAGGTTGGAGATCTCATTTGAATGAAACCCACCGTCCCGGCATCCCTTTTTCTCCTATTCACTATCGCCCCGGCCGTCAAGGCTGCAGCTCCTCGACAGTACCAACCAATATGTTCTGAGGACTCGATTTCACGTAGCGAGAGTTCTATAATGCGGGACGGAAGATCTTTCGAGAGGAAAGCAGCCAGAAAAGGAGGAAGGAAGGAAGGAAGAGAGGAAGGAAGGAAGGAAGGAAGAATGGGAGGATTGTACCAACATTCTCAGACTGAATGGTAATCCTGAATTTGCTCCACTGGGCAATCTTTTTCGGTATCCTCGAATTGATAACTGCGCTCAAGTGTGGAAGCGACGTGAAATACCACGGGCGCCGCTCTTTTTGAGAACAGTTGTACCTCGACGCCAAAGGCTGCCATATTTTCCAGAATCTAATATTTCTTGAAAATTACGTTAGAATCGTTTATTTACATTTACAGATATACGCTTTTCGTTGCGACTTTTCTTGAATTCGATGAAACCGATATTTTAGAAAATCATCGTTCTATTTTTGAACTACTCTTCGGGTGAATCGAAACGGAGCCATACTTTCACTGTGAACCGATGCATATACTTAGCAGAAAAATTGAAATAAACAATTCGCGAAAAATGCGAATTGCCTTCCTTTTCGCTAACACTTCCAATCTTATTTAATTCAAGATGTAGCGATTGAAAGAATTTTTGCTTTCGCGCTTTTGATTGCAGTTTCAGATCGTAAAACTTTCGTCAAGAAATTTAACGATTCCTCTATTCTATAAATTCATGAAAACTCCAGAATTTCCTTGACAATTATACGCACAAGTCACGTACTGAGGCGATTCAAAATCAGCCGCAGCCTGGCCGAATCGATCGACGCGAGGCGTTCCTTATCGATTTCAAGTAACGAGTCGCATCGATCGGAATCGCGAATCGGTTCGAATCGCAATCTTCGTGGCCGAACAAACCCGGCAGCCAGATAGACAGGCGGCGCAGAGTTTCATCGAGTTGTCGGTGGTGGACGACAGCAATTACCCGACGACGCCCGGGTGTCGTGTACACCGAATAAGCAAATAAACATTGCCCGGCTGGCCAGACTAGAAACGTACGCAGTCATTCTGGCACCCTATCTGTTCACCTCCGGGCTATATTGCAACGGGATGAGTCCGGGAGAAGTGGGGGAAGAAAACCGTAGCGAGGGGGTTACGGTTTGCTAAAGGGGAAAGGGTTGAGAGGGGTCAGTCCGGTCTCGCGTTGCTCTCCTTCGCGTGCCGGTCTATTTTCGCGAATACGCAGCATCCCAAAAAGACAGCGATACGTACTCGCGCCGGCTTGCTTTTACGGCGCACCATTAACGGCTCTGCGAGTACCGCTCCGAGAACTTAGAACGATTGGGTCACTAGCGAGGAATCCGCGAGACACGCGGTGAGTCATTGTTCGACGATGAATGGATTTATCCGAGCAGCTTGCAAAATTCTTGCCTGCAAGGAGAATCCACGGCCTTCGAGTCACCGAATTTGTTGAAACTTCGCACGCTTATAGATCTCGGCCTACCGTCTCGAACGTGAACCGTTACAGAGGGCGATATACTCGATAGCTTTCGAGATACTATCGATTAAAGTTGTTTGATACGAGCTGTAGGTGCTGTAGCTCCACCAAAAATGAAGATAACGATTTATCAATATTTAAATGATACTTAAGGAGTCTGAATAAATGCAACCTCGTCTGTAATACAGTCGATCCACTTCTCTAAACTGTTTTGGTAAACTGACTATTCGAATAAACTGCACCAAGTAGAAAAAAAAAGACAGTAGATCGAGACTGCACAAAGAGTCTCGGCATTTCACCCGGTGAAACTGTAATATTGTTGGAGTTTCGCGAAAAGTGGTGGATAAATCTTTCATTTGGATACTGTAACTTCTACGGGCAAGTACGAGTCCGATAGACCGAAGGGTTCCAATAAATCTCGACAGAGGTTCAACGATGGCGAATTAAACTATACGGGGACTGAAAATGTTACTACCGGCCGTCACGAACGCATCCTTCTTTAGATCCCGTAGAAGGGACCTACCGGACCGGATGCGGGCTTTGCCGGAGAGTAGGAAAATTAAAGTCGGATCGATGTGATCTAAAATAAAAAAGGCTGCGGTTTGGTGGGTCCGCTAATATCGGTAATGGCGAAGAATTACGGGCGACCGCGAGGAGATAAAAGCATTCGCGTGTGCTTTATACACCGCAGGGTTTGGTGAACCACCGCCGGGAGGAAGACATATTAGTTAGTCATTTTCCTCGAAGGCCGATCTGCATAGCAGGAGGGTCAAGGGACGTCGAGAGGGGGGCAGCTAGATAGAGTGGAAAGGGAAGGGGGGAGCTTGGTTGATTTCATAGGCGCATATAGGCCGAAACGTAGTAACGAAGGAAGGGATGACAGAACCTGGAGCTTACCTGGCCGCGAGCCAGCCCCACTCCCAGAAGTTCGTGATAGTGCATAGTCGGTGTATAGTCGGCAGTGCATAGTCGGTGTGCACAGTGGGTACCCGGTGCTCTGCCCCTCCACTCGGTCGCATGGGTGCCCGCATTGCAGCTATGGCCCACCATCCTAATGATGGCAACCACGCAGGTACAAATCTACCCACCCCTTTGGCGCCCTCTCGTTCTGTTTCTACCCTACCGTTCCAGTCGAACAAGAGGGCGCCCTCCCTGCGCAGTTGCTCCCGCGATTTTCTGCTGACACTTTGCCCTGATACCGCTCTTTGGCGCCGTGACACTTCCGTTTTCCCTGAACGCGTTCCCCTCTGCCTTCCGTACACCCTCTATCGGTCTCTTGCTACCTCTCTTTTGCTCTCACCGGGTTTCTCTTCGCTCCCTCTCTCTCTCTCTCTCTCTCTCTGTCTCTCTTTTTCCCCTTTCGAAGCCCCTCACCCTCTCGCTCCAGCTCGTGCATTCTCTTCTTCCCCATCTACCCAGCCACGGTCTCTCTATCTCCGCATCCATCTATTTGTCTATTCGCATCTGTTTCGCGGTTAACCCACTTTCGACCCATTTCGCTCCTCGCGCGCCGGCAAAGCGATGATGAATACCTATGGTCGAGGAAACCTGGCAGCCTCGATTGGAAAGCGGTGAAACTTAAACGAAGCCAACGGTTATTCAGTATTCCTTCCAGCCGCCGAGGCGAACGGGCTCCGACGAGCTCGATGCCCCCTGGCTGACGCAATTATTCAAACAATTTTGTAATTTTGTTTAGATTCGCACTAAGTACCGCACGAAAGCCGTATGTAGCAGGCTTTCCATTGTTGGATGTACGAGGTTCTTGCATGGACGGTGAGTATTAGGCTAAGTAATGTTAGTAATTTTAACGTTCGCGCGTGGACCGTGGATTTCGTGCAGAAGAATGAGCGCGTCGAATAAAAATCGTAAAATGTACTGTTTTATTGATTTCAAGTATGTGCATTTGTTAAGAAATTGTGCGAATATTTATGTAGCTCCCATATCGCGCAATTATGTCAGACAATATTTATTTTCCATGAACATCCGCAGAATAGTTATAAGCGATTTATGAAACAAAATTTCACAATATTATTCTCTCGAAATCGAAGAATGTTGAATAAAAATTCCGATTGCAATAGATGCAATAATAAATCTTAACTTTCCAGTTTTCGTTTCGATAAATAAATTACTTTTGTTTTGAAGAATTTTTATGGCTGCCGAGCGTGCAGTCGCCGCGTTAAATAACTGCAAAATTCAATCGACCTTCGTTGCTACCCGTTGTTGATTGACGCAGGATCGACTATTATTAAATATCTGTCGATGGAAGCTTAATATTTGAAGCATGTTAAGATTAGACCACGAATATTTATACCAGTTCGGTTTTTCTGTGGCTTCGTGAGAAGGTGGAGATCGATCAGCAATTTATTCCCATTAATATCCGTTATACCTTGAATCCCGGTATTTCTTATGAAATTTGCAATTCTGAAATTTTTATTTCTCGCCGAATCTAATTTTATGCAAATTTCGTTTCTTTTTTCTGATGGAAAAGAAACGAATAAAGTTTGAGGCTTCATTATCGAGAAAAATAATTTTAGAAATCTGTCGCTCTGCGTATTTTCGTATTTAAAGTAAGTAGAATAGGACGATCATGATCGGACGCGCCAGCCACTTCTTCGACTGTAATAAAATTTTCTTGCGCATATATGGCCGACATGATCTTTCCATTAGACTAAAATTTCATTAACATTCGAGCAATGAATAAAAATATTTCAAGTCCACGAAGTAAAAATTTCTAGAATATTCTGGATTTTAGGGAAAAACTTTTCAGCAGTCAACATATTCATGAAAAATAATTCTTTAATTCACAAACTAAACTTGCCTCTATAATAAAACATGTAAAACGAGTTGCATCAAACGAACGCATTTTCTCCTCTTTTACCAAAACGAAAACCGTAAAAAACCACGCCCATCTTATGCAAGGGGTCCCGAATCCATAAAATTTAAGAATCGTCGCCGCAAAATATTCCAATCCATTCAGTTCTCTGGTTCATCAGAATCCGGCAACAATATTCCTCGGCATCCTGCGAAAGTATCCGCGGGAAAAGGAATGGCGGGACCCGAAAGACAAAAGAGACTCGGATGAGAAATGGCGTCCGATACACGCTGCTTACCCATCGGAATGGAATCCACCTTATCATAGATTTCTGTCTCTGGCGAAATCCCACGAACGCGGGAGTAGCCAGGGTTAATCTTATTCGTAATGAGACGGGTAAGTATCGCGGTGATTCTACGGACGGAGAGAAAAGCGTTGGAGACTTAGAAGATGGTGGAGAAGCGTTGGTCCGTGGAAGAAGGAAAAGAGAAAGAGAAACAGAAAGAGAAAGAGAGAGAGAGAGAGCGAGAGAGAGAGTCGGGATCTGGGAAGCGCGACGGGCGAAGATTTCATTCTTGTTACTCCTGGCGACATCTTTAATTCATCGAATACGGATTGCAGGCTGAATCCTTGATGAGCTTTATTCCACATCCGCGCGCTTGAACTATTGGATCCGATGAGAGATTCTCATACGATAATACTCCACGCTAAGCCACTGTTCCACGTCTCACTTATACGTCCTCCGTCTCCTTTCTCGTCCTCGTTCTTCTTCTTCGCCCATCCCCCTCGGTTTCTTGCTCCGCTAGCTCTCACCGGCATCCAACTTCAGAAGCTCTAACCGAGCTTTTTCGACTTCTACCCCAACCCACATTCTCTCCCTTTCACCCCTCTCTATTTTCCTTCCCTCTCTCCTTCTCTCTCTTTCTCTTTCGCTCTTTTCTGTCTATCTTGTTTCTTCCCTCCCTTTCACCCTTCTCCGTCCATCTTCTTTCTCTCCCTTTCGCTCTTCCCCGTCGATCCTCTCTTTCTCTCTCGCTTTCTCTAACTCACCAACGCCGAAGAACGTTCACTTTCCGGCCGAGCGCGGCCGTTTCGCTCCAATCTCGGGCCCTCAATCCTTTCTCGTTTTCTCGCGGGAAATCGCGCGGAAAACTAACCAGTAAGGATCCTCTCCGCCGCGTTTCCGTCGAGCTCTACCGTTCGTCTCGGTTCCAGCTCGTCTATCCCGCGTCGCCGGACACTATTAAGGGACCGCGTCTAGTTTCAGACGGAAACTCCGACACGCTTTATCTTCCCTTCGCTGAATAATAGCGTTTTCTGGGAACGTTCGCGACCGGATCGCTTTTCCACCGACGGTTTACCTGTTTCCGCGCCGACGATTCCCGGTCGCGCTGATCGCTGACCGAATGGTCCACGGAAAAGCGGTTGCACAACGCTGGATTTTGGACGGAAAATCTTTTTGTCAGCAGTCTGTAACGCTGCGGCTATGTGTCTCGACACAGGATTGTTAGTTCCGGTTGAATCGGGACGGTTTTCGAGTCGTTTCGAAGTTGAAAAGCGTGACGATTCGGAAGGGATGAGGACATTTTGGAGGCCGGTAGATTTAAGCTTTGAATTTGTGATTATTTTGTGGAATTGTTCAGTCGTCTGTTTTGGCAGGTCGTTCTTTGGGCGACGCGAATTTTTCTGTCATATTTTTGGACGGTTATAACGGATTGGTGACCGCTGAACTGGAGATTACATCGTGTTTGGATGTAATCATATTTCACGGATGCAATGGAACATGCATTCGTTTCGTGGCAACATCTTAACGTTATTCGCCCTTCGTTGCACCTGTAGTGCTACCTGTTGCGAAACTACTATGCTTATTAATAATAATTACTGGTAATAATTTATATAATCAAATCCAGGCACAATTTTATTTCTTTTAAACACCGATGCATACTTGTTCGAAGAAATTTTATTTAATATTATCGACATATATGTTTGTAAGGAACCATCGCGCTAGATGTACCGCCAAAACCACCCTGTCGACAAAGGTGATTGTTCTAATTGTATTCGTGTATTCCACCTTTTGAAAGTGCACTAAGCGGCTGGTATTGCTTACAAAATTAACCAAATACAACGGGGGTGCAATAAAAGATTATTTAAAGCTGAATCCCGATTGACTAGATTGAAAACTGTGAACACGAGAGCGAAATTATTATTTTCTACGATAGAATATTCGGGCAGAATATCGTTTGCATGTGTCTCTTTCGGTGGCAGACAGAGTATAGAGCCTAGAACAATTCCAACTAACAATCAACAAATTGCAGGTGGCGCGATTGGTATCGATCGCGTCGAAAAACGGCCGGTAATCAGATGCGCCGTCGATTTACCATTTTCACGTGGCCGATTATGGATATAAGCCGGACTTCCGCAAACAATCGGGAGATCGGGCTGAATCGTCCGGCAGAAGCGCAACAAAGAGCAATTTTTCCGTTCCGGTACAATACTTCCCGATTTATTCGATTTCGGCAACGGTGGTGGCCGTCGTCCGGCTGGTGGTGGCCGCTGTAACCCTGGCTCTCGCGGACAAAAGAATTATTACAAACAATATAGTGGCTGTCCGACCAGTGAATCACTGGTTCCGAAAATACGCGGAAACACAATGCAACCGGCACACACTAAGCACTTGGACTCCGTGTGTCGGTCCCGTGTATTATATCGGGACACGCATTAAACGCTTCATCGTCGACGAATCCCATTCCGCTTTTAAAATGTTCGCTCCGCTCGGGAGCACGCCGATACATCGCGGCTGAAGAACAAAGCAAACGAGGCGCGATTAAATCCGATAGACCAAACGGCAGCTGATCCGCCGGCCAAAAAGCACAACAAACCCGTGGCCCGCGAGCCGGCTATAAATTCGTCGGTGCTCAATTAGTCCCGGAGAACGGAAGGGCGCAGAGAAAAATGCGAGCAAACGTGATCTAAAGAGCGAGCGCGAGAGAGAGGGAGAAAGGGGGAGAAAGATCGGCTAAAAATCGAACGGCCGATCCGATTACGATTTATGAGATATAAACGCCGTATGACCAAAAGGAATAACCGATTTCTGCCGATACACCGAGCAACCCGCGGTTTTCCAGATTCTCGCTCCTCGTCGTTCCTCGCAGAAGACCAAAGTGGAAGGAGGATGAAATACGGAACGAAGGACTTCCGTAGGATATCTCCACGACCGATATTACGCTGCAGCCTGCAGTGGAATATCCCCGGCCACGAGAGCGTCAAGCGTTTTTCGATTTCCAGCGGCCGTGAATGAACCCGGATAGACCTAACCCCCTGGCGAAGGTGAAGGGATGAGATTCGACGTCGCGCCCTCGTTCCGATGGCCGGGAGAGTGTCTCTCGGTGAAATTCAGAGCGCAATCCAGATTCCCGTTTCTCTCCTCGTAACTCTTTCTCTCTCTTTCTCTCTCTCTCTCTCTCTCTCTCTCTCTCTCTCCCTCTCTCTTTCCCTAGTGGTTTCATTTTCAATGGTACGATACAATATTAGCCGCGTAACCGGCTAGGAAAAGCGGGGGTGTGCGAACGGATCTCTCTCTTTCTCTCTCCCTCCCTCCCTTTACCTCTTTCTCTGCGCCGGCAGCGACGGCGAAACGAGGGAACGATTGTTCGAGGATGGAGAAGAGAGACAGGGAGAACGCGTGGGCGGTAGCCGCGAGTGCAAAGAAAGTCTCCGCGCCAAGGCCGGCTTAATAATTCAAATCTCTCAGTACTCGAAAAATTGAATTTAATAATTCAATTCAATAGGAAAGCCTCCGGCCTGTTACGAGCCGCGGAGACCACTCGACCGGCAGAACCCGATCAAAAATGCAATATCCAGCTCGATTTCTTAATCCGATTGCCGCTTCGTTTTTATTCGCGGTGCTCTCTCTCTCTCTCTCTCTCTCTCTCTCTCTCTCTCTCTCTCTCTCTCTCTCTCTCTCTCTCTCTCTTTCTCTTTCTCTTTCTCTTTCTCTCTCTCTCTTTTTTATCTATCTTTCATCCCACTCTTGCCATTCGCCAGCTGTTTCCCTTTCTGTCCCGGTACTCGACTCGGCCCGACCCCGGCCCGACCCCGGCCCGACCCGGCACCCGCGTTTCGCGTTCATCTATTCATCAAACACTCGGCTGCTCGTCGCTGATGCGCGCGTAATTAGGCCATACATATGCGATACGGTCCGCGCCGAGTGCACCAAGATACAAAATTCAACGGTAATATCTGTTACGCTCACTCGGGAACGTTTGCTATATACGTTAGCCGGTCGTTTGCGAAATGAACGACGCGGAAAATGCGCGGAGTCTTGCGTGTAACGCAACGCCGGTCTAGTCGATCGAAGAGATGCGTTCGGAGCATTGCAATTTCCTGGGGAGATAGTGTATGCACCAGTGCATACAACAGCGAGCGCAACGGTATGCGTAACGTGCGCCGGTTTGTTGGGCTGTCGAACAAAATTGTTGGAACAGTTGTCAATACTAAAAGTGCTCAGCATCGCGCGTTATTAATGCAAATTGATTTATGGCAGCGACAGAATCGCATCTGCTAATATTGTATACAATTCTTATTGTAATTTGCTCGTCAATGAAGAATTCTGCCAAATGTTTCTGATGAAAATAGTTTATTTAATTGCAATAATTGTGGAAGAATAAATTGGAGACAAGTTCGGTAGTTCTAACATTATTGCAATTGTTTTGACTGCATAAGTTTCACAGAAGATCAACGAATTCTATGAGAATGTTTCAGTGAGGATTGCTTTCTTTTAGATGGTGAATTTTTATTTTTTCGATCTTGATTTATAGTGGAAATTCAATTTTTCGTACAATTTGTTTTTCAAAGACGACGATTAAAGAGTGGTCTAATAATAATGTTAATAAGACGAATGAACATTGGACGATGAAGTAGATGCGAGGAACATGCTATGGTTAACGTTTTTATTACGGGAATTGGATAATTAGATTTATGATTGTTGAGGCCATAATCGGAGCAACTGGAATACAATGTGATAAATTGGTTTTTGTATAGAGTAATTTAGAAGTTTTACTATACTTTTGAGTGGTTCGTCATGCACTAATGTCTCTGGAGTTTATAATAATATTTTTAAAACGTAAAGTATAAACAAATCAAATTAAAATTAACAATAAAAAATTGAGGTACATTAAATATCCCATTACTAACAAAGAAGGTTTAAGAATATATAAAATAAAATTACCGATTAACCAATTGAATAAACTTTCAACTATTGCCAGAAAATCGTCAAAACTATTCGTCCCACAAGACAAGTATAAAAGCATCCCCTAATTTACCGAGAATATCAACAAGATCAATCTGAAAGAAATACGTTTAAAAATAAAATGAACCTGATCAAGAAACATTTTAAAGAATGTCTTAACCACGACTCCCAAATAAATTCGCCAAACGCATTTGCCCTGGAGACTAAGTATAAACCATCCCCTAACCCAACGAGATCAAAATTCATCTCAAAGTAGCGGAATGAAATAAAATTGCCGAGTAAACGTTCGAATGTATCTCTTAGCTACGACTGGCATAAAATAGTCAGAAGGATCCGTCTCGCGAGGTTAACAAAAAAAAAATATATACATATAGCAGTGCTACATGCGTGCGAAGAGACGCGCATCCGGCATCGACGTTATTTTCCGGAGCGTAATGATAATCCCGCCGTGACCAGGCACGAACGATAAGAACGAAATTCCCGTCGGCGCAGCATCGTTCCAGGATTACGATGCGAGCAACCCAAATACATGATGCAACAGATCCCGATTCCGCTGTTGGCGGGCGCACGCGATCCCAATATCGATGGTTAAGAGAGGAGGAGGACACGGTGGTGGCAGGGCAGAGAAAACAACGGAGAGGAAGAGAGAAAGCGAGAGAGAGAAAGAGAGACAGAGAGGGCGAGAGAGAAGCAAACGGAGGAGGAGAAAAAAGATTGTGAGCCCCGGAGAGCCCGTGCGTAGATGTTCGAGTTAACCTCCGTTAACCTCGACCGTCCGGTCTCGTTGAATTCAATGCATCGGTGACGTCAAAACGTTGCTTTAATTCGAGCGTATCGGTACGAACGTCGGATCATTAATGGCCGGCACACGGTAAAACCACGAGCTATTTCGAGAAATACCGCGGGACGAAGATGCACGCCGGAAAAACGGATCTATTAATTGGAATGCCGCGTCGGCGAAACGTTTGACGTGGTAATCGGCCGAATATTGTGCACGAGCACCGTAAAATTGACTGCGATTGCTGCTCGAACCGCCTCCGGAGCCTCAACAGATATTTGTCGACTTAATTAAAATCGAAATTCCCATCGATTTTTCACGACCGCCGAGGCAGAACTCTATCGCCTTCGCAATCGTTCGCTTTCTGTTAGGTGATTGCAAAAGTTCCGGCTACGTTTCAAAATGAAACGCTAACAATTCGAAAACCCGCACATCCTGAAATAACTGATTTGTTCAGGAATTAAACAACAGTTTTTCAAAACTGTGATTTCGGAAGAAGGCCTTTAAATCGTTGAAAATTAACTGTCAACTATTGCGAGCCATCCGGTATAAATAACTTTTGAGATAATTAGTGTAGAGGTAGAACAATAATTCTGACCACGAGGAGTATACATAATCGAGCGCGCGATCGTGATATTGAACGCATTGAGTTCTGCTATTTCATTCGTAGAAACGATCAACGTTATTAATAGCCATTATTGGTCACTCGATAATGATGTTTTAACCTTACGCTATAATCTAGTTCGATTCAGCAGCAATAGATTGATACTCGGTGTCAATTACGCGATTATTGTTTCGATGTACTTCCACGAATTAAAGGGACAATCTCGTATCGAGAGAAGACGAGAATATACGAGAGCATAGGCTGGCAATTAGAAATGTAATCGTAATGAAATTCATTTTATGCAAGTTCCACGCAAGCGTTCCCTGCAAAGTGGAGTATAAAATCTACAGAAGAGAATCAGCGAAGCAGGAAATAAATTTCTAGACTCCTCGGTCCGCCTTCTACGCTATTCTTAGGCTATTATCAAGAAAGAGTTCAGCAATCGTGGAGCATTCAAAGCACGAAAGCAATTCCGCGTGTTTAATCAAGCGATACCTTTGTTAAACGGTTGGCTGATGTAATGCGGAACAATTTCCTGCAGGCAGAACGACCATTTTAATAGATGAATTACAGAGAAGCTGCCCGCCACAAAAATTCCGTGAGCCGCGGCGGCAGTGGCGGTGGCGGATGGAACAGGAACGGGAACAGCTGAATAATTTCGAGCCAAAATTCTTTCCCCCATTTCCATTCGACGGCATGAAATTTTCAAGTCAAATTTGACGCGCGGTAATCGCGCGAAGACAGTCCGCATTTTCCCAGCCACCTCCCATCTCTCTGTCGAGGACGACGACCTGGGCAATTTCGCGGGGGAATAGGCAATCGTGAATCGGCTCGGGGACCAAAATAAATTTCCATTCACGATTATCCTGGCAATCGGGACGCGCGGTCGCGGATTCAATGAATTCATTGCCGGACGATATAGCCGGCCCAGTCGGGCTTCTGTCGCATCGCGCGTTCGTTCAATGAGAAAGAAACGAAAACGGTACTGTCAATGCCAGAAAGTATCGGTCCCGCTGGCCAAACATAGATCTCGTATAATTAGAAACGAAGGGGCGGCCGAACTCTCTCGACGCGTTACGAACGGACGCACAGATAGAGAGAAAGAACGAAAGAGAGAGAGAAACGGAGTAAGACGAGAGACAGCGAGGAGAGAGAAAGAGAGAACGAGAGAAGGAAGGAAGACTCATCGCGCACGTACACCGGCAAACTATGCCAAGCACACTTGTGCAACGAGAGACCCGCGGCCCGTTAATATCCATCCAAGAAGAATGACCAAGCGATCGTGACGAAGCACGCGGCTCCATTGACGACACAAGATCTTCCCCTCGTGTGTGCCGGTCGACGACGATTTTATTTCTGTAATCGGGATCAGCGGAATTTTCTGTCCGCTGCTCGAATTACCCGCACAATAATCTTCTATGAGCGATACCCTCTATAGGCCGCTCTAACAGGAATTACGTAATAACAGTTAACTCTCGGTTAAATGTAGAACAAATCGAGGGGAGAGGAATTCCAACTATTTTCGCCTGTTGGTTCGCGTGGGGAAGAATAGCGGAAAGGATCGGAGAATTTCTATTTGGAAAGAATGCCGATCTGGGTAAATATCGTCGGAAAAACCGGAGGTTTATTAAAAGGTAAACGGCCAATGCAGATTATTTGCAGGAAATGATTCACTCTTTTTTTTTAGGATTGTTAGAACGCCGATAGTTCTATCGGTTTTTGGTTTAAATATTCTTAAAGTTGAATAAAGACACGCGAAATTATAATAATACATATGTACGTTCAATAAAGAGGCGATCGAAGATTTTATCGATAGAAGAAAAAATTACAGCGAATATCCACGCGGAGTAACCAGTTTTAACATAGTTGAAGTAATTAAGGAATATGGCTGAATCAAACTTTTCCTAATTCCTTAAACCACACTCGATGGCGTACCACGGATGGAACTGATTGCATTCAGCAAAAATTATCCAATTTTTCGGGTTGCAGTAATAATAGAATTATAGGCACTTTTCGTAACGCTAGCACACAAATTTAAAAGGCCATTTTAGACAGAATTACTATAATAAGACAACGTCTACCAAACTTGTAATTTGAAAAGTTAGATGAAGAATCCCACGAAGTAATAAACCCGAAGATTAAGTTTATATTTAGACGTCGAAAGTTGCGAATTTTCAATTGCACAAGCGCGCCAACAAAAGCAATTCTACTTCTTCGGCGTTCTCCGTTGTAGAATATCATAATCTGCAGTCACGCATCGCGCAGGATTCGGAAATGTTCGAATCGTGACGGATTCGTGGGTCTTCGAGGGTGGTAAACTTTCCCGCGAATAATCCGCAAAGACTTCGAGTGATTTGGCAGCGGTCGAATTACAGGCTTTATATATAGAGGCCGGGATCCGTTGATTAAGAATCGCGATTAGTATTTATTTCGGTCGTGTTTGGGCTGGATTCCACGCTGCTAAACTTGGCGTGGCTTGGTAGCCTGCTGCAACCTACTCTATTAGCCCCGATAACCCTAGCGCGGTGTGATGGTAAAAGGTTATAGGCATTGCTCGAATTTGATGTTAGGTTGTTGGGTCACCGGGCTAGAGCCAATTCTGAGGATCAAAGTCGCATCGGCTCTTTGCGGGGATCGCTCCTCCAATTGTCGCAAGGTCGGCGAAACTCTTTGACTCTTCTTCTCCGCGAGACGAACCGCAATGACTCCAGCTCTTTGTTTTTTCAGTTTGTCGTCGAGTGTGCGTTTGGTGTGCTTCGCGACTGCGAGGAATTGTGGCTGAGAACATAATTGCACAAAGATTCGCTGTACAGCGATCGCTCACAGCGATTCGC
>CM052090.1:5278839-5303450 GCA_028453745.1 Agapostemon virescens | reverse complement strand
AATTCTCGGTGCGAGAGACTCGCAGAAAACAATTCATAGCACTCTCTACCCGTCTCACATTTTCAATTTTCATTTGTTAAATTCAACTGCAATTAAGCTAATAATCTTGAGAAGAAGCGTAACAATTCCAGCTCATTGTCATTTCATTTTGTTGTCGGGTTTGCATTTGATCCTGACGCTTGGCAATTTCGAGGAATTGTAGCAAAGAAAATAGAGAATTGTGGTTGCATCGATGCAAAATTCTCAGTGCGAGAAACTCGCAGAAAACAATTCATAGCACTCTCTACCCGTCTCACATTTTCAATTTTCATTTGTTAAATTCAACTGCGATTAAGTTAATAATTTCAAGAAGAAGCGTAACAATTCCAGCTCATTGTCATTTCATCTTGTTGTCGGGTTTGCATTTGATCCTGATGCTTGGCAACATCGACGAATTGCAGCAAAGAAAATAGGGAATTGTGGTTGCATCGATGCAAAATTCTCGGTGCGAGAGACTCGAAAAAAATGACATTGTAGATGAATAGAAAAATTGAAAAAATAAGCTAGATCACTATAGATTTCTCTTGATCAGAATTTCGTGCGAATCGGAGTGATTCAAGCTGTTCGGCTGTCTTTTTATTTCGTTGTCGGGTTTGCATTTAGCATTGACGTTTAGCGACTGCGACGGATTGCGGCAGAGAAGCAGATTGGATCTCTTCGAAATTTTTGGAACAACGAGTCCGCCGAAACGCAGGGTGAGGGATTAAACGAAATTTATTGGTCGGTAACAAGCTCCTCCAAATAACCTTTCGAAAACCGTTGCCCCTGATAGGCCAGCGGGAAAAAAAAAAGTGATCGAAAACCAGCGACGCATTGCACCAGCGCTAGAATACAAAATGTTCCGGATCATGGATTCCAAATTCGCTGAGCAATTATCGTTGTGGAAAACGAAACGCCGACTTCCAATTAACGTATCGCATTTGCCGGCTCGTTCGTTTTTTCTTCGATTTACGAACAGAGCGGTTGCGCCACGGACTTAGGGGAAACGCTTCTGTCGATCATACGCCGAACGGATGTTGCATGTAAAACGATTTTAATAAAGTACGCGAACGAAAGTGTATAACAGTCTTTCGGTTCGTATGAAATTTCATGATCGTATGAATTTCGAAAGTCGTATGAATGTTTGATAAGAGTTTTATACGTCCGTGTATGGTACAATGGACGATTCAATTTGATTTTCAGGTACGTGAGCTGGAACATTTTCAAACTGGTCGACCGCTAGGCGGAAGAATAGAATTTCAATCACGAGAGAGGCTACTAAACTATTCGTGTAGACCGAGAGCAATTGAATTCGAGAGTAACGAAGGTAATAAGAATTCACGGTTTCGAATGTACGACGGTCATAAATTCTATCCTTAAGCTAGCCTCTGCACAATTAACTGTTTCACTCGGTGCGATTGCATTTGGGATGTCTCGATAGAGCCATTAACAGGGAGGCGCGCCAAAAGTCGATTCATCGAAGAACATTCAGACACTTTTTCACGAACTTGCACGCCCCCACCTTCGTGTCGACCCGTGCACCCGAATTCAGAACCATTTAACACAGATCGAACCTCGGTACATCCGGTTCCAGAAAAGACAGCATTGTCTTTGCGTAAACACGACTGCACTTGAATGCGCGACTCTCGAATCGTTAATTCCATGGACAACATTTTCAATTGCGCTTCACCGTGCTTAAAGTATCAACGATTCGTCTTCAAGACGGAAAATAGTGTCGTAGGTTGAACAACGTCTTCGGGAAACCCTTTATTTCAGATTAAGTTCAATCTCGAATTTTAATTCGTGTCCGTCGATGACAAAAATTTTTGCTACCATTTAAAATAGGTAAGTTAGCAATATTTAAAAAATATTTTAGAGAAATTGAAATTTTCCAAATATATTGGTACAGGTACTCGAAGGAAGAATAATACGGATGTTTATTTTACACGAAAATCGCAGGCTACGTATGATAACGTTTTCGCGAATCGTCCGACTGGTAGATCGAAGCACGAAGTCATTTAAATAGATGATCTCTTAATGAATCTCGTAGACGCGGATTCGTAGATCATAAATCACACAAGGAAATGATCTCGCTTTGAAAGGAATACGCCGCAAAACATTTTCTTTAACCAAGATAAATAATCTTCGGCGTGGAAACGCAAAAGAAAAATGCTGCGCGGCGTGGGTTAGAGAAATGTACGAAGCAAAGTTCGCTACGTTCTCACGTAATTTTTCTCTGATCATTCCGCCATTCATCATTCGTTTTTCATTTAGATTAATCACCTGTCGTTGTGTCTCCTGAAAAAGAGAAAGAGAAGAAGAGCAAAGAAAGAACGACACGAAGTAGAAAGAAAAGGACACGATGGAGATGAATCGCTAAGTGCGTCTCGATAACCACTTCCAGATTGTACCGGGCGTGGCATAAAGATATATATGCGACTAACCGACACGAGCGCGAGTGCTCTTCATGGTGTGACTATTTCGAGTCGTGGCTGGGTGTCCGTTCGAAAACATCCGTTGGCCACGCGTCAGAACGCCGTTCATCATTATTCCGAAGAAATCACACTATTTTCGAGCGGGGCTGCCTCGAACCACAATTCTCAAACGCCGAAGAACGGTCGAACACGAGGGAGTGAAATATCGTTAAAACGGAAAACGATTGGGGAAGTATAGCCGCGAAAATTGTCGAGCTTGTTTCTGCAAATACTATTCTTATACATTTATACATATTTATTTTCAAAGACAAAGTCTTATCATTGATTCAGATAATTTTCATTTGTGATAATATTAGATCATCGTATTTACGAACTATAAACCATTTCCAGACGAGGATTTTTTAACGTATTCAATTAAAAAAGTCGATTCTGCGTCGAAGTGTGAAATAATGAAGAAAATAAACGCGTTCTGAATTTTGCTTACGCACATAATTAGATTATGCGTTTAAAACTTTAGGAATTAGATGCATATCTAGCTCAGTTCTTCTGGAATCAATCTTTTTATCACTGAAAAAAATGTTCTTCCGCTTTATTTTCTAAGGCAGAAGCTGTGTAATGATTATTTACCTCATCAGCTTCCATTTTATGGCGTAAGAGACTCGTCAAAATAGTTCCTAACACTGTCCACCTATCGTAGACGCCAAGTTTTCATTTAAAAATACGCTTCCAATAAAATTGTAAAAGATAGTTTATCCCAGGTTGAAAAGTCTCGATATCGTCTACTTGAATTTTACGTTACTTTGGACATACGGGCAGGTACAAAAGCCTGCGATATTGTCTACTTAAATTGCATAATCGATTGGTTTTTTGCTTGCCCGTATTCCAGCGGTCTCATTAGGCGATCAGAGAGCCCGGGGAGCACAGTATCACAGAAGAAACGAGTTCCTCGGTCAGGGCCTTCGCAGGAAACGATTAACAGGGACGAATGTACTGTAGCGCATCCTCTGGGTTCCCGCTCCAGGAAGAAATCGTCGCGGAAAAAGGGAAGAGGAAACGACGCCGTGCCGGAGCGTTTGCGTACAAGCAGCCTTAATTTCCAACGTATATTTAAACTCCTTAAGCCGGCTGTTTTTCAGCGAGCACCACCTTTCTCTCCCTCCCTCTCTCCCTCCCTCTCTTGCTGTCTCTCTCCTTTAACCGTCCTCCCTATCCACGGCCATTTTCCTTTTTCTCCTCTTTCCCCGGGGCCGGTGTTTGCCCACTTTGGCCCGCGGCGAACAAGAGACAAACTCCTCCATACGGAAAAGGAAACTTCCGTCCTGTCGGCGGAAATGAAACGTCGAGGCTCGGCAACCTCCTAGCGTAAACGCCGTTCCGTCTCTCTCTGTCCCCGTTCAACCACCCCCTTCAACCCCTCGAGTTCCAACCCCCGGAATTCTGGATGCTCATCGGGGAACGTCCGCCCCGTTTTCCCCGCGTTTCGATTTACTCACGGCACAGCGGTCTATTAAACCGTGGGAGGACCGAATACGGCGAATAAATTGCGGGGGAGTATTAGTATTCGTTCGAGGATGTTTCGAATAAAGTTCGGACGTCGAATTTCGGTCTCAGCACGGCCCCGCCTAGTTCCGCGGTGCCCTCCGCCAAGGAATTTACCGATCTTTCCGCTAGCGCTGACTCGATTATGCGACTAGGCGACACGCAGCGTTATAACCTATCGTCCGGAAGATCGCGAATCTTTTCGAGAGCGTCTGTTGCTGTACCGGTACCTTCTTAGAAATCGGGAATGCCGTTTAATACGACAACGAACAATTGAGAATGAATATTGAGAATCAATATCGACGTGGAATTTTAAAGATGATACAATACGTCGGAGACACCGTGAACGAATATTGGCACAGCTTTTCGGGTATCGTTCTCTTGCAGTTTAATATCGAGTCAGTCTCGTTACAAGGAGTTCAAAGAGAAGCTATTCGACACGGATATTATCCACTTTCCTTATATCGAAATAAAATTCTATTCCTCTCCTGTCAATATTTAAGCGTTAAAGAGAATCGAGATGCATAATGAACATAAATTTTCTCTCTCATCTTGAAGATTCATTAGCAAGAATAAATTTCGCTGCAGATATGAAAAGAGTCGTGCAAGAGGAAAATTATGTTTCACAGAAGAAACTGTACAAATTGGTATCGATCGAAAATGTTTCCATCTTGCTAGACATTTTATAACGAGTCAACAAAAATTATGTAGGCTAATATCGCAACACTTTCTTTAAAGACTATCTAAGTTTTAAAAAAGGAAATATTCGCACTATACGTTAGTATTGCATTCACGGGAAGAAACGAACAGAAGTTCGTTCCAAGGAAGAATCAGCAGCCTCGACGGTCATCGAAGAACCGTAAGAGAGTATAGAACGCAAATTGAACGAATAACGACACAAGTCTGCGCGATAAGTGCCCGGAGAACATCGTACCCGAGGAAGCCACGAGGAAAAGAATTTTTCCATGGCCAGGCATCGCCACGATTTTCCCTCGGCGAAGAGGGCCGGTATCGCGAAAGAAAATGGAATTTAGAGCAGTGCGAGGGGCGAAGGGGAAAAGGCCAAGAAGCTGCGAAACCAGAACGGGAGCAGCGACTAAAAGCCAGTCCCAGACACCGTGTATTCAAGAGGTTAATTCTTTCGTGGTGGTTTCGCAGTGGAACGAGGCCGTCGCAGGCTAGACACCGCAAGTTCGAAAGCTGCGGCCCTCGAATAATGCAACAATCGTGTTCCGGGAACCTGAATCCAGTGTCGGTGGCCTAACCGCCAGACCCCCGTTCCATGCTATAGATATTGCCGAAACATGTGGATGCAGTCAGGACCAGCGCGGCCTAATGTAACCACCTTTGAAGGCAGCTTTGAAACGAGGAAGGATCGGTTACTATCCCGGCGAACCTTCTGCACCGCTTGTTCTTCGTTCCACTTCCGAAAACCTTTGACCGTGCGGCTTGATACCGGCTTGATGTCGTTCTGTTTGTGCCAGTTTCTTCTCGGTCTCGTGTTTGCTCGAATCCAGCTTCCTCCGGCAGCAGACGTCGCTATTTTTCTTCGCGCAGTTTCTTATTTGTATTTCAGTCGCCTCGCCCCTCCCTCCCTCCCTCCATCTCGCCGTTTCCATCCCTTCTGCCGTCGTGCTTCCCCGCAGTAAATCAGCCTGGACCAGGCTGCTGATGCGGCTCGCGCATCCAGGACTCCGAGTTGATCTGACCGGCCTCGAAACTCGCCGAACTAGGTTGGACCACGTCAAATCCGAATTGCTGGTCCTCGACCAGCCCCGGGCTACCGCTGACATTCGGAAGTCTTTTTGAAGCCACCCTGTGCGCTTTCTACCGCACCACCGAAAAATCCTCCGGCCTTGTCTCTCGATTTCTAGCATCCTCGATGGATTACATTTACTCCACATTCGAGGTGGCTTGTTGACGAAACGTTACAGCTCCTTCGCGAGCTCCTGTGTTTTTACACCGAGGATTTTTATAGAAATTGGGATGGTTCGGGTCGGAGACGGCTGAACAATCTGAGATTGCAAACTCTAATAAATCTTGGAGCCTTTTATGGAAATTGTCTTCATTCCGGGGTCCCGGACTGTGTGCACATCCATTTCTTGTTTTAATAATCCTACCGGGTTGGACGGAATATAACAGCACCTTTGAACTGTTTAAATATTTTCACTTGGCAAATTTAACGAAATTTAATGACGTCGTTTTGTAAAATATATAAGAGACCTGAGGAAGATTTAAGAACGAACATACTACAAAACATTCTACTACGACGTTTGATTTGACGATTCTGCTAGTACAATTTGTAAATCGATAAAAATTGCAAGAATATGCTCTTCGGTTCTACCGGTTCGATTCTATTAAACCGCAGACGCCCCAATCATCAAAGTAGAAGATTCTATAATTTTTCCAGAGTCAACAGAGGAGATACCGAAGAAGCCAAGGAGCCCGATGGTGCTCCGATCGGCGAAGGGTCTTTCAGCATCGATACAGACTACTGACAAAGGATCCTCGAGGAACCATTCGCGTGAGGACGTCGGGCTGTTGGAATCGCAGCGATAGAAATTCTGATTTCCCAGAGGCGCAAGTCGCGCTCGCCGACGGATTCTCTCGGCGCCGGGGCGAGCGAAGCGGTTGGTTCGATTTTTCCGTGTGCATACATAGTTTCTTGTCTTTCGTAGAACACCGCAGGATCGCAGATTCGCAGGATCGCAGTGGCGCAGGTTCGTCGTGGATCCTGGTGTTTGACCTCGGTGGCCAGCGGAGGGAGTTCGCGAAACACGCGAAATGTTTCCTCGCGACCCGGCCCTCAGACTGCTACCTTTCAGCCCCCTCTGTGCCCCTTTTTAGGGGCGAGTTCTGCCCCCCGCGTGCCCCGTCCCGCTCGATCCGCCCGCAGTTTTTACCAGCCACGAAACCTCAAACGTACAAAGGCGGTAGTCGAGCAGGAGGATCCGAAAGCGGAGTGCGCGGCTTTGACTCCGCTATGCGGGCCGCAATTCCACGGCCAGGCTCTGCCTCTCCTCTTCAGGCTTGGCCATCCCCCTTCATCCCTTTTCAGGGAACGGGAACACGAGCCGGCCCCGGAACTGCCTCTCTCTCTTTCTCTCTCTCGCTCTCTCTTGCTCTCTCTCTCCTGTACCAACGATTCCGGATAGTCCGCATTTGGCCCACGGTCGGAAAGTTTTTCCAGGAACTTTTGTGCCCGTCCACGATCCTCACCCTCGCCGCCAATGCGGAAAAACACCGTGAGAGAGCCCCGCTCGACCAGAACCCTCGAACCACTAGACAACCGGCGGACGGCGAATCAGCGAAAATGTATTTTCGAAACTCCACAGCATCCGCCGCCTTTATTTTGCAGACGAACGGCCGACTTCCTACCCCCGCGATCGGAGATTTATTTGCCAGAGAGTTATCGGCGTCCAACCTCCGGTGATCGCGTGCATGTCGCGTGTACTCCGCGATAATAGCGATCTCTGCGGTTAGGGGTCGGTTCGAAGGTGCTCGGATTTTACTGGTAGGAGAAGTTCAGCCGTGGATTGGGTGGAGTATTGTTTGCCAAAGTGTGCGATCAGTGATTGTTGGAATCATTTTAAGCTGCTACCATTTCGGAGGATATTTTAATAAAATCTTAACTAGGTTCTAGGTACTGGGAGATTGTTTATCAATTTAACCGTTAAACTAACGAATTTATTTAACGAAGTAAATACCTCAACTAGAATTATTGCAATTATAATTTCTTTTTAAGGAATTTATTTTTTAACGTGGATAAATAATTCTGTCACCTGTATATGGGTAGCATTGCTGTCAAAGTGTTAAAACGAGTATGAAGCGAGAATGCTATTAATTTTTAATTAATATTTAGTTAAAATTAATGTTTATGCGGCAAGTTTCAGAGTGCTTGGTACAAGCGGATATAGTGTGATTCAATTGAGAAAATATATGTATAGAAGAACGAATAATGTTTTTACATATGACGATTATTTTTTGAGAACGAGTTTCAAAGTTCCCCGGATTCGCGTATCCCAGCGAGAAGTAGAATTGGTCAGCCACGTTCAGACACGTCGGACGATTCCTATTCATCGGCACGCGAAGAAACAAAAATTACAAATTCCATGATAACTAATAATTATTATATTAAATAATGACAATCAGTTATAAATATTAATAGATAAATCTCACAATTTAAAAAATTTTATAAAACAATTTAAACCCCGAAATCTAATTTCATCGGTTCGCAGAGGTTGCTCCTCGTAATTTGAATAAACTTAATCTTTCTTCAACTCACGATTTACGACGTTGTAGCCATTAGCATATGCGTGCACAAGATCCACCAGTTATTATACCGAGATACTGATATTTATTACACATAGTACTCGCAGTCATTCGTAAAGTCGGGAGACTATCGCGGCAGTCCAAAGCGTAGGAACAGTGTCGCCGTTCGGAATTGTAACGAAACATGCACAAGAACGTTAAAAATGCAGTTGACGAACGTATAAAAACAGTGTTAATTCTTCGAATCAGCGATTACTACAACTTTCGCGGAACAGCCCGTACACCCGGCCGACACAGTTATTATTTCTATCATGTAATCTCTACAGCTTGTCATTCGTGTGCGTAATCTTCTAATTACGCGATGAACGAACCGCAAATCGGTGCACGAAATTTATTACCGGTGACATTCGGTGAGAAGCGATAAAACTCGCCAGGCTAATGATGTCATTTACTGTGTCGGCTCTTACACACGAAATACATTACGCTATCTCCGGTAGTATATAACTTTTCTAGCCGCGATCTCGGCTCGCCTATTTTTTTCTTTCGTTCGCTATCTGCCGGCGGGCTTGCGTTCGCTGAAATCGTAAATGACATTTGTGTGACTTAATTCGCGTAGTCACCGGTCGGCAAAGGCATTCTCGCCGAGGCATGCAATCTCTTCAAGTACCTTGTTAATGTTGCACGCATGCTCGTTGGCTAATGTCAAGCGCGTGCACCTATATTTGTTCCCGGTGTGTATCGATGTGTGGACGTAACAATATTTGCGTGGCTTAGTTGCGTGAGTTACACGGAGAGTTAATTACGAACGTAAGATACGAGTGTTTACTGCGACACTGATTTCCTTTGCGCCGCCGTCGCTCTGCGGTTTTTCGACTGCGGTCGCTTTCATCCTCGGCTACCACTTATTTGTTTTGTATTTTTAACCGGGAACAACCGGCACGGAGTCGCGGCCACCGACGCTCGCTCGCTGATCCGTAGAAATTAATCAATCCGGGAACCCGGCCGTGCGATTTCACTCCTCGTTTGAACTCGAGAACTTGCGGCGACGTTTGACGCTCAAAGATCTGACTAATCCGAGCAGCAAGTACTCTCCGCAATATAGGAGATATTTTCAAGGTACCAGACGATCGCTGAACTATGCATTTTTAGGGAAACATCCGTTTGTACTTCTGGATATTACGAGATCAGGGTCGAGCAGAATTTGATTCCTCATGGCAGTAATTTTGCGAAAAGCACGACCTTTAAACTTTCCGGTTTTGTCCGAAGATTATCTAAATCTCCGCTTTCTATTCAGATGTACCATTTAATTTTTGACAACGCTTCTTGAATAGCATCTCATTTTGCATATAAATTAAAATTGCTGAATCCACTTTCGTCGAGATACGGAATGGTAACTGGACTCTAAATTTTCCACAAATTTAAGGTTATGCAGTGAAATGCCACGAAACTGGGGTAGAAAAGAATTCGCTGGTCCGCACTAGTAGCTTTGGTAGGTACACCAGCAGACTGTCAAACTATCTATTATTATTTTAAAACCCTGGACACGTACAAATACGCGAGACTCGCGATCGAAGTCGCGATTTCTGCGCCACTGAAATATTCCATTTTGTACTTGAAACCGTTCCCGGGAGAAGGATCGATCGGAATTTCTTGATCCCCGCGATGCCAGGCGAGCTCCTCGAGTAAAAGTGCCATCGACCCTGCGCCCTGCGCTTTCTTCCAGCCCTCGTGAGAATCTCCGTTTCCTTTTTTCCCGGGGATCCGTCATTTACATTGTGCGCATCCGTCGTTTACGGTTCGACGTCGGTCGACAATGGTCGCAACAATGCTCAAACGTGGAACGCGAGGTGACGTTTAAACGACAGCCTGGTTCTGGATCGAGGCAGAAAAGGGGTGAGACGTGGGCGTAGCAGAGAGCCAGGTGGCGAGCAAAGATGGATGCGGGACGTGTAACGGAGAAAGAAGGGAAAATAATAGAGTTTGCAACGGGAACGGAACGAAAAGGGGTGAAGAATCGAGCGACGAAAGAGTTGCGAGCGAAGAGAGAAAAAGAGAGAGAGATAGAGAGATAGGTAGAGAGAAAGGGGTTGCGACTCTGTGTGTGCGATTGTCAGCGTGCAAACCAAACCCTGGCTGTCGCAAATATTCGACTTTTGTTCTCTGGCCGAGGTCGAGGGGCGACGCAGGGCTGCTCGGAGGTGGAAAGAAGGGTCGGTTGATCCGATTAAATGGCATTTGATAAATTCGCGCGCGCATAGAACGGGTTACATCGACCGCCACCGCGATAATTAAAACGTAGCGACCACTCCCACGGACATAACTCTTATTATTCCCTCCGGCGGCGCACGGGGCGGCCGATTTTTATCGAACTTTCTGCTGGAAGGTGTAAATGAATGCGCCCGGATCCGAATCGCACGCAGGGGCATTCTATCGGAATGGTTACGATACTTTCTGATAGATGAATGCATTAAAGTTTGACGCGCGGTGCGCGCCTGCAGCTGGACTTGAAGAGGTAATTTCATTGAACCGGGTTAGGGTCATTTTTTACCGGTGACGGGCGCGGCGAGATTAAAAGCGCCGCGATTTCCCAGCGATTGTTCTCCGGATAATTGTTTAACCCTTCCAGAACGACGCCTGGTTCTTCGCTCCTTTTTACGAGACCGTCGCTGCGCGTTCTGATGGATGTTACCTCAATATGAAAATTAATTATTATTTCTTCGTGCGTCCCATACATAGCTATTACACGTTGATGGGAATAACAAATTCTTCGTTGAGTCGCTATTTAATCCTTTCAGAACGACGCAACGTTATGGGCAACTTTAAAGAGAATTCAAACAACGTAATTTCTTCAGCTTCTGGAACAATAGTCAAGATTAATCCTGACTATTATAAATAACCAAATATTTATTATTCCTCCGTCGCTCGAACATCGATTTTCTTCCACTGCTATCTAAATATAGGCTCTTTAAGTGGAGGATGCAAATAAAAGACTTAAACCGACTTTGTCGATTAACATTCTATTAAAGTGCACAAGAGATATATACTTATACTGCACCAGTATACGTTTTCACCTTATTAAGATCGTTAAAGGAGCCAAAAAGTTTGTAATTTGTTTTTTGTTCTTTGCAATAGTTGCGAACAATTTCTATTTCACAGAAAGGTCAAAAAAACATACCGCGGAATGTAAAGGATCGATAAGGAAGCGAACATTCGGTGTTAAAAAGTGTGGAGCGAACGATATCAAAGGGCACGGTTGATCAACGATGGCCGACCAGACGACCAACATGTCCCCGAAAACTAAACACAGGGCTTGTCGATGAAAACCGTGATGTCCGCTAATCGCATGTAAATGCGGAACGATCCGCAGCGACCGCAGAGCAACCATTACAAACCCCGTCGATCGGCAAACTTTCCGCGAGCGCTGCGGCTTTCTTTAAATAGTCCTCGCCGCGAGGCTATTTATACGGCGGCGACGCGTTCGATAATCATTGCGTCAGAACGATTGATTTCACGGATTCGAATCGCAACGGCGACAGGGAAGAGGCAGGGCCCCCGACGAGCCGATTGCGATCGCCTTTCTCTCGAGTCGTTTGAACCCGGGCACAGGAATAATTCCAGGTGGGTAATTTGTCCGGAGGGAATGATTTACGAGTTTGTCGCCGGTCGGACGCGCGAACGGGAAATTACAGCCGATTCCGTCGATACGGATCGCTGGACATTGTTCCAGGTGAAATGGAAAATGCGGATGTCGATAAACATCGCGTTAAGAAACGCGAGATCGCTTGGATAGCGTTAACGACGTCCGCGAGACACACCGCGTGAACTGTGAAATGCCCTGTTGCTCGTTAAAGGAGACACGAAGGAGCGAAGAAGCGCTAAATCGACGAACATTAGAGGTGGAAATCTTTCCTTGTTACCGAGCCCTGTCCACGGGCCCCCGACGAGCTTATAACGAGGTGGTTGCGCGTCTGCTAGCCTGTCGTACGTTCGAATCGACGCAAAAATGCCGGGGACGTCCTATGGACGAGTCTCCGATACAGAACACTTCTGCTTTAAATTAACTCGAACTACCTGACGCTGCAATTACAATCGGGAATATGCAGGCTTGCAATCAAATCCTAACTGTCTATAATTATTCTTAGACCTGGGAGGAGTCTGTCGTACTTTTGCTTGTTCATCCACCTATTGCAATCTCCATCGGCTCGACTCTCTCATTCCAGTGTAATTCGAGCATACTTCCGTTTAACCGATATCGTTGTTTTGAATTTAGATTCCTATCAGCTTTTATCTTTAACACTAAACCTACCGATCAGTAAACTTGGCTAATGTAAATTGTCCTATAAAAGTGACAAGAATGAATTTATTCGGACTTTGTGGAATTTTTATTACAATGTATGTTGGAATAGAAAATTCCATCGAATCAATTTCTGCGGAGAGAATTTTATAACGTCAGTAATTGTAAAATAGAAAATCTTGAAAGGGTCATTTGACCCCTTATGGTAGGTTTAGTGATAATACAATTTAACACGACTGAGTTATAAAATTCGCTGGAGAATTATTCAGATTTTCTGTAATTTTTATTACGACGCACGATCGAATAAAGAAATGTATCGATTCAATTTCGACGGAGGCAATTTGGTAACTTCAATAATTATAAGATAAAATCTCTGCAAAGGGTCGTTTGACCCCCCTGTGGTAGGTTTAGCGTTGATAGTGTACTGCAATACTTTTTGCAATACTCGCCCTCATTATTTTGTATTTAACGTTGTATCATTTTATGCTATCGGGGTCTTTCGTTTTCTATGGCATAAGTGGTACGCCCCCTTAGCGGGGCCTCTCGGCCGTTAACCCCTTGGCCTACGACTTATTTTACAATAACAGTGATTAGACTTTCTTGGTCCTCCGCAGAACGACAAAAAGAAAAGACAAATTTGTAGTTACCGAGTGTCTAGCTATTCTCCAATGACCGTATACGATCAACAATTAAATGAAATGTTAATTCCGTTTAAAGAAAATTAAGTATATACATGTTTAGAAGATTCAGTTCGAAATTAAGTGTAAAACTGTCTCAGGAAACCCAGAGAACTTTGTAGGATCGTTGTACACGATTTTTAGAGGAAACCCGTTGAATCTTAATTTTTATCGGAGATTTCCAAAATGCTGGGAAGCACGCCGGTTTTGCCGTTCCCTTTTCCACGGCAAGTCGGAGATAAGTCATCGAGCGTCTAGCTGCCGGTGATCGATAAATCCGCAGCGGTTCATTACGAATCAGGCGGGTCCTCATTTATCCGTCGAATAGATCAGAGTCAAGTTGCTCCGAAAAAATGGGGGAATCGCCGTTGCCTTCGGAGCCGAGGAAAAGGACGTTGGAGGACAATCCCGAAGACAGATTGGCCGGGAACAATCGCGGCCGGGGGCTCTCCGGCTGGTCTTCTGGATCCCCCTTTTCCTTCGTTCTTAACGACGCGTTCTTCGACTTAACGTATCGGCGTAACGAGTCTAATCCGTCGGGTCGACGTTCCCCGTGAATCGGCCAGACGGACGACACCCTATCGGTCGACCGCAAGAAAATGAAAGAGGGAGACCACGGCCGGTCCCTCGTGTACGCTCTGAATTCATCAGGCAACCTCTAATCTCGATATCATCGATAACAATGTCATCCGCGGACAATAGACAGAGAGAAAGAGAAGCAGAGAACGGCGGGTAGACAACGGGATCGATCCATCGGTGCGTGCTCGGATGGAAAAGATTGTCCGATTCGACTTTGCAAGAACACGACACACCTGACGCGATCAATTAACGGTTTGTCGGATAGTTGTGGTGTGAACGGATGAGATACGTCAACGGACGTATTCTGCTGTCGAAGAAGATGAAAGAATTGGAGGAATGAGCGTGGAAGAAAAATCACTTTGCATATTCACCCGGATTAAAATAAAGAATGTCGTATGAGCGGATATGGATGTCGTGGAAACAATAAATCAAAATAAAGCGATTCGTGTTCCCGAATATCGTTTCACAAGAGACGCAGCTTGAACAGTTGCATACGCTTTGAGTTACTGTATTTTCAAGAAAATAACATCAGCTAGGAAGAAAACAGACAGCGAATTTCGTGGCTGTGGTTTTATAAAAACTGCGAGCATCGTACAGGAGTGCTTGGTTCAACCCTTAACATTCCAACGACGCTTCTGGGACGACACTAAAAATTTCCTAAAAATTTTATCTTCTATCCTTTTACATTGTTACGTTTGTATTTCAGAAATCTGTCAAAATTGTAGTGTTCCGTGTACGTGTAATGGAAATAAACTTAATATGCGCGAAAGGAAACGAATCGCGTACTCCAACGACCGGAAGTAAAATTCTCGAGGATCAGGATATATGTTATTTTTCTATCAAGAAGAGGAGATGAAAGAAATCTAGCAAATTAAAGCGTATCAAGTTTAGCACAATTTAGCAGAGAATGCTGTAGGTTATTTCTGAAGAGTATCGTTCGGATCGAACGGTGCTAGGGAAGAATCGTCCTAGGGCAAAGGGCCGCTTTCACCTAGGGTCCTCTGGAGTGGCGATTGTCTGGCTGCCACTCTTGAAAAAAGCCCGGCGGAGGACCGGGGCCGGGACACGGTGAGCACCATGGAGGCCAGGGTGCTTTCCGGCGAGGTGCCCGGTAGCCCAGGGAGCAACAGCACGTGCCGAGAATACTTGAGAAGCTGGATGTGCCCCTTTCTCGCGGGGTGCGCCGGCCCAGGATGAGTTCAAGAGAAATTTATAAAGGCCTACGTGCTCTCCAGGCGACTCTGCCTGTGATACTTTATGGCAGTGTTTTGTTTCCACGGGAGGGGCGCGGGCTGATGGGGCCCTAAAGCGTCGCTCGCAGTCGGTTTACAGGGTTCATAAGACGCGACGTGAATTCGCCCGTGGCTCCCGAACCAAGCACCCATCTCCGCGTCTCCCTCTCTCTTCCTGTGCTTCTCTTTCTCGTTCTGCCCCCCTCTTGCTCTCTCTCTCTCTCTCTATCTCCATCTCTTTCTCTCTCTCACTCCGAGCAGAGAGTTTATTGCACGTGCAAGATTCTTCGGGCTCCGGGGGATGCTCGTTTACGTCCCCCGTGAAAAACAGTGCGCTGCATTCCTACCGGGGTGCGCCGGTAAATTAGTACGTTCCTTTTTTTCTCTCTCGAACCCCCTGCTCGCACTGCCATCACGCCCACTCGTCGGCTTCTCTTTCGGAGCTCGTGTAAACACGCGGGAAACATAATTACGCCGAAATAAGCGTCCCCGGTAATACGGCAGCGAGTTATGCGAGACACCCCGGCTGATCTACTTGCCTCGTTAGAAACTAGGATTACACGCGCGACCGTGTTCGCGGGATTTTAAATAAATAAAGCTCTTTCGGAGGACTTTTATCGCTCGTGCAGAATAACGAGACTCCTCGCTCGTGATCCTCTTCGCCGCGAGAATTAATTGCCAGATAAATAGAGCGTTAACGAAAAGCAATCCCGTAACGCTGGCTTCCTGCTCAGATTTCTCTGATGAAAGTAGCTCCAAAACATGCCTGAACACCGTAGCTCTACGTCCTTCGAAGAACACTTCATTTTAAATGTTCGAACTTAAATTGTTTCAATGTCGTAAAAAAGAATTTTATAGCAGCAAACCTTATCCTATTTTCAAGCTCGATACCTCTTCTTTCAAAATCCACCATTCGTTTACCTGTAAAATATTCTTCCCACGATGCAGCAGGTGGAAACCAGTGGTTTCACATTTTCTCGAAAATTCTACAACTTGCAACATACGTATACACGTGAAAAAGTGTTTTCGCAAGTGGATCTGCCACGGATTTGCAAATTAAAACTTCTACCACATTTTACTAAGCGTGCACCGCTTATTCTGCAATAGTTTAAGCTACAACGTAAACTCTTTACTTTGTTAGTCGGACGCGTTTCCACGTTGGTTCTACGATACAGCCAACGGAAAAAGCGGGTATCAATTTTTATGGAATCGTTGCGAACGGGAAGTTCCTATCTTTAACTCCGTTCTCGATTCAGCGACGAAAAAATATTCGAACGTTTCCGGGGCTGAAAACGAGAGTCGATCAATTGTAAAAGTAGAAACCACTAGAGAGTGATCGCTCTACAATCGTTTTGCAGAGCCGGGGAACGTTGTACACCTCGCGGAACGTGGTACGCATCGCTTAACTTTGGATGAAGGTATCTTCCACTTCCCAAAACTCGCGCAGCCGTTATATTTCGGTCGAAACGCGGCTGCACGAGCGCTTATTTCGCGACGGGGAGATTCATCGACAACGACCCTATCCCCGTTTCGTCCAGGACGATCGTTTAATTATTCCACGGGATACCGAACGGGGTGGCACAGTGTCTTCTATGCCCCCGCGACGTATTTTTAACGCGGGCCGACATTAATTACGCGCTACGGAAGAGCAACAATTAATTAAAGCATTTAAAATCCATTCGCCGGCGATTGATGCGAGCCGCGCGAACAATGCGCTAATTATACTGGATAAATAAATGAAACAAATGAACGCGAGGACGTGGACTCTGCGCGCCGGTTCTCGCTGGCTCTCGCTCTCCTCTCCCGGGAATCGAATGAAGCTGTGCCCGGTATCTCTCTGTTCCCGTTGGAAACGCGACCGCATTCTTCGGTCGGTCCGTAGTAACTTTAATACGGGTTATAAATCGCCGGCTCTTTCTCATGTAAATACGGACCTAACCAAGATTCAGCCTCGGCCCCGCCGCGTCTCTTTTCCCGCTTCATCCCCTGCTTGTCCCTTGCCAGAGAGCGGAATCAACGAGTCCAGAGATCGGCCTGTCTCTCTCTCTCTCTCCTTCTCTCTCTCTTTCTCTCTTTCTTTTCCCTTGCTCGCACGACCACCACTCACAATTACGCAATTTAACCAAGCATTAAAATGATCCTCAATTCCCCAATCTACTTAACTTCGTTCGTCCACCGCTATCAGAGACGGGAGCCCCACCTCGCAGACCCGTTTTCCCTCCTTTTCCCTCCATCTCCCAGTGAGACTGCGAAATTCGTCCCTTCGTATTTCGACGAGTCGCGCTCTGGACAGAGGAAACCAGCAGAGAGACAGAGAGAGAGAGAGGGAGAGAGAGAGGGAGAGAGAGAGAGAGACGGCTGGGGAGAAGGATGGGTCGGCCAGAACGAAGGGAAAACGACTCCGGCCGCAAAATGAATCTCTTTGATGCAATCTCGGCGTCATTGATTATAACGATGCGATCCCGTACAAAAGAGAAGAAGTCGGAGGACGATCGACCCCTCCGAGCAGTGATAACACCGGTCTTATCGGGAAAACTTGAAGCTCGGCACGTTTGCCAGACACTTTATTTCGCGGCGACTTTGATTTCTGATTGGAAAGCGTGATAAATCGAAATAAAAACCATCGGCCGCTTCGCCGCCTTCGCACGGTCTGTTTTCATTAAACGGAGATCCATCGAGTGACGAGTAAACGTGTTGCAGCGACTCTTCGTTCTTGCTCCAGAACCTTTTCGGCGTTGCAATATTTATTCAACACCCTCTCCGCGTGTTCAGCGATTCGCGAAAGTGTTCCATCTAGGTTACAGATCTGAATTGTCAACTAAACATTTCCTGCATTCACTGCAGAAAATAGAAATTAAATAAACACTTCTGAATAAGTTGATCATCTTGAATTCTGTTAACGTGTCAAACGCATCGCAATTTTATCTTGCTTAGCAGTTCACTTTTTATCTAAGTTTACATGCAAAAATGCGACTGTGCATAAATTAAAGACTTGCTTACCCTATTTCTCTTTTTCTGTTTCAACCAAATCTACTAAAACGTTGTAAATATTTTTCAATATTTTTTTTACATGACAGTTGCTGCATATTGCCATAAATTTGTACAATCCAATTTGTAGCAATTTGATTTTAGCATAACGCTTAACGTGTTCGTCTCATTATCGTCTTAAATTCCAGCTGCTGCATATTGTCATAAATGCATAAAATCCGCAGTCTAGTTATTAGCAATTTTCGCAAGCTTCAAATCTATTAGAAAATAAATAATCTTTGATGTTTGTAATACTAATTTGTAATACTTTTCTTTCGATGCTAATATTCTCACATTTTCTTAGAACGAAGCATTTGAACTTAGTACATTTACTCAAACATAGAAGGCAACTACCATTCCATTTATATTAAACAAAAGCAATTTGTTATACTTGTACATCTATGCCCAAGTGCCTGAAAATGCCTATTTTCAATTTGTCTTTAAAGTTACTTCCGTGTTCTCGTTATCAAATATTAAGATTGTTACAGACTCGTACGTTGTTAAATAATTACATATTAATTTACATTTAGTCTATGAAAATACGTCACGAAACCTGAACATGCCACGAGTACAATGCTATCGAATGTCGTAGAATTAGCGACACCCTATTCGTTCATTTGATGGTTAATTTAGAATTTGGAGCAGTACTCGACACATTTAGGGCAGTTCACGAGCGTTCCACATTTATATGGCAATTGGATAGGTTACAAACTAGAGGGGCGGGCTTGGAGAGCAGATACAAATGTGTGAGCTTCGTGTTTTCTACCCTAATTCTATTTAATGCCATTTACTCTATTCCGCCAAGCTGCGTGGCAATTGTGTCTCTGTCATCCTGTAAACCTCGCCCAAAACGAAACGTGTACAACGAACTAACCTAATTTTCACTGAAACAGGTACACGGGGTGTCCCAGAAACGTCGGGTCTCTTTGAAACCGGCGATTCCTTGGGTCATTTAAAATAATTTTCTTCGTATCGAAAATCTCCGCCGCGGCTTCGTTAAAGAGTTATCAACAAAAACCGCGGACCAATCGAAGCGATCTGCATAGAATGCCGAACGCGACATAGGCATTGGTCGAGCCAGAATCCATCCATAACGGACCGTGCTCCGATTGGTACGCGTTTTTCGCTATTAATTCTTTGACAAACCCAAGCCGGAAATTTTTATAAAGAAAAAATTTTCAAGAAAACTCAACATTTATGGGCCTCCCTCCAAGCGGGCCCTTCCCGTATGCCCTATTTGCTATTTCTTCATTTCCTTTCTAGTAATCACTTTTGAATTTCAATATTTCGCGATATGTCCCCTGTGCACTTTTGACATTTTGCGATCGGTCAATCAGCGACGCTATATTTTTTAATTGGCAATTTTAAAATAACGTTTTTCGAGTTGTCCCCGTTTTGCTACGAGAACAAAGCGTTCGGATATACCACGTAGAGAGCATTCAGAGCGAGAACACATCGAGCTCGCCGAATTCGGCGTCGCTAGCGGATCGAAGGCTCCGCTTTTCGATTTCTGTCTCTGGGAGGCGTGACATTTGCCGCTCGCGTGTCTCGCGTTACCTCGGGGCGGAACAGACCCATAAATATTCGCCGTTCGAAGCGGAGATCTTTCGTCGCATTCCTCGTGATTCCGCTCGGGCGTGGATAGCGCGAGCTAGCGCGCGTCGAATCGGTTTCGGACCGGTCCGGACCATTATTCGTCATCCGGGCGTACGCCCATGGGCCGAGCCTCTGTTCGAAACCAAGAGAAAGAAAGGGAGAGAGGTAGAACGATCTCACGCGATACCTGGGTGTCATCTAGGAGTACCGAGAAACCGGCCGTCACCAACTAAGAATGATGGTACCGAGAATTTGTGGGTAATGAGCCAAGTGTGCCTCCGGCCGGGCCGTTTAATTAGAAATCGCCTAGGCCTTACAATGTTCGCGGTGGATTTTCACGATTCGTTTAACCGGCCCACCGGTCCCACATGGGACGAGTTCATGCGCGAAGAATCCGCCGCTAACGCCGTGCGCCGCCGATCCACATAAATCCCGGGGGGTCGTCGTCGTCATTAAAATACCACGTGTTCCGCGTGCTTAGCGTAATTAATCCTGGATTTGTACCGCGCGTGCGGCCCGCCCGAATAAGCCCGCCGGCGAGCACCGATCGCTAACGACACACGACTTTTCACGCCGCCCGTGAAATGAACTCGCTGGTCCGCCGGCGTCTAGAACCTGTTCCGACAACGGAAACCGGTTGCGGACTTCCGGAGAACTCGCGACATCAAACAACTGCACCTGCAGTGATTCGCGATGGATGGGCTTAACGCACGAGGCCTTTACGCACCTTGTTCATAGAGCTACTTGTAGTATGCGTGGCCGCCATTGCACGAACTTTTAGAAACATTGATTTGACCGTGGAATCTCCAATATTTAGAGATTTGCATAGTTGTTGCAGTGCGTGTACTTGCTTTATTTTCTTAATCTCTCAGGCACGGTTGAATTTTGCGCGGGGCTGTTTCTCTGTGCGGCAGAGTTCAACGCGAATTACGTGTAAATGATACAGCACTGCAATGTGTGACGGATAATGCTGTTCTCTACACGAGTACGTTGGAATGAAGCGTTTGATCATGAAATTATAATTTTTCTTAACACTTTGACTGCTGTCACCCATATATAGGTGAAGGAATTATTTGTATCGTTTCTAAATGAACTTTAACGTTGATATATTCATTGTATCAAAGTTGATAGTGATCTAGAAAGTGCAAGAAGGTGGCAGGAATATTCTACATTATACATTTTATTTTTTCAATTTTTATTTCATTCAACAGCTCATTTCGATTTTGTAAAATTTTCGTGGCTGTTAGCTTGGCAGTCAACGTGTTAAAGATATGATACACGTATGTTGACTTTAGCAATTTACTTTAATAATTAATAATACAATTGAATATGGTACGTTCAGAGAGATGGCATCCGCAAAAGCCACTATAGTAGCTCGTCGTACAGGAAGATGACATCCGCGAAAGCCACTATAGTGACGCATAGTGCCTAAGAGGTTAAAAGAGTACATTTCGAGAAACCTGAATCGTTATGATTCCGTCGGTTTTTCCGATGCAAAACGGACAGATGAAGTCGACGAATGATCGATACGAACGTAGTTACCGTTCGAACCAAGAGAAACAAGAACTCTGGATGGTTTAGAAAATGGCAGAAAAACAGAATGCCGAGTTAAGCTTCGCCATCATCGCGGAATGTGTTCTATCGCTTACGTGTACGTTAGAACGTCGTGGGTGTTCTTTGCGGATGCACATAGCAATCGTTCCTGAGCGTATTAGCGAAGACGAAGGAGGTTCAAGGGTGCGCTATCATTATGTCGCGGGGACGATAACTCAGGAAGGCTGGCAGTCGCATCGTCCACGGTTAAGAACATGGTCAACAAGTAGCCGCGGATGCGTGGACACGCTCCGCGAAGCGCAGAGACTGCTGCTTCGCAAAAACCATTATTACGTTACCTGGATACCTTGTTAAGCATGGCGCTGTTAGTGTCCCTGATCGCGTACCTTGGACGCGGCTGGGATATCTCTCGCCCGGGGACGTTAAAGCCGTGTTCCTTCTCCGTTTCCTCCGGTTCTTTTTTCCAACGGACACCAGAAGACCAATCTTCCCTGCTGCAGAGCCGCTCGAGCAAAACGAGAGAGACTCTAGCTGCGTTTCGCTGTAAATGGGTAATGAACAAGCTCCGGGCTCCCGCGCGTTCCTGCGCGAACTGTTTAACTTATGGCAAGGCCCAGAGCAAAAACGTGCGGAGTTCCGTCCGCTGGCTGTGCTTTATGAACAGAAAAATAAATATACGCCGGGCGACGGAACGGAAACGATTGGATTGCGTCGTCGTGCTTGAAAGCTTCGGGTTTTCTCGAGTATGTCGCGGCACCGATGCCGTTTGCAGCGTCACTTCTTTCTCTTCGCGATTTGCATGAGCCTTTCTTTCGATTATTCGTTGATTTACGGTGTTAATTAGACACTGGCTGGTGCTAGAAGAAACTGAAACTAGGAAGCGGACGATGCGTGAAGAAAAGCGGAATTTACAACCAGCGGTCGCAAATCATCTGCAATTATCGTGCTGCGCAGCCACGAAAAAGTCTTTTCGAGATCGCAGCGTGAACAGCTGGTGATCATGCTGCGCGTAAAACAGGTCTCGTTCCTTTTGCCAGCAGCGATTCCTTTGTGCTCGGTATGACAGGCCTCTATCAATCGACGCGATCATAATCGCGACTCGACCGTGGTGACACGTTGTTGTCCGGCGAACCAGGCTGTTTAGATGACGGGGAAGAAATCGAAGAATGGATGATAGACGGGGAATTGAGACATTAAACGAGCTCAATAGCGTCGACTCATGAATCCTACTCGCTCTCTCTCGAGCTCTCTCCGTATCTCTCTCCTTCCTGTTCCCCGGGACATTGCGTTGTTGAATTTTATGCGCGTTTGTAACAAGGATAGCTTTGATTTCGCTATACCGGCCGGTTCGGCGAGGCAAAGTCAAACCAATTCGCAGTGAATTATTGTTGAGTGCCAGCGAGATTTATCGCCGGGTTTCAACAAGCTTTCCTTCTATGTATAGCGATTACGTGGACCTCTATGAATAAGTCGCTTTGGGATTCGACGAAGTAATCGTTCTGTACGAGAACGGATATTTTTCTCTGGAAACGTTGCCGTTATAACGGTTGCAGAAGCTCGTGACCTATTTGAAAATAAAAAAAAAAACAGAAAACAAGGGAATCGTAAGTTGCATTTTAAAACGAACGATTTTATTAATCGATTGTATCGTTATTGCCATTTATTTACCGCCTCTGAATGTCTAAAATTTGGAATGCAGAGGTTTTCTTGTTTGTTAGACCTGAAGTCTGACCGAGGGTTCTGCTTTGGCAGAGTGAAACGTTTATTAATCTGTGTATGACGAATGCGGAGTCGTTTTGATCCGACTACGTTGTGCGAGATACGCTGAACCTTCGTATAATGGAAATTTTACTGCGAGTTAAAATAACTCTGCATTCATTCATCATCCGAAGATTAATGACAAGGAATAAATTTTATATTTAACCCCTGGTGTCGTGACGCGAAGGTCTGCGGTGGGTCGATGTAGACCCATACAGACGTATTTTATGTTTTACGACTTGACCGGAAAAATTGTTTCTCGGGAGTAGTGTGAACAAATCGCGGGTTATTTATTTCGATTATTGCGCGACAATGTAGAATATTTATTTAAAGCGTGGTTTAAATATTTGCAGCAATATCACGATTTTCACCGCGAACCAAAATCCCCGACGAAACTCTAGAAAATGCGGACCTAAATAGATCCCGCAAGAGTCCCTCAGTTAATTTGATGAATTCTCTAACAGATGAACTGAACTTTGTTGCACTAACCTCTATAAATATCTACCCCCTACTTACAAGAATCCTCAGAACTAATCTTAACCTCGGCTGTCCCTCATTTTCTAATCTTAACTTGTCCACGTGTCAAATTAAAAAATCAGTCCGCCGTAGAGACAAACAGCTGAATTTACACACGTCATTCTAAATAGACGAATAATCCCACAATGACAACAAAAAATTAGCCTCCTACAGAGACGAAGAGTAAAACTTATAAATGTCTTCCTAAATAGACGAGTAGTTACACAGTATCCTATTAAAAAGTTCATTCTCTGCGGAGACAAACGGTTGAGTTTATAAGCCTTTTTTTCAAACAGACACATAATTCCATGGCGTCTCATTAAAACACCAATCTGTTCTAGCTACAAACAATTAAATTTACAAACATCTTTTTGAATTTTATTATACAATTAAAATAATGTACAGCTAAAGAGCTACATTTATCTGTGCATCTTCGATTTTGAACTAAGATTAAGATTCGACACGTTTTCTACAACTTTTGGACGTCCTACATGCGTTGATCGATTACTTGCGAACGACGTAAGTAAACGATAGCCACAAATAAAAATTTTCATTTATTCATACTGTTTCTCCAATGCATCAATTCGAAAAAAACTGCACATTGTACCATTGCGTCGTTTAAGAATAATTATCACTAAATTAATAGCATCGAACATTAATTTAGTACCGTCAAAATTAATCAGACTGTAATATGAGCAGAGAATTACACTACACGGTAACTAACAATTCTCTTAACAACGCTGATCATGTTTACAAATGTCATAAAATTCGTTCGAGGACATACGTGTTATCTTATACGCATTCTTCAGTGGACGTTTTCCCTACGTCATCCAATCACTTGTTTTTCCGAAAATTACCCGCCCTCCGACGTCAGCGAAATAAACAAAGTCAAGAACAAGGGGATGCATCGTCGCATCGTTTCACACCTGAAATTTATATTTATTAGAGAATTTTAACCAGTTAACTGTGGCGATCTGTTTACAAAGCACGCACCTATGTGTGTCGCGAAAGTGAAAAGTTCTAGCCAGATCATACGGAGATGTATGAATGAATTTCAAATTATTTATACTGTTTATTTGTTCGTTTTATTTCGTCTTGACTTATAAATATTCTA
>CM052090.1:5206415-5278829 GCA_028453745.1 Agapostemon virescens | reverse complement strand
GACATATTGAAATATACGAATACATTTTAGTTTTCGCTAAAATTACTATTTAAATAGATAGTGCTAACTAAATTTTTCGCATGACGAGTATAAAGTTCTAGCCAGATCATACGGAGATGTATGAATCCATCTCAAATTATTTATACTTTTTATTTGTTCGTTTTATTTCGTCTTGACTTATAAATATTCTGGACATATTGAAATATACGAATACATTTTAGTTTTCGCTAAAATTACTATTTAAATAGCTAGTGCTAACTAAATTTTTCGCATGACGAGTATACTCGTCATGACACAAAATGCTGCCAATTCTCCACGACGAGTATAGTCGTCGAACACAGCTAGCTGGTTAAAGATCTGGAACTTGCGCTCGAAGAAAAATTAATAAAACCTGTCGCAGCGTTCGTGCGACCGCTCCGCCATTGCTCGAGGTCCCCGAGCGTCGAGCGCCGTGATATTTCGCTCGCTCGCGCGTTGGCTTCGGGGGTGGTTTTGTTCGAGCGATTGCATGCATTAACGTCAAGTCGCGTCGGCCGCGAAATAACTCGCGGAGCTCTCTATTCATCCAGCCGTAATTCCGCCATCAATTCCGGGAGTTGTTCGGCGGTTTATCCGGCGTCGGATCGCGGCCGTGGAAGGCGAAGGCGGCCCAGTCGTTAGAACGTTTCTTATCGGGTCGGGCCAGTCGGCTCGGTATCAGCGCCGGTGCGCCCGGGGCATAATAAAACCAATTAGGCGTGCGCCGCCGGGAAAGACCGAAAGACGAGTGGGAGCTGTAAGAAAATCGCGGCTATTGGCGTGACTCCAAATCAATTTAAAAAGTTCGCGGCCGTATAAATCTGCGAACGGTCTCTGCGAGGTTTCTAGCTGCTCGAACACTATGGCGCGCGCGCACGAGCGCACGTTTTCGTTTCGCGAACCCCATGCCATGGCGGCGGTGGTTCTCGCCACGGGGGCGAGTCATTATCGCGAATCGACCGGTTCTAATGACAAGTGGAAAAGAGCCGGTGCCAGAAGCGATAGGACCGGTGTCGGCCCGGAACAATTAAACTCGCTTCATAATTCCCTGAACGGGGGAAGGGGAACGGTGCGGGGTTGCGGAAGGGTGGGGAAGGACAGAAGAGAAGGGGGGTGGGAGGGCTTAATGAGAAATGCGCGTTCAGCCTGATGGATCGATCTCTGCGCCGAGGCTTCTTCTCTCTTTCTCTCTCTCCGTTAGCGTTCGCGTGCGAAACGAAAGAGAAAGGAGGATATCGGCGTCGAACCGTCCGTCGAGACTTTTGCCACCCGGAAAGACAAGGTTACGCGATCCCCTGTCAGAAGAGCCGAAGGTTATGCGCGCACGTACTACGGGTGTCGAAAAGTTCCATGGAGAAACAATTTCGTTTCGCCAGATTTAATGGGAATACGTCCGACGGATAAACACGATGACTTTGACAAGCGATTTCGGTGTTCTCTGCGCATTCCGGATACGAAGTTGCGCGGACTGATTTGTTCCGCCGGTTTGTGCAACGAGTTCGGACTCGCGAAGACGCGAGCTTATCTGCGGGCTTTATCTTGCTACGGCGTTAATCAACCGGCGGAGTGGAGATGACAGCGAAGAACGGATGGAGGTCTTCTATGCAAATGCGCGACGATAATGCGCGTAACACGTGCGAAGATGCGCGATAATGGAGACTGGGAATATGCGCAATAAAGTAGCGATAAAATGCTAAGTTAGAGGACCGATTAATCATTGGACGCGTCTCGGCTCCTGGAATTGATTTACTCCGAAATATTGCGAAGGAGATAGACGAGAGAAGTGTTTCTAAGGGTTGTTATTTCGTATAGCGTGTCCGAAGAGCGAATAAGATAAACGAAATGCAAATGTATATGATATTTTGTAATTTGAGCTATAACAGCTCAAGAAAAATTGTCAAAATTTCTCTGCAATCTATTTTTCTGACTTCCAAACAAAATGTATATAAAGCAAGGACGTATGGGAAATATGTAATGTAATTAGTATTCGAGAAAATTTCTAAAAATCCTCATAAAGAAATTCTTCACGCTAGAACTGTCATAGCTCTAAACGCGATTGGTGTATATTCCTTTTTCATCATACAATTTTTCTGATAACACACGCGTTAATGAAACGGTGTCCTAAAAGTTTTCACAAGAACACTAAAACTGAAACTGTTGAGCCAAGTACTGAATAATAAATGTAAAGTTCCTATCTATGAGCCGAATGAATTTCTAAGTAGTCGGTACTTTCGTGTGACAGAAGCGTGTTCGTAAGTGATCCAGCAAGAAGCAACTCGCATAGCTGATCAGTATGCCCTCCCGCTAGCATCGCAAACAGAAATCCTCTAAGAAACCGGAAGAACCTCGTTGGAATCGAACACCACGCGTCGCGATTGCTCGCAAGCAGAGCCACTCTTTCTCGCGTTGTTTCCACCGAAGCTAATAACAGTTTCGCAGCCGTATCAATCGCTCGCGCACATCGATTCCAGCATCCAAAACACGGAGCCGCGTGCTTCGCTTCCACTCCGAACTCGTATACATCCGTTCCGTTAATGAGTGCAGTAAAAGGCTGTATACGCCGAGCAGGCGTGCGTCGTAACAGTTAATAACGCTTTAACGATCGCGATGCAAGTTCAATCGCGCGACCTCTTTCCACGAAAGTTGGAACAGCGGCTGGATCGTCGACGATCGTCGCAAATATTTAAGACAGTTCTCGGACAAGTTCTCCGGAATGCTGGAGAAGGAGGGAGAGGGGGTTGAGGAGGGAAGAAGGGTTCGGTGGAAGAGCAAGAGGAGAGGGTGCAGCTTTTGTTGGGCGTCTCCTCGGGGTTCACCCTTTTCTTCAACTTTCCCGTGTCGCTGTTCAAAATTTCTCATCGTCGATCGGCGTGGAGCACGGCAGGGAACTTTCTGCCGCCCCCGCGGCCCGTTCTTCAAGTTTTAAGTAGCTACAGCGAGCGCGTCGACCGCTATCGTCGTCTCCGGCTTCAAGGCTGCGCCATTGAAGAAAAAGGAATCGCCGGCCGATGGGCGAGTGGGGGGAGCAGAAGGAGGAGGAGAAGGACTCCGGTGGGGGCATTGTTCTTCGAGGGTAATTTACATGGACATTTTTTTTCTCCTACGCAGCTACCGGTGCACAATGGTGCCAGAGGCTTGGTCAACGAGCGAGGGAGCGAAAGAGAGGGAAAGAGCGAAGGAAAGAGAGAAGCAGGAAAGAGAGGATATCGCAGGTGAAACGGAGCAGAGCTGTGGCGCGAGAGAGAGAGAGAAAAAGAGAGGAGGAACGGTGGACCAGCGCGGCGAAACGAGAAGAGGTTGTTGAAGGGAGCAGAGTTGAAACAACAAAACCACCGCGAGCAGCGAACCGACAAACCATCCAGCCAGCCAGCCAGCCAGCTAGCCAGCCAACCAGACAGCTACCTCTCTAGCCAGCCGATCGCTAACCGTGGACCCATGCCACCTCGCGCGAGGCTAAGTTTACTTTGCGAAACTTTTGCGTGTTACACGGAGCTTGCCCACACGCCGATTCCCTCGGCAATGACGCTTATACTTGACGCGGAACATTGCCGTCGACAAAGCGGATACGCGCGGGTATTTTCTGACCGGTACCACTCGCACGCCCATGCCTCCTCGCTACGCACCGAAATGAATTTTTGGCAAATGTTGCGCGAACGGATCGCTACCCGTGCGTGTCACGCGAGTGGTGTGACAAATGTCCAGGAACGAATTTCACGGTGATACCTGATATTAGACTCGGGCGAGACGTTCGGTAAGATCGTCTGCAACAATGTTATTTAAGGCACGCATCTCGTGGTGCTCCGTAGAATCAATCTTGACGTTGCAAGAGAGCTCTTTGTCGATCTACTCTCTGAACGCTATTTATTGGATCTCCAGAAATATGCACGCACTGTGGAATACGGACTGTTACTTGCAATATTTATTCGATTTGATTTTATTGATTACCTTAAACTTTTAAAGAGCTTAGAAAATTATTAATGTCGTTTTCCCGGTGCTAGCAACTTATCTACTGGAATTGTCTTTGGCAATTGTGGTACAGCAAAAGGTAAATTGAAAATGTTCTTTTACACGGTAAGCTTTTAGAAAATTATAAGATCACGGTACTGCAACAATTTTGCTGGCTCATGATTAAAATTGTTACTGCAAGTGTGTAGCTGAAGAGGAACGTGTTAAAATTAAATATTGAGAATTCTCTGTTTTCTTCTGTGAAATCGTTAATGACAAAAAGTTTTCGTCAAAACTGAGACAAAAATCTTTACAGTCGTCCATATCTTTAATCTAACAGTTGTCGAATACATAAAAATGGAGCCATTTAAAATTTTGAATAATTCTCCCAGGGGTAGCTTGCAATATCTCCAGCATTTCTAAAATAAATTGATTCTCCTTTATTCCCCAGAAAGTATCGCCATTCGATAAATTACCCGAACATTCACATTTTGAAGGTTCACTTTAGAGACCCAGCGAAGGGTTAAACCGAATAAACATCGCCCTTTCGTTCTCTCGCGTTTGTGGGTCACCACCTCCGGTAAAATACCATCGAACCGTTGCAGAATAGCAATTTTTCACCTAAATGTAAACACAGGCTGTGCAGTCGGCGTGCATCATATAGCGAGCCTGAGATCGTTGAAACGTCGATGCGTGTTTCAGATTGAATATTCCTCTGGGCGAGTTTATCATTTACCGTTTCCACTTCGGTTACAATTTTCGGAAGGTCGGCAGTTATTTATTTCCTCCGATTCTATATTATTTCACCAAACCCTGCGGCGACAACGTATAAACACGTGACTGGTATTTATAAAGTTCCAGCGTAGTTTCCTCAGCAAATCCATACAACTAAAAATTTTCTATCGGATGCGTACTCCTACAACAAACTTCGAGCAACACCGAAAGATCGACTAAATAATTCAACTATTCAACGAATCAAAGAAAAAATACAATCTCCTCTAAATCCCCCGCAAACTTTCGACTGTACTCTACAACGTTCCCGAAGATTCGCATAAAGATCCGCAGTTCGTAAATAACTTTTAATTACTTTCGCACCGAGCGGCGCATTAGAATTCGCGAAGTCTGCTGCAATTATAGCAGTTAATTGCAAGAGCCAAGGAAATAGCTGTCGCATCGAAAAGTCTCTGCCGATACGTGATCTCTGTCTATCGCCCGCTATTTCTAATAACACATCGTAGTGGCACGGATGCATCGCGAACAAATGCATCTGGGCGCGGTGTCAATGGAGATCACGCGGCTCCGCTCGGCTCTGCTCAGCTCTGCTTCGCTCTGCTTCGCTCTGCTTCGCTCTGCTTCGCTCTGCTTCACTCTGCTCGGCCCTGCTCGACTCTGCTATGTTCTGCCTCGGTCTGCTTCGCTCTGCTCTGCTCAGGTCGGTTCGAGGCTCGGTTCGGCTCGACTTCAATGCAAATCCAGAACCGGGATTCCCATTTTCATCGATGCAGCACCGCCGGGAGCATCGGCGGCAGAGGCGCCCACGGTTTCTATGAGTCCCGGCTAGGTTTTCCGGTGTGCACACCAGCGCACGGTTGTGCAAACACGCGGATACGTGACGGCGGCGGTGAACTTCACGAGAAATGGATCCACAGCTCGGTACGCAAGCAACACGGCAATAAACTTTATTGCGGGAATGCATTAGATCGAATACGTTACACACCTCCCAGCCACCCTGTAACCCGGTGAACCCCGGGGGTTGCGAGAGGCGAGCGAGGGTGGATAGTATTCAGGGGCTCAATAAACCCGACTGAGTACACTCGGAAGTTAATGTAACCCTGGCTCGTTTTTGAGTGCTGCCGAAGCACGCCAAGCCGCGTGTCTTGCGGCAATCCTACTTTTCCTGTTCCCTGCACCCCCTTTTTTGTCCCTCGAACGCTTGTAGCTTCTTTAACCCCTTCGAATCGCAGCAGTATCATACCGATCGTCGCGTTATCTCGAACTGGTGCCGACGGTCTATCGTTCCTTTGATCGTCTATCGTTCGTATCCTTTTGAGCCGCATTAACACATTGAATGCCGAGCGAATTTTTTCTCCTTCAGTCAAGTTTCATTTCTTTCATTGATAGAAGTGACCAATGTTATTAAAGAGAATTGTTGGTTACTGTATAATCAATCTCCTACCTCATACTACAGTCTGGTTAACTTCCACGATAATAAATTGATGCTCAATGACATTAATGATAATCATACTTAAACGACGCAATGGCGCCGGTCACCGGTGACTACCATGGCAATCAACGTGTTAATAATCCCGGCAACCATATATGGGCGACATGGTGGTCATCGTGTTGAGCAAGGTCGAACACTATAATCTTCGCACCGCCGTTCACCCCTATCCCTTAAGCTCTACGGCTTCTGCAACCCTTTCGAACTTCTTTAAGCCGTTCGCAGTAACTTGAAGTTGCGATACCTCGAGCTAGCGTCAACGGTGTCTCGGTTTCTCTTCGTCTGGATTTGAAAATCGCGTATTCCCCTATGCACTTTCGCGAACCGAAACAGAGGCGGAGCCTATCCGATGATTACCCGGCCCTCTCCCTCACCGGAGGATTCGTGATTTCTTTTTTTTTCCTGCGCCCGTTCCGATGCTCTTTTCTATCCTTTCTGTTACTCCGTTCGTGCGCGACAGGACGCGCCGATACGTCAGCCGGGTAACGTGTTTTATACGATTCCATAAAATCGAAGTGGTATCTCATCGGGAACGATTTCCCCTTGTAGGAGGTAACTACGTCTGTAAATTCCTCTCTTGTAAGGCGAACCGTCTCATATTGGATATCGATTCCGCGGAATTTTATTTTAGCCGCGGATTTCCGGCCAACCGGCTAAGTGACCTTGGTAATACTGCTCCGGGGGGTGAGAATATGAAATTCGTTCGTCGATGTTGGCGAGAAGCGCTCGTTGGATCGTGAGTAAGGTGGTTGAGAGGATTGAGAATGTTGACGATATCCGTGGAAACGTTTTTAAATTAGAAATTGGTAACGAGAAACGTGCTTTGACGTTCTTTTCGTGTATAATTACGGATTCGGGAGAAAAAAGAGTGCGTTACGTGGCGGACGTGAGATAGATCTATTTCACGAAAGAATATTTCAATCCTTTGCGGTTGAGGATTTTCTGAAGTACCAGAAACACATTCCACGAGCAACTAGATTATTTTAAAAGAGAGAAGGAACAGAATATTTTAACATATTTGTTGCACAACGTTACGATATAATCCAGCATTGCTTTAATATTATGAAACAGTGCATAAAAATCCAGAGACATACTCGACACATTATTTTTGCAGTCGAGATCGCGTACACAGATAAATTAATGAATATGTATTACATGTACCTTATCTGACATTTCCGTTTTCATGTCGTACAGTCACTTTGGACGCGTTACGTATGCCCGGACTTTACGACGGAAATTTAAATAATATCTAACAATAAGATCTTAAAAATTCTGCCCTGCAAAGCCTCGGAGACTGCAGTATTTAGGGATGACACACGGGACAAACTCTTTACACTCGAAGTAATTTTACTTCCAAAATGGAGGCCTTCTTTTAACCGGAATAGTTCCAGTATACAAATTTTGTTTCCTTTCAAACATATCTAGTTCAATTCTATTACTCGTACTTATAATTAAATTTTGACCGACTTTAAAAATAAAAAAAATTATTTTAAAATCGTATGACACTTTTTAGCGTCGCCTTGGAGGAGCAATTGAAGCGCGAAGGGTTAAAAATCGCGGATCCTGCGACCGTTTCGATACTCGCTTGCGTATCCGCGAATCAAGATCGCCGACGACGAGCGACGAGTCGTTCCCGTCGACGAGGCTCCCCGTCGGATCTCGGGTCGGCGTCAGCTCGACGGGAACGGTTCACCTTCCGCAAATACAAACCGTACGTCGACGGAGCCTCGACGCACGACCGTAGCAAACGCAGCCGCGGATCAAGAAACGGAACGGAACGGAACGGAACGGGGAGATATCGAGTGGAACTTTATCGTCGAGTGAGAGATGGAATTCGGCGATGTAGGAGGTAGAGGTAGGGCAAAGCAAACGGGAATAAAAGAATGAGGTGGAGATGGAAAGCTATGGTAAGGTGTTCTCGGGTACGCCGGGGTAGGTGTAGGTAGGTACTATGTCGGGGCATAATAGAATAGATAGCGGATAGGCGGGAAGCCAGGCCCGCCGGTGCTTCGGGAATACTTTACCGAGCGTATAAACGCTATTTATGGCTGCATAAACCAGCGATAGAGGATATATAATACAGTCACACACCTATGGGGGCCTCTCTCTGGCTGGTTCGTTCTCTCCAGGTCGCGCTGTATCTACGTGTATCTGCGGGGAACGATCGACAACACGCTCTCCTCCGACCCATCTACCCCCGCTTCTAGCCCGGCACCTCTACTCTGCATTGATTTGCATGAGATTTCAAGCAGGGCTCCTTCTTATAAATCTACCTTCTCCAACCCTCATCGACCGCGCCGAAAGGAAACGAATCGACTTGCTTCTTCTTTCTCGTTCTCGCCGTCTTTCTCCGTGCCTCCTCTTCCTACGTGATTCTCTCTCGATTCCTTCCCTCTGTCTCTCCTTCTCTCCCTCTTTCTCCCTCTCTTTCTCGGTTCTCCTTTATTCCGCGAACGATCCGATGCACTTCCCTTCGTCGTAGAGCCCGTCTCGATGTCTCGAACGTACCCGGGGAAGGATTCGGGGTAAATCGCTCGGTTTAATTTTTCAACCGTCTCTCGGCTGACTCAGAACCCGCAGTCGAAGCTCGATCCTCCGTATAATCGTCCCGCATGACTGACCGATCTCAATCAGTGCGTCTCCTTCGGCGTACGTTCCACCAAGAGGATCCTGGGATCCAGAGGGGAGCGTCGTTATCCTTTATTCGGCACCGAGGAGGACCTCGACCCGCGACAAAGGACCGACCAACGGCGTCGCGCGGTAATGAAGAAGAACCCCGGCCGCCGATTTTATTTCACCGTGCGCCTCGAGCCGGCGATATTTCGGTCTGTTTTTATCCTGGCGAGCGACTCCGATCGTTAGGGAGCTGCGACGACTATTTTACGACGGGAGGAATAGTCGTGGATGAAGATTGAATGCAAAACACGAGGCAAAGAGCTTCAATCTTTACGAGCTCCTGCAATTACTTATCCTTCGGTCGATGCTCAAAATTTTACCTACGATATTAAAGAAATTTTGTAGCCGGCATACATTTCGGTTTAAGCCTGTCTCGTTTATGCGCGAGGATATGTATTTGTAATGGTTATAGTGTTCCTTCTTTTTTATCGATTCATGTTTAAATAAGAAATATTTAAAAGAAAGACTATCTTTCTATTTATTTAATAATTTAGACCTGAATTTACTTTAGCATCATCCAAGAAATTGGTATTTATACATTTATTTATTTTACTACAGGTTCTAACTAGGTACTCAATCAGAAAACTAACATGTCCTCTTTTTAGTATTCTCTTGAATATTTATGCAATATTAGATATTTTATTAAAACAAAAACGAATAAATGAAAAACTATATCGATATAAAACAAATTGAAGAATGTTGTTACATTGTCTCCAACTTATTAAAATCTTTGGAAAGAGATATATATTTTTTATGATACATAAAAATCTGCAGTCTACTGATCACTCGAACAAAATTAAACATTAAGTTGCAAACCAAGAGGTTTTACCTGAAATTCACCTGAATTAATCGTGTACGAACATTTTCAAAAGATAAACTGGAGCATGACCAGTCTAATGACTGGTTGATCGCATCTAAAAATTCGTCATTGGGCCAATGATTACGGTTACAAAATGAAAGTTAGCTAGCGTACGTCGGCTGGAAGTTTCATCCCGAACGGGTCGTTCCGCGCCAGCAAAAGCGAGGCGGAAAGGAACGAGGGAGTTTAAGTTCGGCACGCGAATGTAGCTCTCATCAATCTATCTTTCCGAGCCGGCGTCTGACAGTCGTTTCGAATGCATTTAACCCCCTTAACCCCCCTCGTTCTCCCCGGTGCCCAGGCCGCCACCGCGAGAGTTCTAGCTTCTATATATCCGAGAACGTTACTCGCCTCAATCCTCCTTACATGACGAAGTGAACTCGCTTCGAGGAAATTACTCCGCCTTCCTGCTACCCAGAGACAGACGGCTGCTGGATGATTTGACGAAAAATTTTTCCAACGTCCTTGCATCCCCTATAAAATTGAGTTGGATTTATTAAAACGGAATTACGAGCCAGCTGTCCGCGTTGACCCTTTTCAAACATCTGCTCATTTGTTTCACGCTAATCTCATATTCATAACGTCGTTTTGTATTGTCGTTACGCGATGCTCAGATGCTGGACTTATGTATAAAATTTAGTAAACTAATCGTTGGTGCGACCATAGCATCTGTCCATATTTGTTTGTCGCTAATCTCAAATTCATAATGTTGCTTTCAATTGTCTGAAATGTTACAGGATGCCGAGATGCTGAAACTGCGTGTAGAATTTAGTCGAATAATCGTTGATGCGATTATGCTATCTGCCCATATTTGTTTGACGTTAATCTCGAATTCGTAACGTCGTTGTTTATTGCCTCAAGTATTATCCGATGATGACATGCTGGACTGTTGTGTAGTATTTAGTAAAATAATTGTTGATGGGATGATAATATCTGCCCATATCTAGTTGACCGTCAATTCAAATTCGCAACGTCGTTTTTTGTCGTCTGGAATGTTACACGATGCTGAGATGCTGAACTAATGTGTAAAATTTAGTAAAATAATTTTTGACGCAATGGTTGTTTGCGTTAATCTCGAATTCGTTGCGTTGCTTTTACTTTTCCGGAGTGGTACGCGATCATGTAATGCTGAACTAGTATGTAAATTTGATAAAATAATTGTTGAGGGGATGATACCGTCTGCCCGCGTTTGACTGACGCTGATATCGAAATAATCACGTTATTTTAAACCATCTGACGCGGCGCGTGATTATTTGATGCTGGGTTGGTATGTAGAATTTGATATAATAATTTCTGATGCGATGATAACATCTGCCCATGTTTATTTGATGCTAATGTCCAAACTATGACATCGTTTTTAATTGTCGGGAGTGGTACGTGATTATTTGATGCTGGACTGGTGCGTAGAGTTTAATGAAAAATTGTTGATGCGCCCGTAGTATATTGAACAGTTCAATTTTGCTGGAAAGCGGAGCTAAATGGGTTCGTTCAATAAATGTCGCAATGAACGTCCACGTTTTAATGTGTACAATGAATTTTTGAGATTAATGCAGACGTGCGGAGATTAATCTGTACGGAGTACGATCTTGTTAATTGTTGAGAATGATATTTAACGATAAGACACCAGACTGATGCGTAGCATTTGACAAAACGATTGTTGATTCCATAGTAGTATAACAGACAAGTTGGTTTCAACTAGAAAGCAGTTTTTATCAGAAAGTTGGGATCTGTTTGCCTGCCTTAAAGTGCCGAAAATTTTTATACATTTTGCAATCTTTCTATTATTCATTTTGAATTAATTTTGAGCTAATTGAAGCATAGGGTCTCCCGAGAACTTCTTGAGATGTCCCTAAGCATCATTTTCCTTTGCCAATTCGCAATTCGACGTTTTGTTCTCGAGTTATCAACGAAAAACGCGGACCAATCAAAATGTAGCGGGAGCTGGCGTATCAGGAAGGGCGTGACGTACTCGCTAGACCCAACCCTCGCCGAGCTCCGATTGGTCCATGTTTTTCCTTAATAACTCGAAAACGAAGCATCATATCGCGAACTGACAAAAGAAAACGTTGCTTAGATTCGTCTCAGGAATCTCTCAAATTTCTTTGAACTTCGCGGGACACCTTGTATTCGGTTCACAATTCCCAATAATAATCCAACAATTTCCCAACCCAATACGTCGAAATAAAGAGGCCGACCGCAGGAAACTTTGGAGAAACCATCAACGGAAAGCCTCCTCGTTCGATCGCGGCTTTCTTTCGCCGTCGTCGGTGCATTTTTGTAATTGCTCGGAATCCCGCGGATCGTATCGATTCCAGAAACCAGGTCAATTCGATGTAAAACTCTGGGGCTGCCTCGGTTCTGTTACGCCGATTAAAATCTCACCTTTAATTATTTCCGACGCTGGATTATACGGTGCTCCACCTCGAGGAACGATTCGACGATGTTGCCGGGTGCGAGCCGCGCGCGCGAAAGCTCAAGACTCAATACCGATTCGACGCCATTATAATACCTAATTAGGCATTCGCGAGGCTCCGAGCATTAGTCGATGATTCCGGGGACTAGTTTCACCCCGGCGACGAACTTCCACCGACGATGGAGAGCCCGGGTCGTTGGCGAATTAATTATTTCGAGTCATGCCTCGCGCTGCCACGATGTTTATAGACACTTAGATATCGCCTTAGGAACCCGTCCATGATGCACCACTTCCAGTTTATTCCCTATTCCCCGGGATCCTTGGATCCTCCACAGCTTTCCCCCTCTGTTCGGGATAATTTTATTTCGTGCCCGTTGATAGGAAACCCAAGCGTCGAGAACGCAGTCGCTCTTTGGTGAACGTTTCATCGAAATACATTTTATTCTGCTGAAATTCCGTGTCGATTACAGGGAAATAATAATTTAGGTTTACCCCTCTTGGTAACGGATTCTTTTAATGGTGACGTGATTAGAATTGAATGTCTAAACGAATCTACAAAAATCTGGTTTTATAAATTTAGCTGTAAAGAAGTAATTCTCACTGACGTGTTCTAGATAGATTCTTTAGAACTCTGTAATAAATTAACTATTTCTTGAAAGTCAAGAATTGAATTATAAATGGTGATTGTTTAAAATTGGGTATCTATGAAAGTACATGTTCATCGTTTTACTTCTCGACATACATACGTGCATAATTCGGGGTCTTTAATCCAACATGTTCCTATAAGATTGCTCACCTGAAACAGAAAGAAAATTCATTATTTATTACGTGCCATTTACGACGTGGGATTATTAGCACGCAGCGGGTGCTGGATTTTTTAAAATCTGCTAAAGATTATAACTCTGCTCCGCAATATTAAATTATTGATACACACTATGATAATATTTGCGTCTACATCAACAATATAAAATATATAAATTATGTAACTTTTCCCATTCATAATGTTCAATTAATAAAACACGACAGCGCAGTATTTGATTTCGTACCAACATGCTAGCTCTATATTTTTACAATGCTATTCATCGGTGTGCACGTGTAACTTTGTGTGCGAGTAATAATTTCCAGTGGTGGCTTCAGTGCGAGTTCGCGGAAATTCGCTGAAGTATTCGCGGAAGGATGCTTTAATCTCAGCCGAGTCGCTTAAAAACTCCCCGGCGTAGATCGCAGTGCTATCTCGACGTGTAGATCGGCATTTTTCTAGAAGCGGAATAAAACTTCTATGAAATTTAATAAGTTCCTTTGTGGGGGATCGTAAGTTTCCCCGAGCGACGGAAACAAGCGCGGTCTTAACGCGCGGGGTGACTCGCTAAATTTAGGGACGACCCTTTGCATCTGCGCTAGAGTCCAATTTATCTAGTTTACCGAACCTATTAAATCGTGAATATTGTTAGTACACGTGACTGTGCTCTATAAAACCGTCCCTGGAGCCGTGCAAAATATCCTCTTAATAAAACGTTCAACGAAACAATTTCCTTAAATGCAAACCGGCTGAGATCGCACCCCGTAGCTCATCCGACCCAGAAAAATTAATTCCAAGCGCCTTTTCATCCATTTTTATATTCCAAAGCCGATTTTCTAGCAGCTGCAATTCTATAAAATTAATTTAAGGATGCTTTTATTTATCGTTACATTTTAGATTTGATATAAATCGTCTTCTAAGCACACAAGGTAAGAAATAAAGAATAGTGGCGAATTTTAAGAATTATTTACAGAGACATGATCACGTGTTTCTAGCTGCTGTAATTCTATAAAATTAATTTAAAGATGCTTTTATTCATCCCTATATTTTAGATCTGACATAAATTGTTTTCTGTTCGCACAAGGTAAGAAATAAAGAATAGTAGCGAATTTTTAAAATTTTATGCAGTATTAAATTGCAAAGAGAATAAGCGCGGTTAAAATTCTAGAAATGCTAATGCTCTTTAAAATTCTAAAAATATGCTGCATTGTAAGTGAACATAACTATAATGGAAAAGAAGACATTTTCAATCAGGAATTTTATAATTGATTAAATTTGCTGGTACGTTTAGTTGATAAATGAAAAGAGACATCGAATATAACCGAACATATTAATGTCGCGGACCGACGCAAGCAAATGTTGAAGACGTAACTGTAAGTAATATTCCATTGGTAAAACAATTTACACCGTTTTATGTATCACGCTTGAACCATAAAAACCGCGATGATCGAAGCGTTTTATCGTGAGTACACGCAGTAAATGTAAAATTAGCAATTTCGTGAGTTCAACAGAAGGGTAAGAAATGAAAAAGATTCTCCGGGAGAGAAGGATTCTTCTCCGGACGTAAAAGGTGTTCTCCGTTTCTTGAGCAGCCACGAACAAACAAGCGTAACTGCGGAACAAATTCGTGGACAAGCATAAAGCGTCCCGCGGACGTGCTAATGGAAAAAGGTTGCGAGTATTAGGAAACTTGCCGCGCGTGAAGTTCGTGTTGGCACGTTTTAGTACTCCAACGAATACCTTAGTGAAGGATGTGCCGAAGTTTAAGCACATCTGATGCAAGAAGCCCCCGGAAACCGCAAACGTGGCGGAAGCAGTTAACCAAGAATTAAGATGGTTCCACGAGAGCTCTTGTTTTTAATAATAAATTTCTTAAGCACGCGCCGAACTACTCCAGAGTCGAGTGATTTATCTTTTGTCCGGGATCTCGATGGCGTGTTACATCGCGTCTTTTAAGTTTCGGGGATCGCCAACCGGTTCGGGTCAGAGTCTCCGTCTCAATGCTTTCTTTTACAAACCTCCATTCTTCGTATTCGTCGCTTCACTCGTTTCCCAGGCAGGCCAATTTCTATAAATCTAACGTTTCCAACCCTTAACGACCGAGAACCCTTTTTGCAATACTCGCCCACAAGAGGACGGAAAATTAGCTATAAATTTTGTTCGTGTACCTGTAGCAGGGCCTTTCGTACATTAAGGGTTAAACTGAAAATTAAAGAGAGAGAAGCCTTGTTTCAAAAATGTCACCCATATATGAAATAAAATAAAAATAAATTTGTACGCTAATATATTCGTTGCATTCAATTCAGTTCATATCTGAAGACTACAAGAAGGTTAAAGGATAACTATGTATCAGACATTTTAAGTTTTCAATCGTTGCTACGTTAAATAAATTCCTTTCATTTGGTGGAATTTTTTAGGCTGTCGTTTAGGCAGTTAAAGTCTTAATAAACGAATTCGAACTTTAATATATACCGTCTGCTTTTGAAAAAGTAGATGCAACTTCTTTAAACCTGTATCTGTTGTTTAAACCTAGTTTCGGGGGGCCGGTTTGCAATATTATTCGTGCAAAAATGAAATGAAAACAAGTGAGCGAGATAAAGTGGCCAGCTGATTTTCGCAGGTAATAATAATGCAGCTCGCGCGCGCGATTCCTCGAGCAATATAAAGGGCTCCGGCGAACGAGTAAGGACTCGCTTATCGCCGGTCTCCCCTTATCTATCTAATTGATTCCAATAAAGGGTCCGTGGAGCGGAATAGAGGGCTCGAGAGTGCCCGGATAGAACTCGGTCGCAGAGCCGAACATCGGCGGAATTCGGTACAGCAGCCGTGGCAAAGTAATCGCGCGGTGTAAACTCCGTCGCAAGGTAATATGTGGCTGGCCATCTCGCGGAAACAGAACCTAATCCCGCGGACGCACGTGACCGGAATCGCAGACGAACCTTTCGGACGGTTTCTCCCCGACGAGTCGTGCGTCGCCTTGCCGGCTGATTTTTCCCCCTTGTCTCCTTTCTCTCTTAACCGTTTCGAACACCCCTCGCTTACAACCGCTGGAAGTGCTTCGTCCCTCGTCCGATTACCAACCACCCTTTGCCACGATTTCGCCCCGAACCTGTTCCAATCAGCAGGAAACGACCTGGTGACTTCTCATCGTTATTAATCGCTCGACGCGATTACACTCGAGAACATTTGTATCCTGGGAACACGATAAAGATGGCGACAAGGGTGGTTTCATCGGTTTCTGACTCACGGGGATTTTATTCGAAGTCAGATACCGATTTTATATGTTCCTACCAATGGGGAATACCGACTTTGCTTCACAATGTTGGAGTTTATTTAATATATTTTATCAGATCTACCTGAAGCAGAAAGCGTGAGGTGTTATACGAGAAAATGTTTATACGTTTTTTCTTGTTGTAGACTCCTAACGCAGAATTAATTCAGACACGTTGAAATCATAGAGAATTGTTTGTAGTTCTTCAGAAGAATAGTGTACTGACTTCGTGCAACAGTAAAATCGCATGCGTTGATTTGAAGAACAAACAATTTCTCTTTGGTGATTTTAATATTAAAATCTTAAGTTTTTGCGACAAAACAATTTATATAATGCGATTTCAAAAATGCCGAGTGAGGAAATAGGGATCTAGTCTAATAATATTCTTATAAATAAATTCGACTAACAAACGACAATTCCAAACGTTACGTTATAAAAGCTATATAGGTATATAGCTGTCGAAAGAACGCGAGCATCGAATTTAATATTTTAGTCTTGACAACCGTTGCGTTTGTGACATTTCGAACATTTAATCTCCATTTGTATTCCACGTGGAGTGTGGGAAGGTCGAACGTGGAGCACGATGGAAACGAAAAATGAAACCTGAAAATATTCTTAAAAATAAATTCGATTAATGAACAAGCATTCGAAATATTATTTAATCCAGCAAACGCGGGAAAAGAACCGCGAGCATCGGATTTAATGTTTTAGTCTTGACAATCGTTGCGTTTGCGACGTTTCGAACATTTAATTTCCATTTGTATTCCGGTCGGAGTGCGAAAAGATCGAACATCGAGCACGACGAAGACTAAAAACGAAACCAGAAAATATTCTTAAAAATCAATTCGTTTAACGAACAAGCATTCGCGACATTCTAAACGTTCAATCTCCATTCGTATTCCGGATGGAGTGCGAGAAGATCGAACGTCGAACACGATAAAGACGAAAAACAGAGGGATGGGGTTTCTCCACCCTCTTCGCTGTCTTCCCCGGCTTTTGCTCGGTGATTTCACGATAGGCGATTACTACGGGATCTTAACGTCGCGCCTTTAATTCTCGCGACACCCTCGAGCCGCAGAAACAAGGGTGCAGGTGCGCGTCTTGATCATTTGAATCGCGCGACCGCCTCCCGAGGGTTGCAATCAGAGTGCTCGCTCGAGAAATAGGGAATTCTTGACCTGGTTTTGTTTCCTGTTTTACCGGGCGTCGAGATTAAATGTTTACTGAACGAGTGGACGAAATTACGGTTATTACACGGGACGCTCCCACCAACAGAATTGCACTATGCTCGTGCGGAAATAACGAACCATATCGAACAGCTCTTTTTTCCTGTCGGAGGCGCAATTGGTAACTGAACGTTATAGAACTACGACGGCACTTGATTTTATAATAATTATCGCAATAATTACGCAATTGTGGCAAAAATAGTTGGAATTCGGAACAGCGGAAAATTTGGAGGATACGAAGAGCTTCAATTATTAGGAGAGAAAAGACGTACCCTCGATCTCCTTTCCCTGACGAAAATTTTTATTTTGCAAAATAGTCCGTTTTTTGCTAAATATCCTATATCCTTCGAAGCTTAGCATGCCGTATGCGCTGCAGTTTATTAACATAAACAACGCTATAAAAATTAAGTAAGGACCGTGATACTATCTGATAAAAATTCCAGAAATAAATAGCAGATCTAAATGTGTCGGAAGAAGTTTCGGAGCAGTGTTTCTGTGACGATTTCAACACACTGAATTTACTTTAAAAATTCACAACACCGATGAAACGTCCTCGTGAAACTTCGCCGAATTAATTCGAAGGAAATGTAGTACTAGATGCGCCGTAATTAATTCAACAGGCGAAACGAAATGCGTCAGAAAGATATTTTTAAAAGTAATTAAGCCGAGAGACATCAGCCAGTTGTACCTAAATGAACGAACACTTGAAATAATTCAGCGTTTTCGCAAGAACTTACGGGAGCGGAGAGGGATGCTGCGCAAAGAGAAATCTCTTGTAGTATTGTGTTTTCTTGTCTGAAGTGTGTTTTCCTGGGGCCGAACATTTTATTCCGGCTGAACAACCGGCTAAACAGTAATTAGCGGGTAACGTTATTAAAGCGGAAGTTACGCGTGCGCGTCTTCGTGGTTGCAATAGGCTGCAACGAAGCGAAGGAAGGGAACGCAGGTTCGCAGACGTAGAACGTAGGTTTTGCGCGGGGAAAATTTCGTTACTGCCGGAAAAGGGAGAGCCAGAAAGCAAACCGGACACCGTGGATCCGCTATTCGCGGCACGATCCCGAAAATATAGCATACGGCTCTCGAAATAAGATCAAAAGGCGCGGTCAGAAAATTTCTAACGTGTCCAGACATCAAATTTTCTTCGTTTTCGTCTGGATATACATCGAGATACCCGGTGGGGTCGCTCGTTTCTTGGCTCTGGACCAATCGTCACGTCGACCCATCCGAATCGCGATAAGGTTTCTGGCGATGAGCGCGTTCCGGGCCTCTAAATGTCCTGCGGAGTTATTCTGGACGTCACTCGTCACTTCCGGGTGATGCTCGGCAGACAAGTTACACCTGTCAGACAGTAATCGCTTGTTCTTTGTTAAACTGGAAATCCGGCGACAAAGTATTGGCTCGTACTATTTTAGCGAGAGCCCGCCGCCGCTGCTGGCGTTAATTGTTATCTGATTCGACCGATGACGCCGACGTATTATTTCTGAACGACCACCGAACCACGCTGACAGCTTCGCCTTAGCTTTGCTAAGTTGTTGCACGTGCGACGGTCGATATTATTAATACACCTTCAGTGAAACCTCAAGCTGATCTACTCGGTTACGGTCCCACGCCGTTTCGAAAGACACAAGCACTTGTCCTCGTAGATCTGAACATGCAATACCACTTTTCCGAACTAAAGATACCATCGCGGTTCGAATAACCGGTTCCAGATTTTTTCTCTCGCGATTATAGAAATCATGCAGTAATTATATATCATTATATATGATTATAGAAATCATACTTGAGTACACGTCGTAGATAAAATCGTGCGAAACCGACACAAAGATATACGACACAGCTCAATCACTTAATTCAATGCATAATAAGTAAAAACAGCATTTTCTAATTTCTTCTTGGTTCATTCGATGCAGCATTCGAGTGTAACGAAGACGAAATCAATAAAATGAAATGAAATATAATACTTATCGCGTTCGAATAGAAACGCTTGAAGGTATCGTTAACTCGTTAAATAATTCCTGCGATGCTACATTAACAACGACCACTAATCTCGAGTAAATTACCGATGCAAGATACAAAAGTGCAAACAATTGCGAAAACCAGAAACCAAGTAAAAATATTTTACTCCATTTAGCGAGCAGCTGGAATCGACGAATAGATATTTTTAAATTCATTTAGCCAGTCTATTTTCTGAAATTGTACATTTTCATTTATACCGAGCATGCATAAAATATACGGTCTGATTGCGACCTCGATGGATGGAACCGGTGTCCAAACATTCTTCGAGAAGCGAGATTTGTCTCCGAGAGGGAGAACCAAATCGCAAATCGAATTGATCAATAACGAAACGAGCAATTAAGGCCAGTTACCCTCGATTTGGGAGCACCATGACTCGAAATATTTCTCGTTACCGTGTAATACGTTCTTGTGCCTCGCCTTCTACCGTCGGATTTCCGCTGGATCTTTTACGTAATGGCTCTTCATTAAAAACAAGACCGTTCCATGAAAATTCTAAGGTCTTTTATTCCTGTCTCACGCTCCCGCGTTCTAATAAGTGCGCGATCTAATTGCAGGGGCCCCGCCGTTGTAACGCACGGACTCGGCTTCACTTAATATACGAATTCCAGGTTGATTTATCGATGGCCTCTGCCACGGGTATTCTAAGAGCTCCGGCTGCCAGAGGTAGTACCTACTTTATTACGCGACGAGTGAGACCACTATTTAAGACAGCCGAATGTAAGAAGAGTTCGTAAATCTTGCTCGAATGGCCTCGGGATTTCCGGAAGGATATTAAAAGTTCTGCCCGCGAGTTTCAATAGAGATTCGAGGGGCAATAGCGTCGGTCTGCCTTCTGAAAATTGTTAATGAAATCGCCGACTTACGTTCCGCGTATTAACGACCTCGATCGGCGAACCAATCTCGGTTCAAAGCGACCTCGAAGCCGCTGTAAAAATGTGTGTTTATTTCGCTAAATCGTAGCGGCGATAACGAATATGGTGCTTGAAGGGTAAAAACTTGTTTTCCGGATGCACGGTTATATGAGAAAATTGTTATATCATAGGTAGTAATAATCTGTAAACATCGAAGTGCCGTTTCTACCAACAGCGAAACTTTTTTTAATTCGGATAAATGAATTCGCACGCGTAGAAATAAATGCGTACAAATAAAAAGTTACGAGTATTAACACTTTACCGACCGGCCATTATTTTAGAATTCTTCAAGGTCCATGGTTCATGACTGAAAACTTTTTAATGGATCTCTCAACGTTGACAGCAATTTTTATTGCGAATCAACTGGGAATCATCAGTAACGTGACCTAATAATTTCATTAAAAATTACAATGTAAAAGCAATTTTAAAGTTTTACTTTTGTTACAGCACAATTATTGAAAGTCCTATTAATAGGCTTCCGGTCGGAAAAGTGTTAATTTTAATGGGCATACAAGTTAAATGCGTACCTAGGGCGCAGTAATCAGAAACAGATAAAGATTTGTGAAGTTTGAAAATGGAGTTGGATTCCGACAAACTCGAAGATTTTATTCTATTCCGAGGCGACGCGAGCCATTTATATTTTTCTTTTTCGAGCACGTCTTCAAAGATTCTGGCGAAGGAAAATTTTGGGGAAACTCGGTCGGCAAGAGTCGAGCTGTTTCGCAAACGGCACGGATTCGGCGACGTTCCCCGGTAAATTCGCGTCTGTGCCGCGGCAAATTGCGAACGGAAATGAAATTGAATTTATTGTGTCTTGCCGCGGGTTATATTTCAGCCGGGACGGGAACGCGCACAGGTGTAACCGAGCGGGAAGCATTACGGTTGGTAATGGAAATATTTAGTTCGCATTAGCGAGGATGCTTAGCGGGGTGGCGTGGAAATGTAAATTAGGTTTAGTTTATGGGGTGGTGGCTGTAAAAAAAGCCCGTAAAGTGAAGTGACCGCGTCGCTGAAACGGCTTGCGCCCGGATCGAAGGAATTACGGCGACGATACGTGTAATGATCTCGTGACAGGGGGCGCATGGTTACGAGCATGCTAATGGCTCTCCTTAAACGAAAATTACGTATCGGTTATGGCGACGAAAAAGTCCCGACGAAATTGATCATTAACGGGTGTCGTCAGTTTCGGCGAACGACGCTCGATTTTTATGCGAGTGTTGCGAAAATCGCCGATGTACTTACTCGCCAAATTATTATGCAATTTTCGTAAATAATTATTATTATTACGCGTGGCTACAAAATTTCCTCGATGTAAGATTTATGAACTACGTTCGACGTTTGTCGGAAGTGCGAATTACTTTTTGAACCGGCTTGATTCGATGTACGTACTGTGTTTGGATAGTTATTAGTAATGTCGCGTTAAATGCTACCACCTCGTGTCCGAAGCTTTGTATACTTGTTGTACTGATCGAATATCTACAGGATAACTGCTACAGTGTGACGAATTGTAGTAAAGAATCGAATTATGATTGCTTCAAGATGTTTGGAAGCGAATGTGTTTCACTTAACCAGTTAAGTGTGTTTGACGACTATATCCGTCATGGAGATGTGGCAGAATTTTGTGTCATGACGATTATGTCCGTCATGAGTAAAATTTTGTTATAATTTGATATTTAAATTGTAATTCTAGCGAAAACTAAATTATATTCGTAAATTTTAATATGTTTAAAATGTTTAGAGGTCAAGAGGAAATGAAACAAACAAATGAAAATTATAAATAATTTGACATAGATTCGTGCATCTCTGTACGCTCTGGCTAGAACTCTTGATTTTCGCGACACACATAGATGCGCGCTTTGAAAAGAGATCGCCACAGTTAACTGGTTAAAATTCTCTAATAAATATAAATTTCAGGTGTGAAACGAGGAAGACGCGTGACGAGGTGTTTGAAGCGTCAAGGAAGATAGCGATCGGTGTAATTGGTAATTTTTCTAATTCACTGCCGGACGCATCGTGAATCTATCGATACTGTGTCGCCAACGCGTAAGTTTCAGCGAGAGCAGATCATATCGAGCACTCCCGCGGCCAGAGTTTTCCCATCGGGGCGAGAGAATTTTCCGAATATCTCCGATAACAATGGTCGATCCGAGAGGTTCGGTAGGCGGCGGAATAATGCCGGCCTTATCAGCGCTATCCACTTCTAGACGCGGCGCTTTCTTAACGGGATCTTTTGGTCGGGTTCTTTCGAATTGAGGTGAGCTCGGCCGGGCCGCCTTCGAGGATGGTTAAGACGGGCCACGGGTTTCAATTAACGAAAGACAGTGCCCGGCGTTAATCCGGAAACAATCGCTCCTTGGGGCGGCGATTAGGGGGTGGCGGCCGTGAGATGGGCCAGCCACGAACTTTGAATTAATTAAATTCCCGTAATTTCGTATCTGGTTTCCGCACACGTGCCCCCGATTCGACTGCGGAAGTTCGATCGTGGAAAATCGCGGAATGAAACCCCCTTCCTCGGTTTCGCAGAGATTGAGGTGAGAGCCCGCGGAAGGGTTCACCGAAAATACAATCGGATTGCACCGAATGTGCAGCGAACGTGCAACGCCTTCGACCATGCAGACGGGCCCGGGCCAGCGGAATGAAAGCTGCAGTGTGATCCCGAAATTTCGACGACCGAATTGAAATCCCCGACAATTAAGCGGAAATCGAGATTTGAATAATTTCACGTCCATCTCCGGGATTAAAGAATGGTCGTCGATAGGGTATCGAAACTGAACGGCGTGGCGTGGCGTGGTGTGGCGTGGCATGGCATGGCGTGGCGTGGCGTGGCGTGGCGTGACCGTGCTCGTTCGTCCCGTAATATTCGATTTACAGACTGTCCGTGGATACGTTTTTCATCGGTCACTCGCGACCCACCCAGGCTCCTGACATTCGTCATTTCCCCCGAACCCTCCCGACACTCTTCTCTTGCCCTTTTGCCTGTAGGTTCTCTTGAAATTCCCGCGATGATATCGATCGATTTCCGGCGAAATTGATTCCGCTGCAATGTCGTTCCCGTTGCCTTTTTATTGCGAACCGCTACCGAGAAACGTAATCACTCTTCGAGCCGTTACAACCGGCTGATCGAAACTGCATTAGGCCCTTGCTACGACCCTTGTATTTGTTCACCCTGGATGCGATTGTTTCTGTCTGAAACTACCACTTCTCTTATTCCAGAGAATAGACAGAAAACTTCTGCAGCATTCGAACCGTTCAACGGAAATTTTAATCGACACACGGCATTACACTGCCGAGTCTATGCATTTGCTTAAAAAACAATTGAAAAAGCGGTAATTATAGTAATCGGTAATAGTTTCTAGGTACTTTGGTCAACTGCATCGAAACTAGAAACATAAAATTGATCACACTGATTGCTTCTTTAATTCTCCTGCATGCTCATATTCCCAGAAATTAATTCCCAAACCTGATCAAAGTATGATATCAACTACACATGACCGCCGAAGCAGTCAAAGAGAGAATTTGCTCCAGTTATACAGTTACTCTGAAAATCTATGCATACAGAGTATGATCAAAATTATTCAAGCCACAGTACAAAAACTACATGTCTCGTCCACGCGACGAAATACCTGCAGAGTTGTTCCATACTCGGCACAAGCATAAAATAATCACAATTTGACTGCTTCGATGTTTTATAAAATCGTTAACACTTTCGAACTTCGCGTAATTCCTTTTCAAAACTATAAAATCCTCAAACTGTTCCCACGAAAAATTGTTTAACAAACTTCTATATTGAGGAGGACGTTGTAATAAAAATTATGCATCTAAATAAATGTCATTATTATAAAACAATGCACATATATCAATCGCGTTTAGGACACATACTTAAGCGCATAAGATCATAACTACGCATAGAAAGCAATAAAAGAAAAAGGTAGAGTCAACAAACAGAAAACGAAAAACATGTACGACATAGTTCAAGGTCATTGAAATCAGAAAGGTCGTCCTATTGCAAACAATTATCTCGTTATCAAAAGAATTCTTTAACACTTTGACTGCCATGTCACCCATATATGGGTGACGGAATTATTTGTCCATGTTTAAAAATAAATTTGTACTTTAATATATTCGTTGCGTTCAATTTAGTTGATATATGAAATATACAAGAACGTTGATATATAACTATACACCATACATTTAAAGTTTTCAATCGCTGCTTCATTAAATAAATTGATTTGATTTTATGGAATTTTTGGGGTCGTCGGTTGGACAGTTAACGTGTTAAAAAGTGTTTAAATAATGTGAAGCTCGCTCTGTTCCTAATTGAAAAGTATGAAACACATTTTTCCAAGTTCACTGTGTCTCGTCCATCAACCAGCGGAATTCCTTTCGGCTGTCATCGCTCGCGTCGAAAGCTCCTCGACTCGTAACAACCGGGCGCGAAGTTCCAGCGCAAAAAGAGCCCCACTTTGCGAGAAATAAAATATGTTTCGCGTGACGGGCCTCTTATCATGAGAACGTAAACAGGAAACGGGGAGTGCTCATTGTTCTAAAAGCAATCGCGCCGAACGTTCCGCGCGATGTATTCATGCCTCGCGTGTCTCGCTCAGCCAGACAAGCCGCGGGCATTTTTCGTCGCAGCTACCGAAAATTCGGCGACTTTGTTATGCTTCTTTTTAAGGCTGGTTTCCGGAATGCAGGTGCACTTCGCCGGGCCACTCGAAGAGACCGCGAAGACATCGCTCATGGAAAAACCGTATGTCCCGTCGAAACTTTGTTATTCGTTATTTTCAATTTCCGTTGGCCGAAAAACTTTCGCGAGTTCGTTCGCGACGATAGCGACATTATTTTTCCGAGCGGTGGAAAAACCGTACTTTATTGCGGTTTCTTTGGTGTTAATGTCTTTCTTGAATTTCGGAAAATTAAGTGCGTGTCTTAGAAACCGGAGCAGAATCATTTATCGCATCCTCGCAATGAAACACATTTCCCTGAATTGTTTTGGGTAATATCTCGTTGCCGGATGAAACGAATTGCGAGATTTAAAAGAGAAGACGAATGTTGTCATTTTTCGAGGAAGATATCCGGACATTTTGTTCTCGAATTTTGTAGTAGCGTCCAAATAGATGCTGCACGAGTCGATTGTGCATTTTACTCAGGAAATTATGAAATTACCAAACTTCTTTACCACTGCGATTAGATGATCGAATTACAATCGCAGAAAGATTTTAGAAGTTTTAAAATCCAATCCGTTCGAATCCGTAGGTCCGATTCCGCAGGAAAAAGGGATTGAAATTTGAGCTTGGCGATTAAAAATGGTGGGTTCCAGGATAGAAAATTCCCGGGCACCGTCGTCAAACAGAAAAATTCAATCACGATCCGGCGCGGCTGCAGCAGCCCCTTAAGTGCAACAGGGGTTAAAACCCCGGCGAAGAATTTCCTCGGAAAGTCGGTGGAAATTCTTTCGGAAAGAATCGCAGGCGGAATGGCGGTCTGGGCTCTCGAACGCGTTGCGCAGCTGACGCCTTGTAAACATTCCGTCGAACCTGGTCGCATCGCGGACGCCGTAATTCCGTCAACGGGAACGCGACTGGGCACGGGGTCAATCCTCGAGCTCGAAGCCGGCTAGGCGAACAGAAATGTTGCTGTTTCTTGCTCGAACGCGCCATTCTTGAGTTATAAATATGCTCGGGCGAGCGACGAGCCACCGGAGAGAGCGGAGCGTAGGCAACGCGTAGAAACGCCGCCGTTACGGATCGAAACGCGAAACGCTGGTCGCGGAGCCCGCTCCGAAAACAGGTGAAAGAAGATGAAAAGAGAAAGGAGAGGCGACAGAATGGACGAGGCCCGGTCGGTAGCCAGCTGACCGCGTCGCTCATCTCATTGAGATCCTTATAACAGCTGCATCGGTCAATGGGGAGATCGTCCTGCGGATTGACCAATTGTGGCCCCGGCTTAAATTAGCTGGGCCAATGGCGACCGGCACCGCGTTAACGTGGAATCACCCCGGGCCAACCATGCTCGACGAAATTGTTACGGAAACCGGGCACCGGTGTTCCTTTCGCCCGAACGTTTACCTACCCGTGCCGCGGAAAATTCATTGGGATGGAGACCCGGGTCCAACTATAGACCGAACTTGCCTAATGATGGCCGATCCGGTTCACCGCTTCGGATAGAACGCTTTTGCCCGGTAAGCACGCCACCGCTATTCCAGACAAGTTTTACGATGGTCAGCTCCATGTCGAGGTCGCCTAACAAATGAATGAACGCTACCTCCTGTTTGCTGCCGTTTTTCATCGCTCGTTTCGCTCCTCGGTCGTTCCACGCGAAATCGGACACTTCGCGGAGCAAACTTTTCGAATTCGTTCGAATTTGAATACGATTCGGTCTTTAGCGACTCCGTGGACGAGTCTCAAAGGATTTTTCGCTGGCTAAAACAAATTGATTTTATAGACGTGTAGCAAAAAGAGTGAGAATTTATTATAGAAATGGAAATTTTATGAAAATTAGAACTGCTAAGGAGAAGATTGTTTTTTGGTGAATGTAGGAGAAAAATAGTGTTTAATTTCGTTAATGGTAAATGTTTGTTGGATTGTACGAATTCGTGGTTGTTGCGATTGCATAAAATGCATTTCTATCGAAAATATGTCTGGCAGCGTGTTTGGAAAACGGGAAAAGTGTGGAATATCAGAAAGTGTAGAATTGCACGAAATAAACGACGTGCACGTGCGAAAAAGAAAATTGGAATTTTGATGTACGACGTGTCGACATCGCAAAGAGGAATTGCGATTGGATACAGCGAGTATTAGAAGAGTTTTAAGAGAAATTTAATAAATCACGAAGCAAGCGAATAAATCCCGTATTATATCGCGAACAGGTAAAAGCATTTTTCCGAAGAGGAAAATACATTTAGAAAAAAGGAAGGAAGGAAGGAAAAAAAAAGGAAAATGTGCAGAGCCATTTCGGTTTGCGTCCATGGTCAATGGCAGGTTCGGAACGAGATGGAGCGCTAAAAAGTTTCGAAAACGAATCCTGTTTCCGGAAAAAGTGATTGATTCGTTCCGCTGACGTTAACCGATTGATCTTTGCCAGCGACTGTGAATCTACCAGGAAATGATGGTCTCTGTCCGTAGTCAAAAGGCTCCGGCGTTCGAAAAAACATTTTTCAATAGAAAAAGTCCATGGTTTCACGGTTAACGGCCGTCGGGCGCGATTCAAACGCGGGTTTTCCTTTTGAATTTGAAAATTTTGTTGCGAATAGCGCGGCGAATAATAATAATAAAAGCTCCCGTTAATATTCGAACCTCCTCGGAGGATGAAAACCGTGCTTACTTGAATCTCGTCGCTGCGTTTCGAACTCGATAACGATCGCCGCGAGAGGAAAAATGGGGGTAAAGACGAATATCGTTCTTTTAATACGAAAATCCTGTTAGCTCGAGAGGTTAAACCCGAAAACGTGGTTTGCCCCGGGTATAAAAATCGACTCGTTTCGAGATTTACATTACCGCCACGATGAATGAGCGTTTCGTGGAACACAGCGGAGCCGATTCGAGCCTCCGGAAAATAGAGAAACTGTGGAAAAGCCGTGGGACCAAGGGGGAAAAAGGAAACGGGGAAAAAAAAAAAGTTGGAAACGTTGCTCGCAAATGAGCTCCGAGCTGAAAGCGACGGACAACGGCATCTCGAAAATCTCTGTACGTCGGATACGTGGCGACAATTACCGCCGCGGCTCTTCGAGGACAGCGCGGAACGAGGCGGAATGGTACGCAACGGAACGCGACGGAAGCGTAACGAATGGCGCAACGGGGCACAGTGTTGTATAAATGCAGCGTTGCTAATGTTAAATCGCCAGCCCGGTAATTACATGCAAATAGCGGCGGCCACTGTTTAAACAGCGCCGCGCCTCCAGCCCACCGTCAATCCACGTTTTCGTTCCGACCGACCACCGGAACGCGTTGTTCCGTGCTTTTTAAAAACGCTCCAACCGACCCCTAACAACCTGCCCATTTTTGTTGGAAAACGCGCACCCATTAGGAACATGCTCTGCCGTGCTCGCGACGCGCGAATAAATTAATCTGTTCGATGCTAGGCACTTCAATCAACCGGTTAATTCGCCGAGAGGACGCTGCGCTTCGACACTGCTTCACGGGTTAATTTGGTACGTGTCTGGAACGTTTGTAATCTGGACAGAATTCGGAAAAGTCAAACGCATCCTTTCGCAAATTAATTCTTCAAAATAAGAACGTATTGTCGAATGCATTTTTAAGAGATGTTTAGAATACGATAGAAAAAAAAGATTAAAATTAATTTAAAAACCTCCCTACTTTGATATTATCTTATTGGTAACTTAATGTCTAGCTTACACCACAAACGGGAATCTTCTTTACAAAGATTCTTTTTTTAATCGAGTAAACAAATCGCAGAAATTCTTGATTTTTTTAATACGACGCAAAAGAGTTCAAACACTCTAGAAAATGAAATTTAATACTAGAAACGCCATCGAAGAAGAACTAATTATAATAAAGGCGAGTGCCGCGGATCGCGTTCCAGCGAGAGGTTTCAGGAATTTGTAAAACAAGTCCTGCAATATTTGTATCTGCACACGCATTGTATCCGGCATGCGCGCACACAATGCAGAGATATTAAAGTTGAACTCAGAAGTTGGTCGGCGCGGGGCTGTTAAATTGAAACAAAAATTTTTATTCCGTCGGCCGTGCGCAGTTAAACTGGAATTCGAAACAGCGTCAGCGATCCCGGGGTGATTGTTCAACGACGAATTCGTAAAAACTAATTATACCAAACTTTACTACGATCACGCTTCCGTAAACTCGCGCGCGCGCGTGCTTCTGCTGCATTCTGCATTGGTCGCGTATGAAAATAAACACCGGTGGAATGCAAACCGTTGAACACCGTTTCCTGTGCGTGTTTATGTTTGTGTACGAGTGCGTGTACGCGTACGCGAAACGCAAACCTATCACCAATAAACAAGAAATTTGTTCGAACGTTTATCCGTTGTTTGTTAGCCGAATAAAAGTCCACTCAGCCACGATCATTTCAACTAACGAAACATTTCGATGAATATCGGTCTCCATGCGCGACGAAGGAACTCGAAACATTAATTTTGCAATGCCCGGTTACAGGTAACCGGCGTAAAAGCGATTTATTAACTTCTGTGAAATTGTTTCTATCCTATTGCGGATGCCCCCGTTGCTAATATTTCTTCTGCTGCATTCTTTAGCGAGCAATCTTTTTCTGCCTTTGCCGTGCTGGATTTATTATCGTTTCGTTCGATGCAACGCGTCCTGTTCGCTTCTTTAACCCTTTATTGCCATAAATTGCGTTCTATCCTGCTCTTGCCGGCAACTGTGTTTGAAATCTGCGCGCCGACACTGTTTGAATGAAATGCACGTTAAATACGGCCAGGGAAATCGTCAAACAAAAAATATGTCACCGGACGTTTTTTAACGGAACCCGGTAATTTGAAGTATATTTTCAGAACGCGCAGGAGATCGAATAACGAGAAATTGTGGCGAGAGCTTGTTCATAATTTTGAAACTTTTATTTGTCACGCTACATCGAGCGTTTCGATATTTCATAAAATTGCCTCGTTCTCAATCTTCCACCGAAATAAACGGTATTTGTAAAGTGCGACGCGCAAAGCGCAGAGTCCGTCGCAATTAGAGACGGCAAATAAAATGTCGCGTTTTTAATATTTAAATTCGAATCACGTCAGTTTGCAATGGCAATCGAAACGCTGCAGATATGGAACACATGGTATCGAATGCGCACTGACCTAATTGATCTGTCAGACCAGGTTCGGCGATAAATTTTATTACGGTGTCACATCCATCGATATTCATAACGTTAATTTAAAAAGGTGGAGGAGAACACGCGCGCGCGCGCGCGCGTACGATTCCATAGAAAATAAAGATTAACCCAGCCGGCGCGAAAAAGAGGAACGACTAAAATCAATCTCGAAGAATGGACAATGGCGGCCCCGTCGGAATTTCGACGGGGCTTTTCGTTCGCCAGGAAATCGCGTTATTTCTCGAAATCGAGCGATCGCGATTGGTCGCACCTGTTTTGCCGAACGTTTCGAAACAGACCGGTCTATAATTACGTCAGTGTGCCGTGTTCCCGCTGTGAAATACTGCGCGAAGTCTGCCGCGGCATTTTTTTTTTCCCGGCGAGAACGTTTTCATAAAACTTTCGCGAATAAACATTCGCGGCGTGACACGGGGTCTGTGCGACCGCGCGCGCGCGCGCGTATTCACGACAGCCAATTAAATTTGTTCAGAATTATGCCAGGCTGGAGAATTATGCATCGGGCCGGCGGAGTATTCGTCTCTTTATCCGAACTGTTGGCCAACAAAGCGACACGGTAAAACGAATCGCGGCATGTAATAACGCACCATAAATCTAACTCGGCCTCGACGGCTTTGGACAATGGTGGAACAGAGAGAAAAATGCGGAAGACACAAAGCACGCGAAAATACAATGGCTAAACAGACCGAGGAAACGAACGTGGAGGGAAAACCGACCGGCGCGGTGTGGGCGGGGGGGAAACAACGAGACGCACGTAAAAGGAACGAAAACCGCAATCACCGCGTTCGTTTCTCCTGAAATTGGTGTCCTTCCGTGACGCGTACGCTTTTCCGCAGCCCGTTTAATAAACAGCCGCCTGCGATTTTCTATTCTCTTGTCCGGAGGCTCGCAGGATTCTTTAATACCACCTCTGATTGCGTTTATTCGAATCGGATCTCGTGCTCGCTCGCTAAATTCAAATTTAGTCGCATTAAGCTGATCGCGAAGTTGCCTCGTACTTTTTGGAGCATTTCGCTGATCGGCTTCGTTCCCATGAGTTTTATTGTCGTCAAAAGTGCGAAATCTTTGTTACAATTTTAAAGATATTCAAATTTAGTTTCTCCTTTTCTCTTCGTTTTTTTTTCTCATTTTTTGAACAATTCTGACGACGATCTTCACTGTGATCAATTTCATGCTAGTCTTCGAAGTTCTACAACTTGATAAAACGAGGTAACCTTTACAGCTACTTCATTATACTCTAGATAAATTTACTCTCTCATTTTTATGTATATCCGTAAAATGAATCGACTTCTGCGTTGTGCGTAAACATGTTAAAGCTGGGCAGTGCAGTTTAATGCATTTTTAACATTCATTATTCTCCTCGGGAGAGGAAAGTCACTGATAATACCGAGTAAAATACATTCTGTTTATGTACAGAGTATTTTATCACGGAAAGCTGTTCACGTTGAAGAGATTATGGTAAAGTGACATGAAACAGTCGATTGACATATTTTAAATTAAAATTCAAACATAAAATAAAAATATTTATTCGTTGATAATTCAATAAAATATTATCCATTCTGCTGTATTATTTTTCACCACTTTCTAAGTGACTTGTCACATTGGTGCATAAATCTACGACTAAATGTCCTAATTAGATTTGCGTTCTAAGTCGCTACCTTTAGGATTTCCTGCGTTAATCGTAAAATCGCAGAATCCGTTGAAGGGATGCAACAAACTAAAGCAATCGAAGAAATAACAACATTTTTACGCGACCGTTGTTTCTTGCAGTCGACGCGGAACGCTTTCCACCTCCAGCTCAACAATCAGCAAACAGCCGTTATTCAATCACTCGACGCAGTCTCAAATTCCCCGAATAAAACCAAATTGAAGTAACAGAATACCATCCACTCGCCCGAAGTTCCCCGTCTACACACTTATAAAACACGGGCCAATGTTCGAAATCCAGCGTGTTCAATGCACGACAGCTGGGGCCAGCTACACGAGTGTTTTGCTCGCTGCGTGTCGAGTCGACACAACCAATTGCGTCGGACACCAGAACGCGGACAAAAGGAGGGAAAAAAAACCGATCCAACTCATTGATCACTGTGTTTTGATTGCACGGTATCGTTTATATTACTCGCGACGTGCCGTATATCCGCGCCGGCGTGCAGTTTCGAAAAATGTATAAATGATATAAAGTAAAACTAACGCGCGTGTATTAGTCGCGCGGAAAACGCGGTGAAAAATGCCGTACAGGCAACGTGCGGCTGATGAAATGGATCGTGCACTTCGAGCTGTGAGTTACAGTAAAAACATGTATTCCTAATTGTTTAGTGCCAAGTCGTCGTTTGCGTTCCGCGAGCTTGTTTTATTTTCTCTCTCTCTTTCTCTCTCTCTCTCTCTCTCTCTCGATCTTTTTGTAGTCGTCCTGATGCTTTCTTTGATGTATTATGCAGTTACGTGAACTGTAAAGGTAAAAAGGATGTTGTTAAGTGGATGAAATTGCTTTGATAGCACTTCTTTGTCGCAGTAACTTTTCTCTTTTGTTAAATGTTATTTTTCCCTTCTTTATTTTACGTTTTGCATCATGGTTTTCAAAGCGACGCTGTTCTTACTCCGCGGTAGCTAGTAAGCACACTCGCGACGAAGGTTCTAAATAAACTCTACCGAATACGATGTTATTTTAATCACTCCTGTTCTCCTGTTATTGAAGATATTTGAGCATTGAAGAAAATATAGGAATACGAAAATTCAATCTATTTCAAAGGAAATCCTAATGCAAAGAATTAAATAGACAGGAGCAATTGCAAACTAACATACCCAAGTAGTAAATTAATGTCAAACATTCCCTCAAATTTTCTCTCTTAATCTTCGCGCGAATGACGAAAATGAATAAATAAATTTGTAGTTTCGATATCCAACATTGTCCGCATCAATTGTTGATTTAAATATGCAGACTCTCTTGCAGGATACTTTGAGTAACAAAATTTCCGTATGAACGGAAATATTGTTGAAACAATTACTCTCATGCAGGTCGGCCGAAGGATCGTCGAAATTCCACTGCGAAGTAATAATTAGAAGACTGCAGATCTTTGCGCAGAGTAAAAACTATTTGCACTAACCACGCAACAAAGACGTTCGATAATAAATCGATAGCAAGGTAACTATATTTTTAAATCGCTCTAATGTTTAAATCCGCCTTGTATTCGATTCACCCATTTTTCCCCTAAACGCAACAAATCCGCAGTCTAGTAATTACAGTGAAGCGTACCGGCGTAACCGCACCGATTTGAGAGATGTGCTCTGAAATCTTCGTTGAAGAATGGCGAGAGCTTGGCAAGAAGCAGTCATCGTTTCGAAATAGAGCCATCCACGGGCCGGTAAACACCAGGAATTTATAGGAGCGTTATAACGCCGCAGCGGGTAAACGCGATATTGGCAGCGAGTCGGTGGGCCGCGTTGCGGCGAGCTACGGTAAATAAATGGACAATATCATCGTTGTCGTAAAAATAATTGCTGGCTGCGTGCTCGGCCGCGGACGATTATTGCCGGTTGCGGCAATTAGTCGTCGCGAGTTGATGCGCCGCGTAACACTTTATTGCCGCTTACCGCGGATTTTTGTCCTGAATCCTCCATCGCCGCCCCGTGTCATGCATTTCACCCCCCGAACCGTTAAAATCTATGTTTCTCCGAGCTCGCGGCGCGGCAACGATTGTTCCGGCGACGGGCAAGAGATTACGCGAACGAGCGTCTATTCCGAAGATCGTCGTTCTCTTCTTTGCGAAACGTTTCGCGTGTTTCGATGTTTAGCCCGATAAATCGCGCGGGCGATTTATACTCGTTACCGGGAAACGCAAATAACCAGCTTTAATCACCGGCCACGCGTTTTCCATTAATCGTCCCCAGGCTGCGTTTAATTTCACTCCGCGCGGCGGTAAGTCCGAAACGCGTCGTTATTGGTAATCGCGTATCGGTATTGGCTGTTTCTGGGGAAATTACGTTTGATCTCATTCGGGACCCGCCGATAGGAAAAATGAGACCAGCCCCGAGATCCTCGTGTTAATTGACTTTAATGCTCCCTGGACGGTGATTCCGGCGGGTTCGCGCGTTGTCGGGCGAACAAGGACCGAAACGTTGATAAAATAAGCGGCGGAATGAATGTATATTGCCTGGTCGATGGCGCGGCACTGTACTTTTCGCTACGATCCTACTAATTTCACTTTTTTCACCTAGCACCGGTTATTCAAAGGACACGTTCCAGCGGCGGTCTTATCGACGACTCGCAGCTGACGATCTGGCTCGGTGAAAATTCAATAACGATAACCATAATCATTCTCAAATCAATAACTCGGTCTTAGCAACAGAATCTGATAACTTTTCTTTCGGCGTTAATTCCCGCTGGTTTAGAATGCACACGGTTTTATTCATGAGTGGTAATGTATAAGGATTGATACTTTAACGTATTATTAGACCGTCGATCGTTATGCAAAATAAGAGCTGTTCGCACGGAGCGCAAAAAACCAGGAGCCAAATAGAATTTCTCTCTTGACTTGCTGGTTTTAATAAGCTCGCGCACATAAATTGGTATTTTTAAGTTGTTCGAATTAACAACTTAAAAATTACAAATTATCGGAAACGAGATTTCAATCGAAACGCAAGGAAGAAGGTCTAAAACAATTCGTAGCAAATCAGATTTTTGTGTTGTCTATAGGTAATTAATCCAAAATAATACTGGGTATGTACCTAGACATCTTGCTTTGGTATAGCCCGTTTTTCCAGCAGTAATATATACTTTATTATCGTCTACAATACTTGTCTAACCTACTCTACGTTCATAAATCGATACAAAAAAAGGAAGTAGAAAATTAGAGTATTTCAGAACTTCCTACATTACAAATATACCGCGATACCGATTCGCACAGACAATATTGCACGATATTCCACCGACGCAAAGACCAGTCCGTTTTCACTGGAGCAAAGGCAACCGTAACTCGAGACAATGGCTGCAAACTTGATCGGACATTGAGAAAATAAGTTGCGCATTTCAGGTGGCCCGAGAGATAGTCTGCTCTACTAATGAATCTGCTTAGATGGGACAAGTTACACGGCATTCAAATCTAATAGTGTTCCAGAGTTATTAGGAGCATCGCGCGATGACCATTCGAGCGTGTCGCGATAGGTACCTGAACTGGACGACGACGTGGACGTGAACGCACCGACGGAACAAAGGACACAGGATAATGGAGAATGGTCTCCCCATAGTTTACTCCAGGTGAATTAAACTCGTGCCGAGCGTGCCGAGTCTCGCTGCAATTCGCCTTCGGTCGCCGCGAAGTCAAGTGGAATTGAACGCGTGGACCATGTTGCACGGGCTTCTATAAACCGACACGATCGTCCACACAAAGATGCCTGAGGTCTGACCAACGCATTGTCGTTCCCCATGCTGAATGGCATACGGTTAAACATAAACTATTCCGTGGAACAACGACCGGGTGAAATCGGGTACACTCGTTACACGGTCTCGTGACCTGCTGGACGAAGAACCATAATCGATCGAATCTACAACTCGTTTCCAAACGCTTCGATATTAGAATAGGCTTCCGGAAACCGACGGCTGAAACAGCGAATTCGTCTTTTTCTAATTCCTATGCGTATTTGGTCCAGGTATCTCGATTCTACAATCTTCTATCGTATCTATTTTGTGTCTATTTCGACCCAGTGGTTCATAGGTGTCGCCTAGCTGCCAGTTTCCGGCGAAGAATTCCGAGCGGAAGTTATGTAGTTGGTGTTACGTCGTAACAATATTATATATAAGCGCATATGAATTTTGCGACACTGTACAAGTTCAGCACCCGGTATATTCCTACAAGCCGGCATTTTGGAAATCCCCAGCAATAAACCACCCCTACGTCCAACGTCTTGCGACCAGGTGCAACGGCCAAATTGAACGTTTACCTACGATCGCGCTGCTTAACCAAGCCACCATCGACTCTGATTGGCGCGCTTACATGAACCATTTTTTCTATAAATACTGCACACTTTTCACACTCTAGTCAATTCACATTTCAAACGTCACTGAAACAACTTCAACTCAACTAAACCGCTCGTTTGTAAATCAAACTCATTAATTAATTATTAAACTAGAGTTCTGCGTACTAACAAGTCGTGTGTCTTTATAATATTATTTGCACCACCCTTAAATATCGAGCCTTGTTAAATTAAGCGCTCAAAGCACAAAGATAAATATAAAACGTTCTTACGAAACGATTTATCATTCGTGCGTTCGAAACAGTTGGCTGCAGAAGAAGGCCCATGGATATTAATGAAACTCCATTAAAAAATATATTCAACGTAACAACGTGCCGTTCAAATGGAATCAAAGATTGCCATTTACAGTATCATCATAACCGTTGGCCTTCCGAGTATTAATATGTGGATAGTATTGTAGTAAGCAGCAACGCACAATCCGTTAATCCTACTAGTAATACAGCAAATATTGGTTTTCTGAAACAAACACAGCTGAACCAGGTCGAAAGCGAGCTTCGTAGTCAGTTAGTACCACTAATAACATTGCAAATATTGTTCCCTCCCAATAAGCATGTATGTGGTGGTTCAAGACACTGGTCTAAATATGGTCGCCGTTTCATAAATTACGATGCTGTAAAAGTGATCGTTTACAATCTGGAAACAGTGAAAGTTTCTAGAGAAGAATGTCCACCGCATTCTCTTTCGTTGAATAGTTTTATGTAGACTTGCTTCGTCTTTGGTTCTACATTTTCTAAAATTCTTTGAAAGCGACGAAGACCGAAATTCTTCCTTGCACCGACGAGATCAAGTTGCCAAGTTGAAAACGCAGCGACGAAACACAAGCGTACGAACGAACCTGTTGTGCGAAGGTGTCACGTCGATGATACCTTCTTCTCAGCGTACAAGGAATGTCGCTGAGCACCTGAGTAATAATGAGCACCTCGCGTAATAACTATACGATTACAGTGGTTGCGATTTTCTTGATTTTCAACTTTGGGATCTTCTCGATTTCTGTGTTGTAACTTCTATGTTTCTATCGGTTCGCGATTTCTAGGTTTCGAGTTCTATTCTATTAGCGATTTCTGATTTAGTTTGTTGTTCGTGTTCTTCACGATTTCTAGGTTCGTTTGCCTAAGACTTGTTGCGTTCTGTCCGTCGTCATCTCGGTTTGGTCATGATTGGTTGAGGGTAGTTTGAGGCGGAGTAATGTAGCGTTTTTTAATTGGTTGTAGAAACGATGGAAGGAGTGTGCTCGAAGGCGTGTGCTTGAAGGAGTGTACCTGAAGAAGTGGGAAACGGTCAATGAGGGATTATGATGATTTATTGCAGGATTAAACCTTTGCATTCGAAGCTATTTTAACTCCAATAGCAAGGAATTTTTTATGTCCTAGAACATTTTCATTCTACACGACATATTTCATTTTATGCATACGAAATTTGTTTACTATTATCCGTCTTAGCAACGATTAATTTCTTGCCTGCTTTTCGTTTATGCGTTATACATTACCGAGGACAGGGTTAGGCACGCACAACTTTCGGTGTGTCCGTCCCAACAGAACCCAAGAATCTTTGCGGTGGATGAATATTTTAATTCGTCACATTCCAGAAGCGTAACAGTTCCGAAGCATCGGCGATGCGTCCCACGAAGCAAGCTTCGCATGATTCATGGTGCGCCGAGGGGACTCGCAAAAGTCGAGCCGAAGAACTGGCATCACCAGAACAGAAAGTATGTCAATGGTGTATAGAAGGAGTCGCGTCGCCCGGGCGATATTAATCGAAAATCGACCACGTTGTCCGATACACGGCACCGCCGTCGGATTTATCGTAATAGCGTAACTTCTGTGGAAACTTCACGCAAGAAGACTTTTCCGGCGAGCGCCATGAAGAAGATACAGGTAGTCGTAATTCGAGGTGAACTGGGAATCGCATGCGCATAAGTCGAGTCAGCGATTCCCTTGTGAAAGATTACAACGTAAGGGAAATAACGACGCAGATAGTATGGATACTGGGGAGTACGGAGGGAAACGGGATAGGTGGGCAATCGGAGAGAGAAAGAGAGAGAGAGAGAGAGAGAGAGAGAGAGAGAGAGAGAGAGAGAGAGGGTAGTCACGGGGTCGGAGAGAGGAGAGATATAATGGGTTAAGTTTCATCGTCGTGCTTCGACGAATTTCCGGGTCGAGCTCGCGCTAACGCGGTGCTTCCAAGGGAGTACCACAGGCTCTTCTTGGGTAACCAAGTTAAGTTGTTAATTTCCGCGCGCATGATTCACGCTTGGCTTGAATTTCTTATGCGGGCCTGATGCACGACCTCGTCCCCGAGCCTTGAAAAGAAACTATTCTTACAGTTTCACGCACCCGTGTGCCCCTTTCGCGGCGGACGCTCCGGGGGTTGCGAAATGCCTCGCGAATCCTACAGCGCGAATACCCTCGCAGCGAAAATTAACTAGAATTATTGCCATTGCTTAGAAACTCTTACAAACTCTGCTTGTAAAATGATGATTCCCTTAAAGATACCTCCAGCTTTATGTTTCCGATCGCAATTGACTACGGTTTGTAAAATTACGATTGACTCTTGAACAGAGAACTTCGTTTCGTATGGAATTCTCTGAGTTACGTTGACAAAATTCCTGTAAATTATTTACTAATTTCTCTTTTAATAATTCTGCTTTTCAGACTTAACATAGGTACTGGAAAGGAAAGATTTTGGTACAGTAATCGAGTATTCTAAGGGAATTCGTATGTATAACTTAGTCTTCTGCTTATAAGAATGTTTAGAGCAACATCATTTGATGGAATTAAAGAAAATCATTTCATAAGACACAAAATCATCTTTAAACGCACAATTCCACCCACCTTGCAGAAAGACCATCATAACAGGTTAGAAAGATCGAAGTTCAAAAATGATTAATAACTAGTTGCAGAAAGGAAGTTTAACCTAAAATTGCAACATACTATTCAACACTTTTGAAACTCGAACCAAAGACTGGCACTTTGAAGAATCCTCAACCATCGTCTTCAAAATACAGCCTAGGTAAATCGACCCCGAGAGAACGAAACCAAAAAAGAATAGCAAACGCTAACACCACGACGAGGGACCACTCCGCCATCTAGGCCCCCCGGAAGAGATTCAAAAAGTAAGTCAGTGGGCCCATGAAATTCCGAATAAAGGGACCGACTTCGCCCGGAACCCATCCCAATCTCAAAGCAGATTTTAGCCGGTCGAATCTGCTTGGCCCATCTCCGGTGTCCTTTAATCGCTCGGGTAGTATACTATCAAGAAACGATCCTCGGAAGCCGAGCATGAATGGCGAAACAGGTTCCCCGTTTCCTCTTCGTCCTCCTCGCTCGTTCGACACGCACACGCGTGCCCTTTCTCTCTTTCTGCTCGTCTTCGGCGTTTTTTCCAGTCGACTTCCTTCTCCTCCTCGGGCTCCGCCTCGTTTTATCACGAGGCCCGCGCGCGGTTGTCAGCACGGTGGGTGGCTGTAATGTCGGGGTTATGGACGATATTTGTCACGTGTTATCGCCGGCACGCATCTTAAGCAAGGAAAATTAAACGTGTAATCGCGCGGTTATTATCTTGTTAACGGTGGACGGGAGTAGTCGCTTTCGGAGCGGACCGTTTCCGAACGATCCTCGAGATACAGGATAAACGAGCACTTACGGGGCCTTGTTCGGGACGGTCCCGGGGCTGCATTTAGCGCGTTCGGCGACCGGACAAATTGCAGTATTGCGTCAGGGATACCAAGGAAGAACGGCAAAAGCGGAATTGGTGAATAAAGCCGCATGACGAAGCGGTATAGTTTAACCCCTTGACTACGGCAGAATATAATATATGTATTGTTTAACTACAATCAACCATATTGATAGCGTTGATAGTTTTACTGTGGCACGTCCGCAAAGATTGGCTAATTTTGGAGGGACGTACTCCCCGTGGTGAATGTATTCTATATTTCTTTTTATTCTGAACCGAATTGCTACTATAAATATGAAAAATTGAATATTAATGTAAATTTCACTATTGTTGTTATTATTTTCACTATCTATCTAATAATCTAGTTGGGTGTGATATAATGCGATACATGGAAAACGCAATTGTTTTACACATGGAAACGGAAAATGCCTTTATGTCCACAATGGGATAGCAAAAACGCAAAATTTCTAAGCGCTAATAGGCGCACAGGGGTTAAAGTATCCTAGGGGTTAAAGCGCTGTAACTCTGACGAATTTATCGGGGCCCCTTGAACCGTGATAACGTTATCGGTCATGCTTTCGTAGAGCGTTCGAGGCAAGGCCGCATGAAATAATAGCGATAGAATAGATAGACTTACTCCGGTTGCTCGTTTCAGACCGAGCGGATTTTATGCATATGCCGCAGAAACAGATAAGAACACTTTGCGTGGATTTATTCGAGACGCTCATTTTCTGATAACGCCCGTTTAAAATGTAATGCCGCGGATCACGTGGCTAATCTTTGCCTCGACGTTGCTTTTTTTTTTTCTTTTCTCGGCTTGCTGCTCGAGTTATTTTGCCGAGCGGGAATGCGCCGCGGAGTGCCCAATGAAATTGCAATATTCTTCGGGGATACGACGGCGCAGATGTCTTGATAAATTGCCAGCACGGTTGCTAAATTGAATTGTTTCCGAGATGACCTTTAAAGAATTCTACGCGAGTCGTGGTGTGCTTTGGAGTAGATGAACTGATGATCTTGATGCAACCGCGGTAACGTTTGCATGCAGGAAATGCAAGAAAGTGCTTGCAGGAAGAAACGTGAATGTTTCTGACTGCGAAGTCAACCACGGTTTCTTCTTTATCTTGAGAAATACATATTTGCATAAAGATGCGCGATATAGTGAGAACTAGACAGAGGATTTTCATGCGAAATTGTCTTGATGTGATCGCAACAGGCAAGAGTCACACAGGGAATATCAAAATCGTTTAATTTCAAAGATTCTAGCTATCGAATTAAACGAAAACCTGTTGTATTAGTATCAGCAGAAACAACTAGTGGATCTACAAAAATATGTTAAAATACAAACGACGAACGGAGAATAGTTCTGAACGTCAATGATCAAATTGTGCGAAGAATCATGGTGAACCGTTTTAAATGGATCGAAGGGTTCAACTCGGAACAAAAATACGCGAATTCGTCGTTACGGAGGATTATGTGCGGCCTGTCGGTCGCCATTCACGAATCCGCGTTCGCAGTCTAAATACGTGTGTGGATCAAAGGGGGCGCAAAGTTTCCGGGTCTGACTGCGAATAGAATCATTCTACTAGCGCGTTACGCACGCATTAGCGGGTAGAAAATATCGCGTTAGCCCGTAAACAGATTTAGCGACGTTCCACCGGGTTTGAATGGTAACGGCAACACGGTTCGTTCTCTGTTTCTCTCTCTCTCTTTCTCTCTGTCTCTCCCTGCCTCGAAAATGTCGCGGGATCCGTTAATACCGAGGATCGAGAGACCGCCCCTTCTTCCAAGGAAGACAACGTGATCCGCTGGCAGCACGGTAATTGGAAGGCAGAAAAACGGAGAAAATTAATTTGTCGAGCTCGACTCCGTGGAAACTGTGGAGACAGGTCGTGGCGGCAGAGAGAGACAGAAAGGAGAGAGACAGAGGAGAGAGAGAGAGAGAGAGTGAGAGAGAGAGAGAGAGAGAGAGAGAGAGAGAGAGACAGACAGACAGAGAAAGCAAGAGAGAGAAGGGAAGAGGAAGAGTGCAGAAAAGAGAGAGGGAACGGACAGCTTCCATTGATTATGAGGCAAGGCGAGCGTCGTTAATGGCTGACGGCGACATTTATCGCGTCAATGGACGTCGGGCGTCTATTCCCACGTGACGACCTCCGTTACTCGCTATAAATATACGTTTCGTGCTTGTATTCTCCCGTTCTCCTCGCCTCCATCAGCCGCCACTCGCATCCGCGATTTTCAGAAGCACGTCCTGGCGATCGCCGCTCGCACGGTACCCGCCTTAATTATGTTAATGACGCCCCGCCCCGGCTGCCGCGAGAAAGAAAATAATAGAACGTACACGGAAGGATCCGTTGCGACAACGCGGGACTCGGAGCGTTCAATTGTTCGTCGCCGTTTGATCGCGCGAATCTCCTTGATTTAATTGAACGCGGACGCCGGCGCCGTCACGGCGGAAAAGGATTTCACCGGCAACAATTTTATTTTTTTTTCTCGCAACAACTGGCTTCCGTCACGGCGGAATTATAACGGGTTTTGTGGGCACAAAGAACGATCGGCCATTTATTTCGCGAACGGCATAATGGTCGGAACACACAAAACCGAGAGACTCTTTCATCGTTGCACTCGCGGTTATTTCGGCGGCAAGCGACCGGTTCCGTTTGTTGGAAAAATAGAGCGGAGTGCTTAAAAACGCGAAAAATACGTCCGATCGATCGGCACAGCTTTTCTTTTATGCAAATATAATTGTTCCGCGTCGTTTCTGGCTTTTCGACGCGCGGGGAGGGTATCAAACAATTTGATACCGTTGAATCGATGGTTATTCTATTGTAAACTGCAGATAATGGAAGAACAATATTTCATATTTATTCGAAACCCCTCTACCCTACGGTGTTCCACGTTCGTTGTGTCGGAAATTAACGGGGAATTGTACCCACCGGTGATTCAATGATTTCTCTGTCGTATGCTCGAGGTATTTGTTAACGTTTTTCGAGGGAACGTCGTCGGAACAGCTGCGGAATTCAACGTTGTACACTTGCTACGGACGAGGGTGTGATTTATGTTGGAAACATCGACGGGTTAAATTTCAGTTAATTGATCACCGTCGACAGAATTGGTTTCTTGTTTTACCTTAACAACGGATATTAGACAGGACTGTGTGGGTGCGCAATACTAGTCAGGTGATGGTCCGTTGCACTGATTAGTGACAGCCACACCGGCGAACGAGAACAACCGAAGCTCTAGGTGGCCAGTGACATCGTAAACCAGTCCCAGCGCAATCTGCAACTGCGTTACGTTGCAGTCAGTCGCGGAACAGTGTGTTTGTGCCACTGTCCGTGTACACGGTAACAATGTTGCGTCGCTGGCATTGTGGTAAATACGACATTATATCATCAAACATTGCGGACCGTAGTGTATCCACTGCCGCCTGTTAATTGTTTCAATAAATTGCCGTGTGAAATACGAAATTTACTTCGCAGATCCGCGAGCTCCTCTTTCTGCGGAATAGTCGCTCAATATGCTCAATTACATTTCCGAAGGATCTATCGCTGTTTCATGCAGAAATATTTATATTTCCTGTTTTAGTCGACGAGATTACTATATTTGCACTTTCAACATTTTTTAAGATCGCCTACCTGATATTACATGTACTCTTAGTTAACGTAAAAATATTTATACATCAAGCAGTTTTATTTACAAGATTACTATTGATGCAAAAACGTTTTCATTATTTTTAGTCGATGAGATTATTATATTTGCACTATGAACATTTTTATGGTCGACTGCTAGAAATCGCGGTAATTATAAATATTTATAAAAGATGTACTAGATGGAAGAGGTGTTCTAGATCTTGTATGTACTATAATTGGCAGTAATGTATTCATGTCCTCTCAAAAGGGACATCTGCGTTGCTCACTCAAATGCGTAATGTCTCGTTAGAGACTACTGGAAAGGGTTCATAATAGAATCTTGGGAAATTACGGCCGTGCGAGTTGGCGGTCATAGTGGATTCAGACATCCATGGGTCAGAACGAGACTACTTAATTATACGTCCTCTGATATCGAATGCAATTCGTCGTATCAAACAAAATAAGTATCATATCCATATCTGTTACACTGAAATGATATTTGTCTCTCACTCTTAACTAATATCTTATAAATAAATATAAAGATACATGCAACCAATACAGATTCTTTTTACCCCTAGTGAGTGAAAAACGAAAACAAGTTCTAATTGTTGTAGCCACGAAGAAAATCGTAATCCATTTGTTTAAAATAATCCTAATCGTTTAACCTACCTTCTTCGTACATAAAAGAAAAATTAATTAATTATCTAGGTATTCATTTGATTCCGAACAATAAAATTAAAGATCAATACAGACAATATGATTCCCTGTACCGACGCAATTAAACATTTAAATTGCAGTAGAAAAATTGAATGGCGGTTGTAATTAAATGAGAAATTTGCAAGACTCGTAGTTGCAGATAATGGACATAAATTAATTATTCAGGCGGTTGAAAAAGAGAATTTCCTACACCGGTATAATTAAATTTGGATTAAAATTCACAGTAAAAATTGAATGGGGGTTGTAATTCGCGAAGAAAGTCGCGAGAACGAAAGAAAACCGAATGGCAAAGTAGTTTAACGAGTATTCGAGGTCTCGGTGGTAGAAATTGAATTCTGCGGCGCACAACAAACTTTAATTCAAGCCCGCGCGTGTTCCACGGAGCGCGAGGAGAGTCTGAAGGGGTGGACCGGAAAATGTTCGTCACCTAATTTCTTTCTGGAGCGTTCATCATCTTACGTTATTCCGAGGACGTGTCACGGTACGAGCGGACAGTCCCAGCTGCCGCCAGAATTTTTCTAGCTCGGTCTTACCGAGGCGGGCGATGCGTAACGATGCTACAGTAATTAAAACCAACCCCCTCTCGCTACCCCGGCGCGCTATCCACCCCGCTTTCTGCCCGTCGCCGGAGCTCGTTGGACGGTACGCGCCGACGGTTTTTAATTGAAAAAATTTCCAAGCCAACTTTTTTACAGACGGCAACGGTGCCCGGTGCTGCCGCTGCTACTGCTGCTGCTGCCGCTGTTGCAAGTGGTGGTAGTGTTGGTGTTGGTGTTGGTGGTGCCGCCTTTCACGCGGACCAGGAGACTTTCCCAGGGAATGCGCGAGCGCGCGGCCTTCAATTAAAAAACAATAACTGTCGGGGCACGAACGTGCCGCCGAATATTGTCCGATTCTGTTGGCGTTCGCTGAACTCCGCACCGAAAGCGAAATAAACAATCCCGGCGAAGTTCTAAGGCCAAGACGACGAACGTGTTCGGAACGCGACGTCGTTCGCGCTTATTTCCGAGAAGAAACGATCGCGCAATTGCAAGCTTTGTTTATGTACGCGATTAAACAAATTTTACTGCGCCATAATTCCTTGGAAATCTCCGTGAAACGTTTCTGCAAACACTTAAATATGATCTGTGACTATTTTACAGATCATTCATTCGCTCACCATACAAGTAACATTACCATGGCGGTGTACCACCCAGGAATTTTCTAAAGCTACAAAGTGGTCAGATAATCTCTCTTAACCATTAACGAGCGATCTCTAATGCAAAAGAAAAAGTTAATCCGTTGCAAGACCGAAATCCGATTAACTTAAGCAGAGAATATTTTTCAGTATATGTAGATGAAAATGATTACGCTGAAAATGCCCTCGTAACCCATTACATAAACGCTTTACAACGATCTTGCGCGCCCGGCCAATTATTAAAACATTAATCGTCGCGTTAAGAATCGACATCGTCATTCTTCGACATCGACATTCGTGACGAATGGAAATAAAAATGCAGAACACGTTCGCTGTAGCGTTACAGCCTGCCAGTTCGGTGTGTCATCGACGAAGTTGCTATAATTTCGCGGTGATTTTTGGGATTGATATTGGACACTTAACGCGTTAATCGTTTCGCAGAGCTTCGCGATGCGCGTGGGCGGAGGTCGTCCGAGGGTGACGGAGGGAGGGGGAAATTTCAGAATGCAAAACACGAACGCGAAAAAGTCGTTCAGTGGATTAAAGTTAACTGGCGTGAATCGTATCGATCGCATGGCTTCGTTCGACTGTAATCCGGTTTCTGCTGAACAACGCGGCACACCCGGTGACTCGTATTTCAAGAGAGAAACGAACCGCGTTCCGAACACGACGACCGTGATAAAATCGGCCGTAACGACGGAGCCCCCTATTCCCCCATATCAATCCCATGAGCGAACAAGAGCCGGCAACGCGGTGGTGCTTCGTAAAACACCCGATGACAATCAACGCCGGCACCCGTGGACTTGGCTTTAATGGTTCCGCGTTGCGGCGTCTACCGCGGACGACGTAACAACCTGCCTGAAAAATCGATCGAGACTACCCTCCTGTCTACCCTCCTTTCTTCCAGATTTCATAAAACGACCGGTGGGTCTAGGTCCGCGGGCGAAACGATCGCTGGTCCAATCGATAAGCGAGACACCATTGTTCGACGGAGGACTCAGACCGATACCGTGTCCCGAACGAGCGAAACCAAATTTAAAGTGTTTTCTCGGTTTCGAAGAATGCCGATCAGGACGCTGTGCGAGAGACGACGCGAAATTTGTAAGGCTGTTTAATTGCGCGAGGTTGTAACGCAAAAGATGACAGGAAACGCTATATAAGAGTTTTTACGTTTCAATCGATTACGTTCAGTGCGTGTTGAAGATCGCCTCTCGAAACTAACGTAGCTAAAATATCGTACAAATTTGACCCGCCGATGCTCGCTATCCTTAACGCGCTCTAGACAACGGATGAAACGAAGCAACGTCATTGGTCAGTACCTGCTCACCCAAAATAGTATATAAGCAGGCAATGTAACGAACCAAATTAGATCCGATCGGTTAACTCACGCTGACGCTTGGACCATTTCAGTTATCGCGCGCAGAATAAAACTCCTATCGAAAACTAAATTGATCGGATCTAATTTTTCAAGTTTGCCCTCCTTCCTATTAATTTGAGTCGGAGCGAGTACGGGCTTCTTCGAGGTATTGTACTCGAGTGACCGCCTCCCCGAACGAGAGACAGACAGTACGCAAGATTAATTGTATGAGTAAGAATATGCATATCCTCAACAATATGCACGATTATGCAAGAAACAACGTCGAAAAGATGACAGTCGAAGAAGCCTGCAGACTGGTACATCGGATCAAGGAAATATGACGCCATTTTCGTTGTTTCATTGGATTACACGATGATCAGTGCAACAGACTAAGCGCAAGTTCGATGAAGGATTCCAAACCATTTATCCTGGACCAGAAAACCAAAGCTCGAAATATTTTTGAGTTTCTCCAGAAATCGTTTAGTAGATCGCGTAAAGAAGCAACGTGAAGTACAATCGAATGTCAAAAAGAGTACACTCGAGTAGCCATCATAGGATTCTCGAGGAGATCTCGAAAGGAAGTAGTCAAACGTGACCGCCATTGAAAATCTTTCCAAAGTATGGAAGGATCACAAGTTGAAAGACCAATCCCTGCCAGATTCACAGAAACAGCTTTTCAAACAACCTGGAACATCTCGGGAGCCCCGAAGAGCCCCACAAATCTGTGGGAACAAGTCTCTCGAGAAGTCTGCTGACAGACAACCGACATCGGATATACAAGCAATCGGTCGGTCAAGGAACTTCGGGAAGAAGAATCTTCGCAAAATTTCGATCGAGCGTAACTCGATGGGAAGCTTGTTGGATTTCAATTGCGATTGCCGGCAGCGGGAACGGCAGCGCTGTTCCTTAGGTAAACATTCTGTTAAAAATCTATAAAATAGCCTGCGCGCAAGTTAGCATCGCCGGTGGTCCATCGAAGCCATTACCAGAGAGAACGAGCTATATGTTCAACGTTTAAAGCCTAGAGAAAATCACAGAACTTTCAACTGACAGCATTTAGCTTACCGATTTCGTTAGTCCGGTAACTTTATTTCTTTACTCATTTCTTTTATTCATTTGTTCATTTTACTCATTTATTTCTTGACTCACCGTCGATAACTTATTGTTTTCGCTCGCTTTGTGTAAGACGAGGCGCCTTTCTGGGTTTGTTATCTTCGGTACAATTCGTACCTTCGAGTGGCCTTTAGTTTAGGCGGTCACCTTACCTTTTCCTCGTAATGTTAAAACTAATCGCTGTGAAGTTGTTGCATTTGAATTTAAGATACAGAATTCTACGTTTTGTTGTGAATACCTCTCATAAGTTATTTAACAAAGTATCATCTAAACGCATAGTAGGGAATCGTTTCGGACTCGCGTTGTCAGAAATCTGAGTCGAAGATTTACGATCTTCGGTGACGTCGGATCATTGTCTGCGTCGCAACGTGATGCGAACGAACACTTTAACCTCGTCCGAGTTTCGCGACACGTTGCAACAAGAATGGATATTTGCGTAAAAGTCCACGGTCCAATTACGAGTTTGCGTTTCGTCGCGCAAAATGGCCGGCGATCTTCCCGACGATGCCTGATTCAGACATCGGAACGGTGAGTCGTGTTTCCCGAAGATAAGGTTTTAAGGACTTAATCCAGCGAGGCGAAAGGGAACGGTGGACAAGGGAAACGGAGGACAATCGGAATAGATTCTTCGGTAATTTACGTTACGGCTGGCGATCGTGCGGCACGGATTAATTCGGCGAGAGGGAACGGAGACGGGGAGAGGAGAGAGAGAGAAAGAGAGCGAGAGAGCGGAAAAGAGAGAATGAGAAAGACCGGGTTCGAGCAACGGGATGCGAAACGAAGTGGAAAAACGAAACCGAAAGGTCACGGGGCCAGTAAACGCGACACAAACGCCCGGCAAGCCAGAATTTATTCCCCGCGGCGAGTGATTTAGGATCAACCACGACTCGTCGCATCGATGAATTATGATGTGGTACCCACCACGACGAGATCGTTCTGTTATTAAGTGACAGGCTACAAGTATGCGCTCTTAGGAAATTTATCGACGCGACTGTGGACGTGAAAACTGCCTCGGTGCGATGAAAAACGTTCACCTAGTGTGACTCTGCTTAATTCTAAAACCGGGTTCTCGTTATTTTTGGATGAAATTCTGATTCTTTTCCGCCGAAACTCGGATAACACGAAACAACCTTAATTGCGAAACATTGTCAATGCCGTCTAGACTTCTGCCTCGTTCAATTTGGGAGCAGCAATCTCAAATAGCTAAGAAAGAAAAGAATCAGAGACACACGCTCTCGTTTTGGTCGTAAACATCGTTTTTCCTTTAGGTACAAAGTTACAAATATAGAGTGGGCCGAGGAATTTTGCAACAGTACAATCTTTTTCTATATCGTTTGCAAGGTAGGTGGAAAAGAGGTAGATAGTTGCTTAATCGTTTCTTTAATGCACCGATGTGCTCTAATTATTTTCATTTTTCTAACGGTTCAAATAGCGTCGATTCATTTTTCTCATGAGTGCCTAAAATCCACAATCTAACTATAAGTCTGTCGAATTATTTAACACTTTGACTGCCATGTCACCCATATATGGGTGACAGAATTGTTTGTCCACGTTTACAAATAAATTTGTACATTAATATGTTCGATGCACTAAATTTAGTTGAGATCTGAAGAATAGAAGAAGAATTAAAGAATAACTTTGTGTCGCACATTTTAAGTTTTCAGTTGTTGCTTCAATAAATATGTTACTTTGATTTTGTGGGATTTTTAAGGTTATTAGTTTGGCAATTAAAGTGTTAATAGTATTAGACATGAATATGTAGAAGCATGACAATTAAAAACAAATAAAAGATAATGGCATTTGAGCTCTGTGCTCGTGTGCTTACTTTTTAAGATTTGAACTTTAGTTGGCGCGTTGCTAGTAATGTTGCTAGTAAATTTAACCTGATTTCTGGTACAGTTGAATTTTTAAAAATCTACAGAAGATGAATTTAATGACATAAAACCTGTTTTGAATACTGGTATGGCAATTTTGATCAGCAACTCGAAGTTACCATTTCAAATAAATCAACTTACTGAAGCAACGCGTTGACACCCTAGACGGTGCGAATTTTTCCCACACGGAAACGTTGACTTCGGAAATCTCTCCGGCAAACACTTTATCAATAATCTAATCGACCGGGTGATCTGGCATTGAGCAAAGCACTTGATTCCTCTAAATCACCATCGGACAGCGTGCCAGACATAATGATACAAGCCTCCCCAAAAACCAGGCGGCAATTGATGCTCGTATTAGCCGGTGCTACGACCAGAGGATTTTCCTGTCGGGTCCTTTATTTTTCTCGTTGGCACACGGGGGTCGCGCAGGATGATCCGACGTGAAAAGATCGATGATGGCGGCGCGTGGCGAATGATCTCGCGCGTCAATTGACCGGTGGCATCGCAGCGAATTTATCGCGTTTACATGGGGGATATCCCCCGCGGCTTTTCGTCGAAACCGGGAAGTCTGCCAGAGCAAAAAGCTGTCCTAAGCCGCGGAGCCGTCCACTTCGTTCATCGGCGAAAATTGTAATTCGCGAGGTACCGAGCGGTGTCCGCTCGACGGGTGACAAATACCAGGCCGCTCCGGCTAAATGAAATATTTATACAGCCCGCGTTTACGGGTCGGGTCGAATATTGTTTAATTTACGACGCGGATCTATGGCCAGCCGAGGTCAGAGTACACTGTCTATTCGCGGCGAGAATATTTGGGTCAGAATGCGCGGTTATTATTTCTTCGCGACAAATAGTGGCGACGCCGCACGGTTTATTTCGGCTCGGATGCTTACTTAGTTGTGCCACTAGTTAGAAATCCCACTGACACGAAACTCTGTTCGATCTTTTCGCAACGCGTTAGGCCATTATCGCTGCTCGAAGAGGTTGGCAATTTTTATACCCCTATTGGCGAAAATATGTAAATTGAAGATTTGTATTCTATTCTACGTGCGCTCTATAATAATTGTTAGAACAATCAAATTTGAGACGGGGCTACGTTATTATAAAAGTTATATAATGTCTATTTATTAATGATTAGAAGGTTCCTGTGTCATTCGATAAGGTATAACCAACTCTCTCGTGATCAGAAGTGAAGTTGTAGATAATAAATACATATTAAAATTTTACATAAAACAGTTTGTAGTTATACCCTTCCGAAATGATCAAAATCATACAAGTTCGATAACATTTTCCTGCGAATTATAATTCAATTTCAACGTACCGATGTAACTATTTCTTTAATTGCCTTCAGTTCGGTTAACCAGGCACTCCTGAAAGTTCGTATAAAGTTCCATCGAAAAGACAACCGACAAGAAGTAGCATCAGACGAATCGGTCGTCCACGTGCAAATAATTAAGTGAAGTATAACTTTAAGTAGAATCAGTCATTCGCGTGCAGACAGTCGACGATCACATTAAAAGAATACCAGTAGAAAAAGCAACGCGCAGAAAATTCTCAATCGATTGACAACATGCGATGCGAGTTACGAAAAAAACAGATCCCGGTTTGAGAATTAAACACCGATCGGCCGTGGATGTGTTCGGCTCGAGGGGGCGTCGAAGGGGTGTCGGAGAAGGGAAAGGACAGGTGGGCGTAGATCGAACGAGTAAATCCTCGGCGACGAGGCGACAACGTGTTCACGTGGAAAGTAAAGGAAAGTGGTTCGCTCCGCGGCGGTTGTACGAGCCACGGGAAACGACTCCGGCTGCATCTTCCCGCGTAGTCAGTCCCTTAACCCGCCGGCTTAGCGCAAGAGTTCCGCAGGATAGATTGCTTTAATTTAAGTGGAGTTAGGCTAGTGCATCTCCGTTACACACTCTGCGAGTTAGGTTATGGGCCGAACGAACCCGCGTCTGGGTTCGGCTTAATTCGACCCTCCCAGGAAGCCTCCCTCCCCCCCGGACCAACCCCCGTCACGCTTTCTCTCCCTTTCTCAGGCTTTTCTCTTGCCCTTCCCCAAGCTCGCCGTCCTCCGTCCCAGTCTTTCCACCCCCTCCTGTTGCCGCTATCTCTGTCCCACGACTCCCAGGCTTAACCCCAGATTAGTCGTACACTTGCGCAAGCCGGGTAGAAGTGGAAGTTCCTGGATCACCGCGTATCTACTCCTGCCGTCGAGGCAGAATCGAATCCTGGCCGACTGCAGTATCCGCATCCACTCGACCCCCACTTCGGAATCCGGCAGCTATCGCGGTTATGTCTTCCCCTCTCTCTATGCCCCTTCGTTCAACCCGGGCACAGCCGTTTCCGCTTCTTGTTTGCCTCCTCGTTCTGACGCCGGTCGTCAGCGGCCACTTGGATAACTCGACGCCAATTTGCGGAACGGGTTTGAGGAGATGGATACGCTCCGAATAGCTTGAAAATAATCTTCGTGCGCGCTATCCGAAGGGTAGACTCTCTGCCCGGCTCGTCTCGCCTTGTATAGCAAACTCTGGGATGCGATTACAAGACATTGATTCATTTCGCGGTTTCCCGGCTCGAATTGGGGGATCCTACGCTCCGAAAGTTTCCACGATCGGACCCTGCGCTTACCCGTCGAAATCGCCGCTGACACGCGCGATCAAATTCCCCTGTGCGGTAATGCCTCGATTTATTGGCGAAAGATGTGCCCGATATTTGGGAAGCATTTGTGCCCACTGCCGCGGCTGCTCCCGTTAAGGATTTGCAGAGCGATTTATCTTACGGGTTCGGAGAATGAAATTTCTTTGTAGGTCATATTGTTACGGCGATTGTCCGTATGGAGACGCTATAACGAAGAATTACTTCATGGTGAACAACCCTTAAGAAAATAATAGATGATAGGGGTTGTTATGGAACTGTTGTAACGACGGACAATCGAGAGAAGTTGAAGTTTGTCCGTCGAGCGGACTGGACAGCAAATTAATCAGATTAATGCAAATTGTACTCTTGTTGTAAATAGTTATTAACTTGTACATATATATTTATTGAATAAGCTGAATGAAGAAGGTAAAAGGCGTAACAATATTGTTCGGGAAGCCTTTACGAGGTTCAGGTTCCTTTTTCACCATGGATTCGAAGATTGAGTCCTTCTAGTAAATGTGGCGTCTCAAAAGTCACTCCACGACTTTTCCCAGTCATGCTATCAAAATTAGAAGAATATCATGGTAATGGAGATACCGCGTCACGGCAAACGTCGTAACTCGTTCGTCAAATTACGCAGAATGTTCTACTGGGAACAAGCAACGGAAAGGTACTACAAACATTGCCCGTTCGTTAGAACCATTTTACAATGGGTTGTAAGGTGTTTGCGTATGAACGTGCTAATCGTTTCTCGCTAGTTAGCGCATCCGTTTTGCGCGTAGGCGAGGCAGCTCGTAGACGCGCCAGCCTCGGTGCGTGTAAACTTCGAAACAAAATGAAAAAGCGTACGAGCTTAACCCTTTCGTTTCATTCTATGCAATCTTTTAGCGCGTCGTTGGAACGTAAAACGTTCGATACGTTAGCGAGGAAAAATAAATATTTAAACTATAGAAATTCAAGAGTGAAATCTCGCGACGCATACGAACGTGCCTCCTTATTCGCGATAGGTTAACATTATTAATTGAAAAAAGAAACGATTATTGTGCAGTCCAGGCATCCTAAAATCAACTTTTGGTACTCTAAGAGATTTTAATCCCGAAATACATTTCTTTCAGCTTAAATTTGTTTGACATCGCGCGCCCAGAATTAAATTTGTTTTATCGCAGAATATTTGAAGTTCTTATCTTTAAGATCTTTTGCATCAGAATGTGCGATTTGCGGGGGCCGCCGGGAGGATTCGTACGTGTCAGGCCTGGCGCTAGAGGCGCGCCCCGCGGGGCCGATTAAATCGCGGGCAAATGCCGATCTGAAATTACAGCCAGTGCACCGGCATTACTGGATCGCGTCGTGTCGTGTTACGGCTGCATTTCTATCTTACTTGTCTTACCTGCGACAGGGACGCAATATCGGGAACGGGACACCAAGACGAAGGAGGACAGAGCGACGGTGAAAGAGAACTAGAACGAGAACTGGGCCCTGAGTATTTTTCTTTTCTGTTTTGTCATCCATCGAACCTCTGGGAGGACGCCGCGAAGGCCAGAATACACGGTGCTGATCGAGCTCGAAACTCAAAATTGTAATCGCAGAAAAATGGGCTAACGGTTCTGCCGAGACAGAATTCTCTGTGTCACAAATTGTTTTAATATGACAAATTTTGTTTGAGCCTACTTACCCCTTGCCATATTGCTACGAGTCAGATTCGGGGTGAAGATTTTAAACAAGGTCTAACAAATATAAGTACTGTACTTTCCTTTAAAAACGAAATCAAATTTTACTGTCTTATAAATAATATTTATGACATATCTGTCTTTTCTCTTCTGTAACATTTTCAGTGATAAAAACGTCACAATAGCTTCAGTTGCAAAGAAAATGATATGGCAGGGGTTAATAACGCCAGCGATTGATTCGTGGTCATAGAAATATTGTAATAGAGAAATATTATACGCACGATGCATTTTTATTCAAGAATACGACCGACAAGATTGTATATCAAGTTTCTGCAGATCGTTGTAAATGGAAAGTTTTAATCTGCGAATGTATAGCAAATTCAGCCTTGAAACAGATTTTCTAACGTCACTACATGGTCGTTTGCATTCGTCACATTGTCTGCTTGCATTCTAAAGAATACTTTCAGTTTTTCAGTTGCTCTATCACGCAGAATAGTGTTAGAAGAAAATAAACGACACATCCAGAAAAGAGAAATCTCACTTTTTAACGCGATCCTATGACTTTTTTTTTAAGAAATCATCGGAAACCATCGTAGAATTGTTAACTGTTTAAAGAATCACGTTCGTACTAACAATTTCAATTTCTCGACCTAACGCATACAGCGAACGCACAAAAAGAGCACACAGCAATTCTTCGCAATGGAATTTTTGCAATCGAAAGAAGTGAAAATACAGTTCTGTCCATCCAGTCCCCCTCTGGGAACATTACGGAACGGTTCGGCGCGCAGAGAAGGCGACGAGAAACGAGTCGAAGGGGGGAAAAAGTTGATTCGCAGGTAAATGGAAAGCGGCGGAATCTAAATGAAGAACTTAGCCTGTCCTAACTGCGGTTGAATTACCGGCGGCTGCTTAACGCGTCCCGAGCCACGTTAATTACGTTAATCCGCCGGCAGGAATTAATTTCTCCGCGAGACGGAGCTTTATCTTGCAGTGTGGACGAGAACTGTCGCGATAAAGTGAACGTCGAGGGCGGCCACCCTCTTTCGCCGAGCGCTACAAAATTGTTTGATTCGCGTTGCGTTGAATAAGCGAAGATCAAGGGCGAGCTACCTGCTGGAAAGATCGCGGAGAAGGGACCATTGAACATGGAGTAGGCGTGTCAACCCTTTTGTACCGAAATTGAAGCGGACGCTATAATTACGAGGGTTCGGAACGTTGCCTGATTCTTCAATGGAATTTCCAAGTGGTTTCTAAAAGGGCATTCGCTTCATTCGTTTATTTAACGTTGACGCTCGCAGAATTGCTGGACGAAAATTAATAGTTTACGGTATGGAAATTACGAGAGAGAAATCAGATCGAGTCGCTTAAAACCGAGTCTTTCGGTTGAAATTGATTAAGTAAGATTGAAAACTTACATTTATCGTGTAGATACGATATGGACAGTGTCGTTCGAGCAGTTAGAGCGACTTAACAGAGAGTTGCAAAAGCAATTGGATCTTTTAAATTTTCCAAGAAATAAAATCATCATCGCCAGCTGACAAATTACCGAAGAAACCAGTCTCGGCGGTAATCAGTCAAGCGAAAAATGCAATTTGCTTGGCACAACGTTTAAGGGTAGTTTCGGTAAAAAAGATGCATAATAGGTTAGCAAAGGAAAGGTTATAGAATTAATTATAATTGATTAAAGTCCGGGGTAATACGTAACAATTGATCGCAAGCCTCCTCGGAAAAATACGCTCAAAGGCGGCGAGATACTTTCTCCGTGGAGCAAAATAAAGGGAAGTTAAGCGCTTTAAAAACCGTGCTTTGTTTCGGAGTCGATACCTTAATTAGTTCCCTAGATATAAGACTTCAAAGTGTAAAAATGGATCGATAGCGGCCGAAACTCCTGCGACCTACATTTTTTGTCTTGAATATGCGTACGAGTAATAAGAGTGGCGGCGGCGAAAATAGAAGAGAAAGAAACGCTGACTCTGCATCCGTCACTGACCGTAATGCAGGTTGAGGCAGGTCAGCGAAGATGCGGGAGCGAGAAAACCCGACTGCAGCTGCGAAAGCGAGATGGACGCCTATTAAAAATCCTGGTTTGCTTCGTTCCGTAATATCTCGGTAACCGGAAGCCGGGATTGAGAGCAGCACCATTTTTAAAGGGGAAGATATCGTGCTTCTCGAAACCTAGAAAGCTACACCCGAAAGTACTAGTTCGTCACATAGATTCGTCTCGTTTGCTGCTCTACCATTTAAATTAATACTTTTAAACTTTACGATAAAACATAATCCTTCTCTCTTTCTGGTTCCTCAAATTCTCCCCGCAATTTTTGTGTGGTTAAAACATTAAATATTTCAGCGATTCTTTCGATAAAAATCGCAAAGAGGATAAACATGGCGACGCAAACTCGTGGGCCTTCTTAATGGTTATATTAAACGATATGCGAATTCGGAATTATAGGGAAATACGGTTATACTAAATAATTGCTTATCTCGCGACGACGAGATTTCTGTTATCGAAAGATTAATATTTAGTATAATTATCTTAAAATTATGCGTACCGGTACAATGGTGCCTGCAAATTCATTGAAATTAATAGGATCCTGCAGCTGGCGACATGTTAAAGTGGAATATTCGGTAATGAAATAATCTAAATCTAGATTAATAATCTCATTAATGCGATAGCTATGCTACGGGCGCACTGGTAAATAAATGTTAATATTAATGATTATAGTGGAGCACGTTAATGCGCCTGACAATACCGCGATCAATTCAATTGCTGATACGGTTTGCGACAATATACACCCACGGCATTCGTCATTTTGTTTTTCCGCCTGACGTAATCTAAATACTCTCATTACTTCGGTGTTGTTGTATCGTGAGATCGCACCAACATTTTATAACGCGTCAAACGCCAGCGCACGCGATCGACAAAATAAACATCCGCAGGCTAATAATTACTTTGATTTCGCGAAATTTTTCTTCGCGCTCGTTCAGCACTCTACGTGTTAATCGAATTTGTTAGATTCACATAACAGAACACAGAGCACAAATTTAAGCGTACAAATAGAAATGAAGAACATGTTTTGACGCAACGAATTTTCGACAATTTATTATACTGAATTCGTATCATCGGCCACCCTGTACAGTTATAGTATCGAGTGATTTAGACTGTAGACATTAAGCAGACACCCTTTGTCATGCATCCTCGCAGTCCCATAGATTTTTGCAACATTATGTTTCTGCTTCTCAAATTTTCTCCTCAAATCATCTCCTACTTTTTCTTTCTATATCCGTTATCAAAATCACACTATCACAATTTAAGTTAGACTTTGAGACGCTCCACGTATTAATCGTCAGTCTGTTTGTACGCAGTTGATCAACTTTTAAATATATAGTCATTTTTAATATTATACTCAACATAAATTCGTTCGATCATCAAACTTAACAATTGGGTAACATTTTAATCAACTCTGCACACTTTATTTTTCCACATACGTGAAAAACGCAAATGCGATTTGTAAGAATTTTTCGGGGCAATGACGAAAATGAAATGGGAAACAAGGCGAGCTTGAATGCCGCGTAAGAATTCTGTGTTTGTAGGTTCGGAACTTATTTATTCGGAGAGGTAAAACGAGAGCCGCATTCTACGATCACTCGAAGGGGATTCAAACGCGCGTTTTAATGGAACAACGGAGTCGTCGGGGGTGGGCGCACACGGGGGGGTGAGACCAGAATTCCAGTAAACCGTGGATTCAGGATTTATTCGTACGGTTGTATGCCAAGAAAATATGCCCGTACATCAGCGCCGCGAAATCGAATTTCACGCAAGAAATCAAATTAGAGTCACGACGGAGACAATTCGATTTCAAAAATCGTCTTAGGTGCCCGATAGCTATTTCCATATAGATAACAAATGTAACTTCGTTGGAATCGAGTTATGTTCATCGATCGGCGGGTTCGATTCAAGTTACCGCCCACGCGATATGCGCCGAGCATTTACAAAATCTATACTTAACCCTACAATTTCCTCCGAAAACTATTTATCGAAATAAAGAACGCGTACGCCGTGAAATCCGATAGAACACTGCATTCTGTGTTTACGAAATATTTTATATACCGCACGATAAAGGAGTTTTATAATTTGTGAAATACGATCCGACTGCGTTTCACAAAAGCTCGAAAATTTTTTTAAACGGCATCCCCTATGTATAACAAGTTTCATAATTTAAAATGTGTAATATACGATGCAACCGCATTGTACGGAACTCGTAAATTTTTAAAAATTTTCTGTTGTTTGTACAGTCCCATTCGTGTTTTATATTTCCTGCTATAAATATACTTCGTAATTTAGATCGTAGCCGTTCTAATTACGATGTACCTGTGTATTTGAGATTACGCCGGTTCGGGGCTGGAATTTTTTAAAAGATTTGTTTCGCAGCTTTCTACGGGAAATTGGAGTATGGAAAAAAATATGAAACAATTCACCTGGAACCAATAAGTAGTGACAGCTTCGGCGCAATCAATCATGCAAATCGGGCTGGTTGTAATATCTCGCAATTCCGTGAACGATTCCATATGGTAATGCCGTGAATATCCGACTTGTATATCGATATCCACCAACACGTATATTCGATACGTTGTCGCGGCACCATAGTTAAAACAAAGGACGCGCTGCAATCTGGCCGGCTGCAGCCGTGCGCCATTCATTATTTATTAACGATTAGTTCGCTCGTATTGATCTTTGCTTTCGCATCATTGCAGCTCCGGGTTATTCCGGCATCATTACCAACGGCATAAAAAAATCATCGAGCCGAGTACGGGCCAGACAATCGTCCGTATATCAAACAGAATACCGATGCACACGATCGTTAAGAATTTATTCGATAATGACACTGAGACCGATTTAGAAACCACGAAAGTGGATCCTTCTGGCCGAATTATTTTGTGCGCGAATTCCGACGAATCACGGAGATCGTATGAAAGCCTATGAATAGAAAATGAACGCTTTCATTCGATAACGACCGCGAATTTGTATTATCATCTTCTCGGGATTGTTAAAATAAGAATCAAATTTATACTCGGCTTCTGCATCTTCGAATAGATGCAGGCAATTTTTATTTAGACAAAACGATTTAGAAACTTGAGAAAAGAAATTCCGAAATCAATCCGAAAATCGTGCACAAATTCCTGAATAGAAATCGTTTGGAAATTGTTTGATATTCAGCGTTGATAGCACCTGCCTAAATGCATTCAAGATACGGCAATCGTGTAATATTTGCAAGTGCAACGTCAATGAAAATCATGACATAACAGGATTCGCGTAGTATGATCATCGAAACAGGATAATTCGACCTCGCTGGCAGGTAAAACGAAGTTCCATCAAATTAATTATCGAGTGCTGTTAATTATCGAATTCGGTCAATAAAACGGTACGCGAAAAGCTGGGAATTCGCGAGAGAGACGGCTGCGGATAAAAAAGGAACAAAGGCGGGACGAAATTGAAAATGCCTAGGGGCGAAACTCTGAATTTTCCGTAATCATGTGTAGTGTGAAATACTGGGGTAAATAAATTAACGGTGGGTGCTGTTATTAATTAAAAAGTGTGAATGATCACAGTGGCGCAAGCTCGAAATTTCAAAAGTCGGCAGACACAATCAATTTTCTCGCTGCAAGAACGAAAATGCCGTTTGTACGATGCGAAATGAATTCGGAATTTCCGAAATGTATTCTAACAAAATATTGATAAAACATACTGCCAGTATTTGGTATTTAAGCTCTGCGCAAAATATGTACCGTCAATTTTACGATTACATCATGAGGGCTTCGCTCGATCAAATTTGGGCTTCCTTTCAGCCGCGTGAAACAACTAAAAAAATTGTACATAAATTTTTAAAGGGTTATTTGTAAAGGGAAAATTCCAATTTTCAAATTTACTGTAAATTCATTTACTGGAACATCTTTTAAATATTTTTATAGACGTTCCAATTAGTATTATCGACAACAAATTTTCACCCGCCATATTATGCATAAATATTCTGGGCAAACGTGAAGGATATGCAAAAGTAGAAGCTTTAAGGATTAAAAGGAATACAGGATCATTATCGTGCTGTTCTTTTTAACGAAGTTGTAGCAGACGAAATATCAGTAATTTTTCAAAAATATGAGATTTACCTCGAATACTTTTCGCAGCCACTGTAATTATATTTTTGCAGTTCAGTGGACAAATACCTTTTCACCCCAAAAATTCCTGACAACGATTTCTCCCTCATCAAATATCATTTCGCGCAGAAATTCCCGTGTTTCCGTGTCACGGGAATTATCATCGAAGAAGGGACGAGAAGCGATTCGTTAAACGTAATCGGCGACCTAATTGCCGCGCATTGTTCGCCACGGTCCGTGCGCGATTTCGTTACACAATTGTCCCCGATGTCAGCGGCTGCGAATTTTCGACGGTCCGGAGTTTTCATGCGGCGTCACGCGCTAGACAAAAAGACCAGGGAAAAATACCGAATCCACCTCGCCGAAACTGTATCGAACCCGATGGTTGTGTAGCCAGAAAAAAAGCTATTTTCATTGAGATTAGCTAACCACCGTGAACGCTAGGTAATAACTCGTGGCTTCGATGAAAATCGGAAATAATTGTTGTCCGAGACAATGCACGCTGTCCAACCACTAAATTCTATATTCCTATCGAACGAAACAATCTCCCTTTTAAATGAAAAAGGCATTAACCCCTTGGTCTATGTTTGAAAAGAGTTTCACCGTTTCCTTTTCAAACAGCGAACTCATATCAACTTATTAGACTACATTGATCAAGATCGCATCTTCTTTCCTATTAAATTCTTTCAAAATCCTCGGTCTTTGGATTTCAAAAGACTGTCGAGGAAAACTTCGAAACTTTCTCCTTTCTGCGCTAAACAATTTCAAACGGTCGCAAATAGAGTCGGTGATTTACGAAGAGACAATAGATCGCTGAAGTAAATTAAAATTTACAGGAGAAGAAATCGTCTGTGCCGATACAATTGAATGCTTAAAGCAAAGAAAACTTTAAGGAGAATCGGTCGTTCATGTGCAGACAATTAAGCTGCAGATAAAAGAGAACTTTAAGGAGAATCGGTCGTTCGAGTACAGACGACAATAGATCGTTCGAATAAAAGCAAACATGAAAGAGAACGATTGCAGACAAAATTTTCAATTAATGCATAAAATAACGCGCGATACGGATTACGAATAATTAATGTACAGCTGAATTTCTATTTGACTATGTCTGAAAGGGGTGGGATGAGCGGAAACGGAGTCTCTGAGAGTTCTTCTCGTCTCGTAGAATCGCGCGACGCTTCTCAATCTTTTCGAATTCAAAGGCAATGCGTTGTGCAAGGGCTGGGCACTCGGTGCAGCCAAGGGACACCGATTGTGGAAGCAATTGCAGAGGGAAAAAGTGTTGAAGTAGCTTTCAGATCCGAAAAGCGTACGGTACTGCCATCTACACGCTGACGTGGAAAACTAGAATCCACCGAGAACCACGAATTCTCGGCTTCGCGTGCATATTCGCGTTGCGATAGGCCGGATTTCCCTCGAGTCACCCCTTTGTACTAAAAAGAGAGAGGGAGAAAGGGAGAGAGAGAGAGAGAGAGAGAGAGAGAGAGAGAGAGAGAGAGAAAGGAAGAGGGATGAAGAGAAAGAGAGAGGAGAGAAGCAAACCCCGAGATGCGAGTTGTGCAATCGTCGGACCGACGTCTGTCGGCTTTAGAACTGGTACGCGAAACTTCGACGCAAGCTCGCACGTCGCTTTGTGCGGCCGATCCGAAAGCATCATCGCGGTGTTATGACAGATCGCTTTATTGAATGCCACCGACTCTAATTAGGATTCATTGTAACCGAATCTTGTAATCGTATCTACCGCAGGACGGCTCTCGTCGTCTCACCTATTCGATTACGCTCCTTATATTCGGATGCCCTTACCTGAAACAACAGAAAATGGACATTAGACACTGTTCAACGTCACCGAAATTGATACTACGTATTAATGATCGCGATGCTCTTAGTTTAATCCACGGAATTCGTGTTTGTTTTAAGGCTGAGCTAGGTCTGCGAAATATAACGCATGTCTCGTTTAATTACAAATGCAAGTTATAATTATGAACAAATAATTCCGTCAAATCGTTAACTGTTTATGATTCAGGAAGATTAAGAAGAATCTTGAAGACGTACGTTTATGCGTAAATTATCAGAAGCATCTCACTTGTGAGGGTTAATTATTATCAAAATGCGAGATATCAAAGACAAATGAAGAGACCTCTGAAGTGTCAAATGAGAACCCAAAAATAAACAGTTAAATTACATTCTGTAAGAGATTCGTTAGTTAACAATTAAAATGACTGTTTCTGCTGAACAATTTAGTAAGAAACTTTGAGCTGCGAATTGCGCATGTACCACGTGAACGTGTAAACTACCTTTTGGGAAAATCAGCTCAACTTAGAACGTATTTAACTGCTATAAAATATGTGTATCGCGTTAATTGTTTGAAGACTCGCGATTTTATCAGACAGTCGAGACAGCCTGACTGCGTAGTCTGACTTCCCAAGAACTAGTGCGATGAATAACTGAAATATACAAAACGTGAAAGTAGATAGCATTAGATCTAACGCGTGTAGCATAACAAAGCACGCGTTGTAACGAGTATATTTCCTCGTTTCTCATTTCTCTAGAGAGGAACGGACGCGGAGACCCTCTACCGAATATGAGAGTCCACGGGTTTCGGTAAGATTTGTGGCATAAAATACCGTCTACAACAATATTAAATTATTATTCATGATGGAAACACGACAGACGGTACAATTAAGCAGAGATACTGCGTCCATTCTAGCGGACAGCTTATACAGGCCAATTATAGAAAACAAAATATGTGCGCGCGGGCGCGAAAGCCCACCGAAATAACGCTCTCTCGCGGTACGTCCAAAAGCCGGTGGCAAGAAGTCGACCCGCGGAACGTTTTCATGGGTTTCGCAAACAATCGGTGTACACGTTGTGGAGATTCGCAGCTGACAGCCGCTTCGCATCGCGGGAATTACGCCGGGCATCTGGTCTCGTAAGTATGCCACGGGAAAACATAGTTTCTGCGCACGGTCAGAAATTTATTAGCCTCCGTGAATGCAGATGGGAATTACATCCGACTGTAATTCAACCCTTGATAATCCTTTTAACGTTGTTTGCATTAAAATTAACTGGGACGAGGTCCATAGAATGCCGGTCCCCTTCCAGAGCCTTCGAATTATTCCGAGTTGCATGCATTAACATGAGACTGCGTCGGATTTGAACCCTTTTTTGTCCCTTGACTCGGACTCGTCACGAGAATTTTAAACAGAATCCACCGAACGGTAAATGTTACTCGATTCTCTTAAAACGAATGAAAATTTTTAAGATTATGCAAGCACTCAAACGAATGTACACTTTTGTTTACTTCTTGGAACAGTGGGTGATTTAACTGTTAAAACCACAGCATATTAACTCTTTGAATTCGAAGCTGTTTTAACTAGAAAACCAACGCATTTTTTCTGATCTCTGATATTTTCATTCTAGTTGAATTATTTCACCTTATGTATATGTGGTGTTTTACTATTCTCGTTCTGGTAACCATTAACCCTTAGCACTCCAATGGCTCCTCTACGGAGACACTAAAAATTGTCAGAATATTATTTAAAATAATTGTTACATTACAACGTTTGTGTTTAAGAAGTTAGGAAAAATTGAAGCGTTGCGCGTACGATGAATAGTAATAAATTTGATATGCACGAAAAAAAGTGAACCCCGTACAATGGAATTCTTCGGAGACCAAAATTGCCTCGAATTAGAAATTAAAATTGCTTGGACTACAAAGGGTTTAATTTTTATGAATTTCTTAAATATAGAGATAGCGATGTTAAAATTGTTTTAAATAAAATTGTGCCAATTTTTCGTGGTGCCTCTCGAGTGCTAAGGATTACAGGGATCTCATTTTAATACTCTCACACTGTCACCAAATGAACAACACTTTGTAGAAGTATAGTAAGCTAGGTTGTCGATTCAAAATTAATTGTCTCAGTTTTAATTGCAGATTCGTTTCAATTGAGTCGTGCAAGTGGCTCAAACAATTTCTTCGTGGTCTACAATTGGGAAATAAATTATATAAAGCAAAGGGTTAAGATATGCGAATGGATGGAACTAGTACCAACAGCTAGAAACTCAAAGAGTTTAGTATAAGTGAATAATTATTTATTTTCTCACAGTTATTTTCCTGTTATCTCGCGGTGATTCTACGAATTTACTATCGTTGCCTTTCTACGTAGACTGCTACAGTCGGTGAAATAGATACTTCCGAAACGAAATTTCAATTTGGTTTATCTGGGCAACTTATCTCCATTGAATGCAGTGTCATTGCGTATCTCCATTAATTACAGTGGAGAAAGACCAAGTTAAGCGAATTGTTGCGACCCAGTGCAGGTAATCGATGGTCGCCGCGACCATCGCTCTCCGCAGGATCGTTAGTATGGCTTCAAGATATTGTAAAATGAGGTTCTTCCACAGCTAGGTATCGTAGGCAACCGAATACTATCATTGAAACAGTATGCATCTTCAACAAACACACGCACACTGACGCTTCGATCAATTTATAGCAAAATTAATTTTATTTTTCGTCTTTAGAAACAACAGTCTACTTCATTTCTGTTCTTTAATCATTCCTTGTCGAAACTCGAGTACCGTGGTATCTTCTTTCAATTTATTTAACAAATTTGTTCTCTCCGACAAGTAGTACAATTAAGATTTTTATGATCTTGGACAATTCTAAATTCGTTGACATTGAATCCACTGTGTAAATTGTTAAACATTCATTGTATTTATACCAACAATTGTTGAATATCCTTCTTAGCATATTGCAAAACTACTTTGTATATTTTTTCCTTGTTGATTATTAATCGGATATCCAGTTACCCATTGACTGCATTGCTCCCAACAATTTTATAATGTTCTTCTTAAAATATTACAAAACTGATCTTTATATTCATTCTTCATCAACTATTATATCGGGTATCCGATTATTCATTCATTGCATTTCTTTCAACAATTTTCCAAAGTCTTTTTCGAAATATCCATTCTTTGATCATTATTCTATCGATTGAATGTCTCAATATAAGAAAATCCTCAAGAAATATACTTTGTACCGTAATTAAAATTTAACTAGAAATACTGGGTCAAACGACACCGAAGAGGAATCCATAAATGCGATTAATATTCTACTATGGCAACGCGCATATTGAAATAAGATAAGTATACGGTATTACTGGAAATCTGTTACTGTTTTCAGGACTTTAGAAATGGTGAAGCGTCGAAGAAGCGTTCAAGCTGCGAAATAAAGTATTATCGAACATCGTGATAACTATTGAGTATTCCAGGAAGTATCGAAGCGCTAAGAATTTTAGTTAATACGTCGTTGAGAGCGATTCCCAGACCATAAGATGGGTCGACAGAGTTTCCCTTTCACCTGCGCAACCAAGCACCGCACTGCAAACCCCACGAAACAGTTGTAACACCAAGACGTCGCATTTGTCAGAACTATTAAACTTCTGCCGGCTATATTCGCGGTGGCTCGCGGCAAATCACACCTATCCCCTCGCATCTATCGTCTCGACGGCAATAATTTAGCAACGAGCATCGAGATCGAGGGGATCTATCGGGCGATCTCGATCGCGACTCGGCTACGGCAACAACCGCGAGTCCCTGTTCGCTTGTCGATCCCCGTCGCAGAGGAGTCACGAGTCCCTCTTCCTCGATTTCGTAATTCACCTGTATCGAAATCGTCTCGAAACAAGACCGATCGCTATCCCGGGCCTCGTCGTAAATCACCGGCCGATCGGATCGCACCGAAAAGCCTCGCATCATCCGTCTCTGACAAAGTGTAGACCTGCCAAGAGATCTGGCCCGCTGTTCCTGAACTTCCGGTCGTTATTTACGGTCGAGATCGGTAGAACTTCGGCCGAGTTTCGGCGCGAGAACGAGAGCTCGAAATCGCAAATTGATCTCGACTCGTTCCCCGGGACCCGTCGCCCTTTTATCGTGCCGCCACCCCCTCCCGTTACCGATACACCCCCGCTGCCATTTCTTTCGACAGAAAGTAATTTTCTTGTGCCGATAGCGCGAAACTTCGCTGACAACCTAGGGGACCTATCCTTATTAGCGAGCCCGTGCCTGTGGCCGCATTTAAATAAGCAGAGACAATTTATTTGGAAAAATATATACCGAAACTATTGCATAGTTTGTACATCTCCTCCGTGCAAGATTGCATCAACGCAATACGAAATGCTGCGGAGATATATCAGGTCTGTAAATACGGAATTTTCTTATACGTCATTGACGCCATTTTCTTGTTTTGACATAATGAAACGTTCCTAGAAGTTCGAAGGCAGACCTCGATTACTCTATTGCATTCTAAGCATTCATTCTCTGTGATCGAGTCAAACAGCAAAGACGTTCTTTTCGATTCAGCTTAACCTTTTAAGCACGGCTGAATTTTGCGCGGAGCGGTTTCTCTTTACGGCAGAGTTCAACGCGACGCTGAACGACCTGACACTGGCAGATAAAGAAAAGACTGTGTATTCTGGCGGTATATTGTTAAAACAATTATCAATCGATGTGAAGGCAAAACAAGTGTGAAACAATATGTGAAAACGATTATTTCATTTAAACGGTGAGCGAGTGTGCTAGTAGAGTGCGCCACTATGTTGACGCGTCGTTCAGAGAGATGACATCCGCGAAAGCCATTATAGTGGCGCATAGTGCCTAAGAGGTTGAAGTAAAGCATGGATTAAAGTTAAAGTGCTGCAGTTATTTTGTATTTAACACTAGAACTACCAAACCAGTCATTTTGACTAGTCTCTAGTTTCTTCTTTCGCGACTATTAAGGTTATAAAAATGGCTATGTAATTCTTATTACAATAAGAATTATATGAAGTTGTAATAGATGCAGTCTCGTTATTATTACAAAGCAATGTATATCGTTAGATTTACTGTTCGGCAGTTCTAGTGTTAAATTCCACAATCGCAACGGAAACCAATGCTTTTAATTATATCACATTGTAAAAAGAATTCGTAGTCTGCAGTTTTCGTTGGAATCGCCAGATTACTTTAGTTCAGATGTTAACAGAGTAGAGAATTACAATCTTGACAAGAGACTCTGGTCTCAGATCACGCAATAATCCTCTCTACGGCGAGCGCATTGAAACGCTGCGCGTAAAATCCGTATCATGCTGTGACGGCGTAAAAGTGCTGATAGCAAGAGAGAGAGAGAGAGAGAGACAAAGTAAAAAAAAATCATAAATACGAGGGTGGGTGGTACCGTGTAATACCATTAGCCGGCCGTATCTCCGCAATCACGGCGGCCCTTAAAAAAGATTTCAATAAAGCCGCGACCGGCGTCCAAGAGGTGGACGTAATTCAGCCGTTCTTATCCGATTGCCGGGTCGATCGATTTTCCCATAAGGCAGCGACGTATCGTCTTCGTAAGAAACTCCCGGCGAGCATAAAAGTTTAATTGGATCGAGCGTACGCTCGTACGCGAGCTCGCGAGTCAGCAACGCCTCGGACTTCCGCCGATCGGCGAACGAGAGCGTATGATTCGCGATGAGCATCGATTTTCCTCGCGAAATAGAATTGTATCCAACAGCGAAGCGTTCGGATGAGCAACAGAGAAATATGTTGCGTCCAGTAAAAATTGATTTCATACTCTTCAGAATAACAACATCTCGAAAAATAATTCGCAGTCATAGAATGGCAAAATTGTTTGGACGAATGGATCACAAAAGAAAGTCAACGCGACGAAGATTTTAAACAAAGTCTGACGAGTATGAATTGTATGAATTGAAACAAATTGTCTCTTCTGTAACATTTCTCGAGATAAAAACCATCTCATCGCCGTGGCCGCGGAGAAGATGGTACGTCAAGGAGTTAAACCGCAGCGTGTTCGTCGAGCGAAAAGGAACTGTGTCAACCGATGCACCGCAGAAAAAGAAGGCTAAAATTTTCAGCCGATTATTAATCGCGCGTCGACGGCAAGAACCGCAACAGGGTCTCACGGTTCGGACGATACCGTGGAGCGTTGTAGACCGTTGTAGAACGTTGCCGAGCACCGGTGTGTAGGTCAGACATGAATTCTTGATATCCGGGGCTTCGACTTAACCGCAGACATCGGGTCTCCGGTGCTTGCTGCGCTGATACCGACCGCGGCCGCCTCCCTGACAATCCCGTGGCATGTTAACGTCACGTCCACGGTGTGTAACCGGATCTCCGCCGCGCCGTGGAAACGTTCTGCAACGTTCTGCAACGTTCTGCAAACGTTCTGCAAACGTTCTGCAACGCGGTGCAACGTTGAACCGCGTCCCGCATCGTATCGGCTAGAACCCCAGGAAAACGCGTCGAATGCAACGCGCGACCTCTGCCCGCCTCCTCGCGTTAGAATGTATCGCCTGCATCTTTGATAGCCGAGCACCAGACCGCCGGACAACATCGCGGAACACAGGCGTGCATCCTCTGCACACCCTGGACAGCGGTTTACGCGACACGGCCTTCCGTGTCCACGGCGCAATCGTAATTAACCCCTCGACCGCGATGGATGAATTATCTTGTCGGCCGGCCGCTAATCTTGCCACCCTTTCGAGCCCCATTTACTCGAGGACCGCTCTAAATGGTAGGCTCTGACGTTCCCCGTTCGCAGCGCACGTTCGCAGCGACTCTCATTTCGTCGAACGCCATTCGAATCGGACTAACCGTGAGACATTAAGGATTAAAAGAAGAATTCACACAATTTGGAAAAATTTAATCGCCCCGCCACTAATCCTACAACCCTTTCGAGCCTCGTTTACTCGAGGAACGCTCCAATTGATAGGTTGTTACGTTCCCCGTCGTCACGATATGGTCGCAGCCATTGTAGTTTAGTCAAACACGATTAAAATCGGACTATCTGTGAGAAGCAAAAATTAATATAAGATTTTGAACAATTTGCAAAAATCGAATCGTCCCGCCACTAATCCTGCAACCCTTTCGTGCCCATTTACTCTAAGATAGTCCTAACTGGTAGGTTGTTACGTTCCCCGTTGCCAGAGTACGATCGAAACAGCTCCCAATGAATACTCTCAATTGAGTATCAAAATTATTTAGTCTCCGACGAATTAATTAGACGAACAATCGCAGCAATCGGAACGGTGGACGCCTTAACCATGCCTACAAGAACTACTCGATGTTCGCGAATTCGCAGAAACGATTCCCGGATCCATGAATATTTCAGAACCGCCGTCGAGTCAGTCCGGTAATTTCCAAACGAAAGATTACTTTGGCAATCGAACGGCAGCGGCCCAGCAATTTCCGGCAAACGCCACGCGTAACACGTTGATAATTACTGTTTCAGCGACGGTAAAGTTTAATCTCTGAAATTACTTCGCGCAGGCCTTCTCTTTTATGCGTCTCTGTGGGTCGTAAAGTTGTCTGGTAATTATACAGCAGTCGGTGTGCAACGGTAATTTGCAATCGGTGTACAAAACATGCGAGCCGAACACATCTAGAACTCTCGGGGAGAGTAGTAGTCGGTTTTCCCTCTCCCTCTCTCTGGCCCGCTATTAATACGCTGCTAAGTGGCTTTTTGCTAATTACCCTGTTGCTTATTATCTTTATTGCGTATCGACTTCACCCGATATCGGAACCGTTCGTGATATGCCTCTATTTACAGGCCGGGTTCGATTACACGTTCGATATTTTGTGCCACGTTGCAACAGAGGCAATTTGATAAGATGAAATATTTACGATTATGCGTCCCTGTCTGGGAATAGTACTCTGCTCTGGGAACTGCGTGAACCTGTGCCGATCCCCGGTTCTGTGTTCCCCGTGCTCCCAATAGCGTTCTCCGTCGAACGTTAAATGAACATAAGGGCAGCTAATTACACCGGCGATCGCTGCCCTTCGAAGCTACGGCGAAAAATGCCGTTTCACTGCGAATTAACGCGGCAAATCTGGACATCGGAGACTCTGCGAGCTTAAACTTTCGTTGCACCGTTAGGGAGGATATGTTACAATTAAGCAAGCTGTATAAAACTATAGGATTATATTGTTACGAATATATTGACTCGATATAATACGTGAAATGATAACGATGTTGTAACAAGAGCAGAAGAGGCGGAGATTAGACTTCGTTGTGCCTGAACGTGTGGAACATTCCCTCCTCTTATAATGAAGATTATTGTAGTATTAACACTTTACCGACCGGCGATTATTTCAGAATTTTTGTAAGGCCCATGATCCATGAGTGAAAACTTCTTAATAGGTTTTTCAACGCTGACAGCAATTTTTATTGCGGATCAACAATGCATCCCCAATAATATTGTCTAATAATGTTTTTACTAATTGGAATGTAAAAATAGAATTTTAAACTTCATTTTGATAGAGCGCGAATATTGAAAAGCCTACTAATAGGCTTCCGGTCGGTAAAGTGTTAAGTGTAACAGTATTATTGAAAAGTAAATAATATTTCACTATATCTTACTGCAGGTAATCTTTGCATATTGTTTATCGAACTTCTGTATCACAGAGCGGTCTCGTTGGAAAATGTACTACAGAAATGTTTAGATCTATCGACACCCCTGTTCCGTTATAGAAAAAGAGAAACGTTAAAATCTTATATGAAAGTAGAAAAGTTTCTGCCCCGATTGCGAATGCCTGAAAATAGACAAAAATTATGTTTGCACCTCCAATCACCTTCGCACAACGAAAATAAGACAATAAATCACGCTTCGTCGACTTATTTCTCTCGCAAAAGCATAAAACCCGCAGTCCAGCGACGGCATTACAGAAAATAAATGAACAACCTCCTCGAAGTTAGTTGAAATCGTTAGAATCTTTCATGCGCGGGAACACGAAGTAGAACCCTTCGCATTAATTCAGCACACTTCGTTTCCGTGCAGAAGCGAAGCCAACCAACAACCGTAACAACTTTCCGAACCAGTTCGCGACGTTTCGGAGTTCTGTGCCGACATCGAATCGCGAATCGATTAGCGGAGATCCTCGACATCGTAGAATCGCCATCTTTTAGCATCCGCGGTTGTTCTTGGTTCTGGTCCCGGCTCGAATCCCTTCGCGATCGTCGGCGGGTTCGTTTGGCGGTGATAGTTCGGTAGTTCCGCAGTTTTCCCGGGGTTTCGTCGGCTGCACCGGGCACCGGCGTCCATTTGTATCGGTGAAAACGGCTTCGGGAACTCGAAACGCTGGACCGTGGCCAGGAATTTATCCCGGCAAACCCTCTGACCCGTGCTGCAGGTGAGCCGAGCACGGTCTCCGTGTAAACGCCGTATTTATTGCCTCGTTCCCGATGTAAATGCGCGTGCCGTGGATTATTGGGAACTGATCTTCCGATCTCGAGGATAATTCCGGTGCCTAGGCGGGCCCGGCCTAACAACAGTATCGTCACCGAACGGCTCTCCGTCGGATCCTCTAAATTTCGGCGGAACGGGCTAAATACGCGGGAGCCAAACGCTGATGTAAACGCGTTGCACGAGCAATTGCACGCGTTGCAAACCCTCGAACCCCTTCCCTGTTACGCCGCCATCTAGCCCTCCTCACCGGCTCTCCTATCCACGGCACCGCGCAACCCTCGTTCCCCTCCTGGCCCCGTAACCACCCCGTTCGCTATGGCCATCCTATAACGAGATAATATATCAATTGCGTCTCTGATATATATCCGGGATCGCGCGTATCCCGAGCGCAAGTCGTGCCCTCCGGTTTAGCAGCTATCGAATAGCTCAGCCAGTGAACCGACTACGCTGCGGAACATAGACGAATTGCCGGTGGATCGAATGGAATTGAGTAATCACTTTACGCGGTCCCGTTCGACTAGCTTCAAAATGCGATCCCGCACCGTAAATACGATGACGCGCGGAACAACGTGCCCCGCGGAACCAGCCGTTCGCCTTTGTAGTCGACGTTTGACGGATATCATCGTCATGATCACAGATTGATACGCTTTTCATTCTCTTTCTTTCGCGGTTCGGCGTCTTCGGTTTAATTCTATGCTGCTTCGAAGAACTTCCGAGGCAATTTATTTTACGATTGCAAAGAATGTAGGGAATTTCTAAAGTGGAGCTGAGCAAACGTTCTCCTTTTTCGATTTGCAAGGATAATTAAAAAAAGTTCTAGTTATCCTATTCTACTTTATACGTTACTCCCTATGCAGTATTAAAGCTTGCCCATTTTTCAGTAAATTCATTAATATAATTGTACGAATATACAAAATATAGAAATTGCAAGCGATGACTGATAAACTAAGATGCTCTTGAGCTACGAACAGGTAGAAGGTAAGAGCTGTATCTAA
>CM052090.1:5155702-5201415 GCA_028453745.1 Agapostemon virescens | reverse complement strand
GTAAACGAAGTCGCAGATTGAATTTTCGCAAAGGAAAAAGTTGCTTCAAATAACTTCAGGGAACATTTCCCGCTGTTACGATACTTTTGGGACGTCCTGTAGATTCGCGCGCGTACACGTGACTGCACTTGCACACACGTGCACGCGCGGCTCGATGCAACGTCGATGCAACGCGACGCTGCGAGATGCAAAACTAGAGCTCACAGGGGCACTGACGTACGAGGAATTCCGGACTTGATCCATCTTGATTTAGAAGCAGACTGCAAGCTCGAGGAGATACCGACGAACCGCATTGAACGCCGCTTGCGGAATTAATTCCGACCCGAGATTGTTTGATTGCGTTCCGATCTCGATGGTTTTACCTTAAACCGCTGAAAAGATTACCCGGCTGCCCGATCGCGGGCCACGAACGCGAAACCTGCCCTTCCAATGTCGAGTATGCAGCTGTTTATGATTTTGGCAGGCTCGCAGCACGATGCAGTGCTGCCACTGGATGCTGCGAAGGATTAACGCGTTCCATTGCAACGTTTCGGCGGTCGGAACACAGTTCCGTGTTATCGGTGATGGATATACCGAGGATCACACCGTCATTCAGCAGCGAAAAGGCGACGCTGATTATTTAAGGTATTATACGAAAGTACGCGCACAGCTGGCTAAAAGTTTGCAGAAAGAATAATTGAAATAATCGTTGTTCCACGATTTAAATGAAACGCTATTTTAAGTAGACAATAAAATTTCTGAACGGATAAAATATTTTTATCTTGCTGATCTAAAAGAAAATATAGTAGTTGAATTGTAGAATAGATTGAGCAAATATATACTATTACAATGTAATAAATCATTGCACTTTATGATTCGAGAATATTTCAGGAAAATTTATTATTCGATATTTTAGATCTATTTCCTTATACAAAGCGATCCTCTGAAATAAAATGTTTTAAATTGCTGTTTTAAAAGCTTTCTCGGCAAATATAATATTGCTATAAGAAATATACTGAAGTTCTGAACAGTTTTGAGCATCATCGGAGATTTAACGCGATCCGCTGCTGTGTTTTGACCATTTCAATGTACCTTCTGAAAATGTTTGCCGTTCACAGTCAAGATTCGGGTTTCCACCGTATGTTTGAAAGTTTTCCGTAGCGAAAGAGTCGAGAAGCGGACCGGTTGCAAAGCTACACGCGTTCTCGAAGATCGAGAAAGAATAAATGTCGTGGGTATGCAGGATTGGAGAGCGTCGCGAATCAGGAGGAGCATTTCGTCAACGTCTCTGGCAGCAAGTCGGTCGCGAGATTTCCATCTGTCACGAAAGGATGCCGGCTAAGAGGCGATCGCGAGTCGAAGAAGGAGAAGCAGACGAAGGTGGAGGTTGCAGGAAGAGAGGAGGAAGGAAGAAGGCGGATGAGAACGAGGACGAGGAGGAGGGGAAGGCACGCGGAGGCGAGAAAACGTTTTCAAACATCCGGCGTAGCCTGCATCTCAAGCAAAGTGAGACGTCTTAGACGTTGACGGTGGATGGTCGTCGACGTGGAAGCCGGGGCGCGTCTAAATCCTGAGGGAAGCATGCGAAAGCGAGGATGAGGCCGAGTGGGAAACGCGGCGACGAGGGAATCCAACGGGAAAGGAGCGTAAGACAGAAAGCAAGAGCGGTGGGCCCCGCGAGAAGAAGCCACGTCGACCGTCGGGTAGTTTATTTGGACACTGATTTGAAGCGAACGCTCGGAAATTTGACATTCGTGCCCCGACTTTCCGCCTGCTTCCTTCTCTCTTCCTCCCGCATCCGCTTCGAACGTCGCGGCTTACTGGTACGCTTCCAGCTCGGCTGTCCGCTGGGAACGCGCGTTACCATTCCAAGACGCCTCGTATTTTCGGGTAAGGCCAGCGACGGTCAAATCTTCCGACACGCAAAACGTATTCCAAATAAATTTGATGAAACCATCAACTGTCCCAGAGACTTCCCGCCCGATGCGCTTTCCCGCACGGCGAAAAATATTTTCCGAAATCTCGACGAACCGTGAGAATCAATTTTCTGTTCGCATGGCTCGACCACCGGCTGACGGAAACGTAATACACTTTCCTGCGGTCCCCGGTTTGCACGGTTTCCCAGCTGCTCTTGCGTGAAACTTCTCTCGTTCGGCCGACATACAATTTTCGAAGAGGCGGATTTGCGTGCTTGATGATCGAACCAAGACATGGAAGCGTGACTTTAACGCTAAACCTACCATCGCCGGTCGAATAATTCGTTGCAGATATTTTATTTCACAATCGTTGAAATTGTAAACCTGCATTCAGAGGAATCGGTCATACATCGATCATATATTGTAATAAAAATCATAAAAAATCGGAATCGCTTCAATCTTGTCATTTTTAAACGACAATACAAATTTTTACTATCGTTGCTATTACTCGCGCCTACCATGCGGAAATATTTAGCAATTTCTTTGGTGTAAGTGTGGCAATGGTAAAATTATTTTGAATATTAGTATGGCAAGTTTTAATGGCGAGTAACCCTTTGAATGCGAACGATCGCGAAACCTCTAGTAATTGTGTAACACTTGGGACATTCCTGCAACACGTACGAGGTGTTCGCTTTCACGAAAATGTCAGAGACTTAACGAGCACGCGACGTTCTCTCGGTAACGAAAACTGTATCTTCGTCATTGGCTGAAGGGAGAGTCCGGAACGCTTCAGGCTCGCGGCATTCTATGTATATCTTCGAGTTCCGTTTCGCTATGACATCCCCGCGAAAGGAGACCTCTTGACCCAGCTCATCTTTATTAACGCGCGATCCCGATTTATTTCTGGCTCGATTAATCCTTCCGCGCGGGGCGAGCGTCGTCTGCGGGAAAGAAAACGAAAGCTTCGCGGAAGTCCCCTTGTACGAGTCACATTTATAACGGCCATCCAGACCCGTCACCTTAGATACCGTTTCGTCGTTTTACGCTCCGGCCACTTATGCGGAAACAGTGAATGGAGTAATGAATAGAATCGTTTCGCACCGCCGTGGCACGCGGACACTGTGGCGAAAACGCACCGGATTAGCCGCGTGAAAATATACTTATTGAATGACCGGTCCGAGCGAGGACACCGGGCTAAATTTATTCAATGGAAAACTTGCCACCCAGGAATTCCTCTAAGCAAATGTTCTTAGATCGTTACTTTACTCACTCGTTACTGTGCTCAACATGAATTTGGATTGGTAGCGTTCTTACCTGCAACAGAAATAGGATGGGTTCGTTAGTCGCGGGTTTATTCATCCACCGCAATTTGTGTACAGTAAAATATAAAATACATTTAACGCTGGTAAGCTTACCAGTTTCGTCTAGAATTGTTTATAACCTGCGATTCAATTTGACGATCGAGCAAAACGTCTTATACAAATGTACTAATTTCTGAAACCTTGTTCAGCGCGCACGAATTGTTTGTTGAAAGTGACTCTACCGAGTTGAATTTATTCGTGCGCTTCGAACATTAACTTAATAATGATCGAATATTTAGGAATGGTGCTAATGGTTTTACGAAACACACCACTTGTTTGAAAATAAAAGTTAGACTTTAATAGACTCGGGCACGGGTTTTAACACTTAAAGTTATTCTTGCAAACGAGCGAGTGCGAATCGAATGCAAGTTGTCTCAGTGACGATTAAATATGGAATCTAAGGGAGTGCAGAAAAATGCATAGTATTTATACAAAATCTGGCGCAGACTAGCGCACCAATCAGGGTCGATGGTGACTTGGTCTAGGGTGCGATCGCAGGTTGTTGTCCTGTGGAGACGTTTCTGCAATTTATGACAGTAGAAAAGTACAAATGCCTTGGCTTAAAATATACCGGGTGCCTAAATTAAATTTAAATGTTCTTGTGATGTCACAAACCTCGTGCACAGATCAAATATTATAATTATGAAATATATAATTTAATAGAGTATTATCTCGGTATCGTTCGCGCAAGAACATGGACGCTTTTCTAAAGAAATACCGTTGATCTCGCGATTCGGCGAATTCCGAAACTTGGCGAGCTAAAGCTCGCGTCACGGATCTCCGGCGCAATTATAGTGTAGAGGATGGCTCGCGAAATCCGTCGTGTCGTTTCCTAGCTCTTACAGAAAATTTGTGGCCCGCGTGTGCGCGGGATGGCAGCGTAGATAACCGCGAAAATTGTCGAAATCGTTATCGGCGGCGTTGCAAACGCGCCACCGGCGATGATTGACTTCGGCTCGGCTCATTACCGAACTGACACACACGGCTGCGCCCTGATAACGGTATTATCGACATTTACCCCGTTTCGTTCTATCCATTCGGTCAGGCCGGGGCTATACGCGTCCTAACCGGCTGTTTATTTTTCCCCGCGACCCACGAGAAACGCCGCACGGCCCTGACAAACTCGCCCCGAGATAAAAATGAAACTCGACCAACCCCCTGTGCCGCACAACGCGCACGCACACGCGGGCACAACCACGGACACGGGTGGACACCTTTGATATATAGACAGAACGGTGTTTCAGGTATTACGAGCCGCGAAACGCGAAGATTATGCGCGCAATTCCGTTATCCGATTATCCGTATAGGAGGAATTAATTCGCCGCTCTGCTAATCCGACCGCGTCTGAATTCGGGGAAATAAGCTGAATATCATTTTCCGTGCGCACGCCGCTCCGGAATTAGGGAAAGTCGTATGCAAATGACCGGCTTCAAAACGCGAGAACGAGCTTAGATCCCGGATTCCGAGCGTGATTGTTCCAAGAACGGAAAACTCCATCGCGGATCGTTTTCTCGTCACCGGACGCCCAGGTTTCTGCAAAATTTATTCTCTCTCCTCTTTCTCTTAGAAAGATCTCTTTCCTTAACCCTTTCGGTTTCAAATAACGACACATCTTCCTTGACTGCACCAGCGAAAAGCTAATATACATATTATCATATTAGAATTATTAGAATCTTATTCGTTATCGTTTTGGCTCAGTATTTTTGTCTCGGATTCAATACTTCGATCGGTGTTGAGAGGATTAACCCATTTAGAAGCGATTTTAGGTTTGCGGTGTTCGGATGTTTTTTTTTATCTTTCAGCATTTTTTAGGAGGAGAAGAATGATTGCAGCATATACGATTGCCTGCTTTGAAATAGAATTTTTCTTTTCGAGATAAAATATTTCCAATCTACATAATTTACTTTCACTTACAAATATCAGGTTTGCTACTGTCATTCTTGCTTGCAACACTTAAATAATTAGCTGCTTCTTAAATGCACAGCAACGTAAAAATTATTTGTAACATATTTAATCACATTGTGGGGCGAACCGGATATTTTTCACATATTCATTTTTAATTTATAAATTAAAGATTCTTGTATTTCGCTTATATTTCTTATTAAAGATATTTCTTCTCAATTCTATAATTAAAATTGAACTTCTAAATCGTGTTAATCGTTTCTCTATTATCAAATCCCAAATAGTCCAATTCGCAGGGTTTAACCTACATTGTTAAATTTATTAAATACATCGAAGCGTTGACTTCGACCGGCTGAGTTTCGTTCCAACCAGCCGTAGTGAAGTTTAAACTTCGCCAGAGCTCCTGGTATAGCCACCGTAGCGGGTCTCCGCGAAATTCGGTATACGAATTTACAATAACGACAAAGTTTCTGATATGAATGGATTTTTAACCGCCGGTTCGAGGCGAGCGAATTTCGCAAATCGGCTCAGAAGCGGGAAGGATTTCTCGTAGAATAGTTTCATCGACTGGCCCTTAATCGAGCCGATATTTTTAATGACTGATGGTATCGGCACCGAGCGAGTATCGAGGTCGCGAATTTGAGGGAACCGACATGTGCCGTTTATCGACGGAGGCCAACAATCGTATCAGCCCCGCCATTTCTAATACATTCAACGGGCAGATCGGCTTTTACACTCGGCATGTAGAAGTCGAAACTTTCCAGCTCCGATGCGTATCGCTTTAAAGTTCGTAGTTCAGGCTGATTTGTCAATACGCGTAAACTTTGCATGAATCGACGAGCGGCGCGACTCTGTGTGCGCGAAACGTAGCGAATCGCGCTACAGCGCTTTACGGCTCGCCACGCGTAAATGAACACACCCGAATCTGCGATAAGAATAGAAGATCGACGATCGAAAACTGGGTCGCCGTTTCGAAGAAAATATCGATATGACGATAAAAAAAAAATCATGGGACTCTGATAGTAAAACGACGCGGCGTTGGCGGCGGCGGCGGCTGCGATGAAAATTTTGCCCAACGCTGTTTCCCCACGCTCGTGGAAAGATTTATCTTGCGTGTATGGACGTTCGCAGGGAATTTAATGCGTTCATATTGTCCGGAATATTATTTTATTGCTGGCGCCATTGTGAGGGTTTATTCGAAAAATAATTTGCTTTTCGGGAACGCGACGCGTAATTCCGCGCGGACGGATTCTTCGCGTGGGAAATTTTGTTCTGCCGCCGACTCTGCGGCGAACAGTTTTCGAACGTTTTCCAATGATCAGCCTCCACGTGTGTGTATATATACAGATATATGTATAGATGTATGTATACATTTCATCCGTCGGAATTTATTTGAGGAAACAAAAGAACGGGCGAAATAGCGAAGAGCGAAAACCGAGGCGAATTTGTGCCCGCGCGAACTTGCGCGTTGGTTCCAGCGAAAGTTGAGCTACCATCGAGATTAAAATAAATCTCGATAGGGCCTTTAGTACTTCCCCGCAGATAAGGGAAACACGTTAATGGATTTTTCCCACCCGCGGAAGCCTTTATTCACGAGCGGCCGTTCGAACCAGTTCCCTATACTCGCGCTACACCGAATAAACACGATAACCTAATTCAAATTGGCTTATCGCGCCGTAAACACTTTCCTTGCTCGTTTCCGCGGAGAGACGAGCGTATCATTCGCCCGGTTTACGAACCCGATCGCAAACACCGCGAAAAATCGTATCGACTGCGACCTCGTCGATGCCGATGCAGCTCTCTGTACACGTGTATTGTACGTGTATGCGTGTGTTTGTGTGTGTGTGTGTGTGTGTGTGTGTGGGTATGCGCATCGGCCGAGATTCCCGGCTGAAATCCCGCGGGAGAAAGTTCCTATCGCAGATTGCAGCCTGCGCGACTCCGCTTCGAGGCTCAACTTTAACGACAGAGAAACTAGAATACGATCGCCAGGCTGCGTTCCTGCGAAACGAGGCGAAAAACATTCGATTAATTCGCTTTAACGAGTCGATTTTCGCTGCGGTAGCGGCGATGCGTATTTCAAACCTAAATGGCCATTAAAAGTTCCTCGATCGTGCGATACCTGCCGAGGAATTTTATAATTCGATGTTTAGCGTGTAATCGTCTTGCACGGCCAGCTTTCGGGTAATCGTTTAACTGCTTGTCTTAGCATTTTTATGTCTAGGTCTGCTAGACTGTAATTTTAAATATTCATTGCAATAGGGTAGAATTTTTTGGGAGAATTTGAAATAAGCGATTAACATCCACGTTTATTCGAATTTGTTTAAATCTTGATCGGTGAAACTTTCAACTTGAGCACGAATCAATACTGTGTGGTAGAGGAGTAGTTCTTGAATACAATTTTGTAAAAATAATGGAATATTTAACGCTTGTTATTGATTTTACTCTAATTAATATATTCGATCGATTGGATCAAAGAAAGGCTTATTTTACTTCCGATGGTATGAAACTTAGCGATGACTGAAACTATCCTTTCTGTACTTCGCATCGTGAAAAAATGTAACAAAACATAAATGCAGACAGCATCTTTTTGTATTTGTTACTTAAGGAACAAAGCAAGCAGGAATCCAAGTGCTACAAAATTGTAGAATGCAGCTGACGCGACTCGACCGTATATTCGATCGATGGTATTCGAGCATTATTTGTTTAATGACAAAGGTTGTAAAACAATGCGAACTTTTTTAGAAATCGAACGAATCTTTTCCGGATTGACGTTGGGAAAACGATTCGGTACCGCAGCGAAAGATGGAAGCACCGATCGACCACGTTTCAGCCTGCGACGGAAACCGCGATAATTTGCATACGGTGATCAAGATATCTGTTCGGCGAACGTCTGGTGGTAACCCGGAATTGCTTGAAAATCAATCTTCCCGAAAATTCGAAGCAGCACACGGGATGGTGGCTGGTCGTTGTCGATTCGATGCACGGAGGTAGCGTGGTGGAGAGAAAAAGAGAAGGTCGAGGGTGGCCACGATTTAGGGAGCGTGTGCAACGGGAAGAAGACGATAGCCGGGCAGCGGCCGCTGAAAGAGCCACTCCACTGGCAAAACAATCAATTATCAAGGAAAGTTTCGAAGGCAACCGGAATCCGTTCGACTCTTTCCTCGGGTCGAAAGCCGATTTTTGCGATCAGTTTCGAGAGGGCAAACTAGTCGGCGCTTGGAAAAGTGAGGGGAACGGAGGGAGGGAAAGATATAGACGCGAAGAGACGAAAACGGAAAGAGAAACAAACAGAAAGGGGAGACAGAGATCGAGAGGGAATAAGACAGAAAGAAAGAGAAATAGGGGAGGAGAGAATAGAAGGAAGGAGACGGGAGAGAAAATAGAAGAAGGAAGAGAAAGACGGAGAGAGACAGAGTAGAAAAAAGAAGCGGAAAGAGAGAGAGAAGCAGAAGAAGGAAAGCAGAAAGAGAGAGAGGAAAGAGGGGAAGAAGCGAGTGGAGAAAAGAGAAGCAGAAAGAGAAAGGGAAGCAAAGGGAGAAAGAGAAAAAGAGGGAAGGAGTCAGAGGAGAAAAGAGAAGCAGAAAGAGAGGGAGAGCGAAAAATAGAGGAGGAAAAAGACGGAGGAGAACAGAGAAACGAAGAGGTAAAGAGAAGGAGAGAGATACGGAGGTTAAAGAGAAAGAGAAAGAAGCGAGAGAAAGGACCGGCTACTTTAACCGAACTCCTGTAAAGTTTCTCGTAGGAGCGGCCACCCTCGTTCGCCACCCTGGCCTCTAGCATCCAGCCATCCGCCACCTTGCGACCCTCCAGGCAAGGGAATTGATTCGTGTTCCGTACTTTGCGCGATTACGACGACCCTCGAATATAAATCGACAGCCACGACCGAGCAGACAGAGATGGGTTTCAGTCGTCGACGAAGCTCGCAGCCGACGCCACGCAGAATCGAACGCCATCGGGTGCGGTGGGACGGGCCGCGTTTAATTGCGGAACGAAAAAATTGACAAGCAGGACGACTTCGACGTCGGGGGACACGCCGATCGACTTCTCGAACGAACTTCTCTCGGGCAACGCGGACCGCCAGCCAACCCCCATCGACAAATGAGTTTCACGGGGGAACGGCGAAAAGGATTTTCTTTGGTCCATTTCGCTTGTCGCCGATCGTTCCCGGGTCGTTACAATGGCGAGGATAATACCACCGGCTGATCCTCGTTCGCGAAACGAACGCAGAGAACCTTGGCTTAACGTTTCTCGAGGATGACCGATTCGATGGATCATTGGGGACCGAGGACGGAAGATTAGGGGACGTCCGAGCCCGGCAGATGAGCGAAGATGAATTTCGAGAATGTCGTTTGTATGCTAAGTTAATTGCTAGGTTGTGGATCGTAGTTGAAAATCAAATATTTCAACTATTTTCGATGAAAGCTTTTTTGAAGTTCAACCTAACATTTCTTTAGCTGAAACAAGGACTAGAATAATATTAGACGTTCTAGAAATTTGATAAATATAGATCGTGCGAAAAAGAAACATAAAGATTGATTATTTTGAGACTGCATTAAAATTTTGTGATTCAAAATCACAAAAGCAATGTCGCTACAATAAATATTGTTTGCGGTTGCACACAGTACGATGGTGTTTTTGGATGATCCTGCTGATTAAAATTTCGCCTACCGACTTTGTAATAAATTTCCAAAGTTCGCAGTCTATTAGTTACATTGAAAGTAAATGTTAACGCGTTACGTGCCATGTGTACCATCGATGGCACACGTTGAACTTGCCATTCCGACCACGTGTGTTATATGTGGTGCACACTGGCATATTAAATGCGTTCGGGACATATATTTTATAATAAATTGCACACTAAACGTACCATTATTGCTTGAACGAGCGATTTCACATTTTTAAGAATGAAATTACAAATACGCTCTGAAAGTGTTCGCGATAATTCATACGTAGCCGAGGCCACTAATTTGTTTGTTAATATTTACTTTCCGCGTGGGCAGTGGTGTCTTGACACTCGTAATTTCAGAGTTTCCGGATGCCATGAAGCAAATATCATTCCACAAACTTAAACCTCCTCGGAGAAAGTCACGAAGCAACCTTTTAATCTCAAATTATATTAAATTACGCGGTTATAATATTCAACTAAAATTGTCTCTTTCGAATTTTGCTCGTGTCAGACAATAAATAAAATTTATTACGTTGAATGCCAATAAATTAACAGCATTGAACATTAACGCAGTACTGCCAAAATTAACCAGATTATAGTACGAGGTGAAAACTTTAGTTTTCAATAACCAACAATTTTGTTCAATAACGCTGATCATTTCTATAAATGAAACAAATTAAACTTGTTCGAAGCATGCAAAATTCGTGTGGAATTCAGCGTTAATATCGATAATACGAAACGCGGAAATAATTCCTCAAAGACAATACCGCAACGCGAAATCGTTTTAACAAATAGATCAATCGAGCATCGCAGAACAGCGATGCAACTTTAACGAACAATGCGTCTAACATTGGTTCGTTCGCTTCCGCGCGAAATAGGTGATCAAGGAGGACAAGTTCGGGCATCGCGCGACTAAATTATCGACGCGCATTGGCGTCGACGTTAATTCGATTCCCACGGACCCAGGGCGGTGTCGAAGTTTCGGCAGCAAATCGAAGGGAACGGACGTCTAAATAAATGACAAAATCCGTCGCAAAGAGCGCATTACTGCAGCTAATGTATATTCCATTCACGGAACCTAGTTCCAAGTGGATCCAGACTTTCTTGGTCGGCCGAGTTTATCGGCGAACGTCGTTAGCGCCCGGAGAATTGGGACGCCTTAATTAACGTCGATTTCTTGGTGGAGAATTTCCGGAAACGGAAAGCCGGGAACGGCGAGCGGAGAGGCGAGAGGGGAGGAGAGAAGAAGAGAGGAGCGAAGAGGAGAGGAGAGTACGGGCGCTGGTTCTCCGGGAAGAGGATACAGTCGAAAATGTGTTAACGAGCGTGCAAATAGCGTCGGCTCGCGCGCGCGGACGTGCGAGCGCTAAGTGCCCGACGAGAAACGAGCCCCTGGCAAACGTAATCGAAACTGGATTCCCCGTTTACGTGGTCACGCAGAAAAAGGAGCGGCGGGTCTCGTTAACACGGACAGATTACCGAACCGCGATCCAATCGCGGCAAGGAAAAAATCTAAGAACTGGAAGTACAGCGACTGTTTGCACAGCTATTGGCCGCTTCTGAACGCGGAACGGTGCAGAGTCGGAGCAAAGCGAAGCAGAGCGAAGCAGAGCGAGGCAGAGCCGGGCAGAGCAGAGCGAGGCAGAGCCGGCGAGCAGGATTTGCTCGAGAGATCTCAGCCGCTAACCCAGGATGATGAAGCAGACTCCTTGGCCCGGCTAAAAAGCAAGAAATCCGAAGCCGCTCGAGGGCTTTCGAAATTTTTTCCTCCGCGGAGACCCGTGAGGCCTGTCGCGGCGAGTTGAAGCGGGCTGAAGCGAGTCGGAGCGGGTCGGAGCGAAATCGCGCTACCTCCAGGAATATTTTCGCTCCGGAACACACGACAGACGAAGGTTTTCGGTCCCGTCGAGCGTGACAACGCCGCGTTTCCTTGCCGGCTTTCGTCCTCTCGCGACGGACTTCCGCTTCCTCTGGCTCGGCGACAATTTACGCTCGAAAGCCGGGGGTGGATATTAATTGAATTGCTCCTTCGAGTGCCCGGCTTGTTATAGATTCTTTCGACCGGATAATTGTTACGTCCAATATTCGGATGGAGCCTGTGGAAATTATTTTTCGAGGGCTCTCTCGTTTATCTCGTTTTTTTTTCTTTTTTCATCGCGAAAGATTTCATTGTTCAAAATCGCCGATCACTTCGTTCGCTCGAGTTTGCATACGTGACCATCGGAATTGTAACGGTATCTTCCACAAGCATTGATGCATTATAAGCAAAGAGTATACGTATGCATCTATACAAATTTATTAAAGCGAATGTTCAATATTCATTTCACTTGAGTAAAATCATTAAATAACGAAATAGACAAATTTTATTTCGAATTATAATTACAAGAAATACGTCCTCCTTATTAAACCAATGTTACCCCTGAAAGCAACCAAATGTAATGATCTTACAACTGCCTCAAACATTCTTTAAACCGTAAAATAGAAGTCCCATTTTACACATTGTTCCTCGCCAATCTTGTCGTCTACCGATTCAAGTATTAAACGACACATCATGCGTGATAGGGTAACATCGTTCGGGAAACACAGTAGTTACAGCTCACTCGAGTTCCGCAACAATTCATTAGCAGGTAAAATTCGAGGCAACATAAAAGACGAGATCGTTGCAGAGGCCCGGCAAACGAATTTTTCCAGTGCAAGGCTAATTAGAAGGAACAAGGTAGGCGTGACGAGTGATCCCGGCCCCAGTTTGCTCGATTCCATGTTCACGCGTCCGTTTCGAACTTTAAATTGCCGCGGCATACATTATTCTTCCATTTTACCGGGACTGTCAGCTCATTACGGCTTCTAAATACTGTAGCCGATCGTGCACGGGGTATATTCGGCACGCGAAAAAGTTTGTCTGGCGTTCGCGTGATTGAATTTCATCGATTCCACGTGGAAAACCGTTCGATACAGCTTATGAGTGGCCCTCGCGTGTTGCCGGAGACGGCGCGGCGCGGCTCCGCTCGAAATTCGCTCTATTCCGCTCCGGGCGTTTACGTACTTCGTCGATCTTTAGGAATTTATTTTTTAGAAGAACTATCAAACTTTTTGCATTAGGATTTTGCCCACGGGTTCGCGGATATACGAAACGTGCACGGTAATTTACTTAAGTTCAAATTATCAAAATTGACTGAGCTATATATCTTTTTTACAGAGCGCGTTTGTCATGATTTCAGCCCTCCTGTTGATAGAAAAGGAAGAACGGAGGAGGTATGTTACGAAGTACGAAGTACAATTATAAATTATTGGAGCTGGAAATTGCTTGCTTGGAACGCTGACATTACGAGTGAAAACAAATTCTTTTGCGCAGAAATTCTGCAACAGATACGCTCGAAGAAAATGGAAAATATCGACTTTTTGAAAGTGGGCAAGCGGCTCCGCTGGAAGTCCACTCGATTCTGCTCCGGGCGTTTGCGCACTCGCGCGCGAATGGATCAGGCGCCCACGCTTCGATACTTCGGAATAACTTAAGCCACGTAACTGGATCTGGGAAACCGTTCTTTGAGGCAAAGGTGTAGAAGAACCCGTCAGCCAACGCGGTTCCCCTTCGCGCGATAATGATAACCTTGGCTGGATCGAGATTCCAGGCAACGTCTCAACTTCAGGAAGCTGGGTCTCGGTTTCGATGGATCGACTTTCTGGAACGGCTCTCTCGCAAGTCGGTCGTCGCGCCGCCAGGTAATTGATATATTATAACACCTTGTTTACGAGCCACCTATGCCGCACCGAGGCAAATGCCAACTCACACTCACGGTTATTTATCAGCTGTGCCAATTAATTTGTGGCCTCGTAAATCTGATGTTCATTTACGACGAAATAAACCGCGCACCGATGTTTGCCGCCCCGTTAAAAGTCTTCGTATTGTTTCGATGCTGATTTTCGATTTCTTTTCCAGCTGTTACGAGGGGAAGTACGCAATCGATGGTGACGCAACGCGTGCCGCATCGACGTGCAGAAATATCGAGCGTTTATTCATTTGCGATTTATTTCCCGTGTGAATTAATCCGTGGGATTGCTTGCAATTAAATCATTTGTTCGGTTTCGTCTTGATATCGCTTTCCAGAGAGTATACGCTTGTAGAACATTGTTCCGCAGCAAGAAATTCTCACAAACGAACAGTGGTAATAGATTTCAAACGACGTCTGACTATAGACTATCCGTTTCTACTTTATAGTAGCCCATTACTCGAGCTCGCGTTCGTGTTCCCTTCTATTACATGGAACGAATTCTATGTATCTTAACGTTCTTACAAGTTTTTACACTATCATTATTGCTAAACTGGATTCAAGACCTCCTTAATCGTACTATGATCTTCAAGAATATGGACGGACTTACTTAATCATTATAGCGTCGATACGAACCGTTCAAATCGCGGCAATTACAGCCTAAGCGAACGAAAGCCTGTTCAAATGCATCTTCAAGAATCGGCAAGACTTTCCTTCTTCCAAACTTCGACCACCAATCGTTTACATCGCTCCCTTAATTTCACTAGTTTATTCACCTTTTACAGCACGGAGAAAATCACCGCATTGAATACATCGATACGGTGCATTCAGAACGAATAAATTTTCATATTGCAGTTTCAACCGTTGCCAATATAAATTATCTAAAAATTCGAGTGAATTGAAGCTTTTCAACATGTTGCAAAAATCAGTTAAATAACGGGTAAGCAAAATTTCGTTCGAAGTACAAATTAAAAAAGTAAAATTCCGATTTTCGCAAATGAAACTTTAATCAAAGCGTTTCGTTACGAGCTGCAAAAATTACGAAATGAAAGCATACGGACGAAAGTCGCATATTCGTCGCCTTTAAAATTTCGTTTGACTATTATTTATTTTATAAACTAGTTCGGTTCGGTTTTAAGAAAACTATGCGATTTTTAAAGTGTTTTCTGCCACGGTCGGTACATAATATCGAGACGGCCAGCCAGGAAGCAGTTCCTCAGATACAGTGTCGCAGTAGTCTGGTATTAAAAGGGCCGGCGACTGCATAAATTAGAAGGTGAGGGCGAAGGGCACTCTAGCCCTGTTCCGTTTCCCCTCCGCGGAAATTTAATGCCTTGTCCCTGGTCGCTAAGGCATTCCTAAATTCCGTCGCCGGGCGCCACTTATCTCTGATTTTGTAGTCTCCATTGTTGCGAAGGGGGTCGGCTGTCCTCGTGCATATTCGTTCGCCAGGCACGTAGGCAAAATTTAGTTTTGGACACGCCTCGTGTAACGAGTGGTGTTACGAGCCGTGCAACTTGCCGCACCAACTATCTTTCTCCGTTTCACCGCCGCGCCGTCGATCCGTAGCAGACGGAAAAATGATCTCACGGGCAACAACGAGATGAAACACGAGTCCTATCCTCTGGATCTTATTGCCGATCGACGAAACCGGCGTCCAAGAATATCTCCTTGGCGGCGATCCGGCTGCCAATAACGCTCGAATCTAATTGTAGTACAGTTTCAGTTCGCAACACGGTGCGAAAGTAAAAGTACAACTCGGGAAAAGCTCATGAATTATTTCTGCATGACGTACTATGCCTCTGCACGTGTCCCGTCATCGATCAGAAAAAAATCAAAGCAAGTTCTTGAATGAAATAAAAATTCAAAATATAAACTGTATTACGTAGAACTACCAAACCAGTCATTTTGACTAGTCCCTACTTTTTCCTTTCGCAATTATTGAACTAATAAAAATGTTTTCATCAGATATTTTCGGATCTACTTCTTTAACACTTTGACTGCCACGTCACCTATATATGGGTGACAGAATTGTTTATCCATGTTTAAAAATAAATCTGTGCGTTAATATATTCGTTGCGCTCGATGAAGTTGATATCTGGAGAATACAGAAAGGTTGAAAGATAACTTTGCATCATATGTTCTAGATTTTCAATCGTTGCTTCATTATATAAATTACTTTGATTTTGTGGAATTTTTGAGGTTGTTAGTTCGGCTCCAAATACTGATGCTCGCGCGTTGTTAACAAATAGCGAGAGTCAATCCTCCGTATCAGCAAAGCATTTGTGACAGATTGTTTCTAACGCGTCGCGAGTTTTAGTGTTCGGCGTAAAGCATCGGCCCGTTTAAAAGGTTCCTTAATTGGTCGTCGAACGACGGGTCGGACGCGACGGCCGTCCATGAATACAGAGCGTATCGGTAAATAATTTTCCCCCAATTGAGTGGCAAATAAATGCGCGATAAATGCTTGACACGTTCCTACGTGTCTTGCATTTCATTACACGAGCGAATAAACGATCGGAACGTTCCGCGCGTGTAACGTAACGTTTTTATTGGTCGCGTTTTACTACTGCCGCGCTGGCCCATTGAATCGACCGCGTGGCCGGCATTAAAGCACAAATGTTTATTATCGCTTAGGAATCGGAGTAAAACCGTCCGGGGGAAATTTTCGCCCGTCGATGGCGAATTTAAATCTGCCGGTACAATTACTCGGGACCGCTCTGCAACGAGATCATTTCGGTAATTTATTCGGCGGCACGTAGCACGCAAGAAATTCACCGACGTTTCATTTCGAACCCGCTATTTCGAACCGTTTCCCCGAATCCTCGAGTACCTTGCCGGAAGAATAACAACCCGAAAAGATTTCAATATTTGAATATCAATGCTCGGTAGGCAGACGGTTTCCGGAATTATCGTCCAAGACAAACCCGACCGGGAGGTTTGCTTTAAAAACATCGTTTTAATAATAGCTTCGGCCGGTGTTTGGCCGCAAACAGCCGAATCGGACAGCAGTTAATTAAGTCGATTGAATCGCTCCGGCACAGAGGGAGAGAGGCTGCCCGCGCGCGGCGGTAAAAGTGGATTAGTTTCGGCCAAAAAGTTTCGAGAAGATACATAATTAACCGGTAATCGAGCCGTTTTTCGCTCCGGCGAGGCAGCGTGAAATCTCTCTCGGGACCGGGATTCGGCTCGACTGGACCGGAAATATTGCCTCGAGTAAACGATTAGAAAAAACGGGCGGATCTCGGGGAAGCGTACCCCCGTTGGACAGAGACGTTCGAATAATCTCGAAAAGTCGGGGGAAAACGAGTTTCCAGCGATCTTCTAATTACGACAGGGAGAGAGGAGCAGGCGAGATTCGCGGAACTTGGGAGGAAAAGCGGACAGTTCGATGAAGATAACTCGAAGAAGCACGAACGAAGAGAGGAGAGGGGGGGGGCGGATCTGTAACCTTCGACGTAATCTCCTCTCGTTAAGAGCGAAGGCCAAGGGAGGAGAGAAGGGTCCACGAGAGAGAGTGCGAGGAAGTCGGCTGAAAGTGCTCGACGATCTTTCGAACTTTGGACTCGCATCAATTAACGCCAAAACTCTGAAGGGGACTTCAAAGGAAATGGCTGGTCCATTATTCGACCATCGCTACTCACCCTCGCTGCCTGTCGTTTCCGGTCCGGCTTCATCCGGCTGAATGGCACCCACTCCAAAAGGAGTGCCGTTTTTGACAATAATCCGAATCCGCGTCTTTTTGCGAACGCGCTCATCGCCGCGCGCCGCTGTAACGATTACGTTTATTTCGCCGCGAAATGGTCAAACGAATACTACCGACTCGTCCCAGAAGCTTTTCCGAAAGGAAATTCCCTCCGCCAATTTGCGAGCAGGCTTCGCAGACTGCGTAGAAGTTCTACGAAGTTCCCTCGCGAATTTAATTACAGAAACGGGCGAATTTTATTGCGGTTCGGTTTAATGGCTTTTAAACAATTCACCGACCCTTTTATCGCATCGACTTCTCGGGGAAGGGGACTGTAATTTGTACTTGACCTTTAGCAACAATTTTTATTCGCAGGCAGCGAAACGATCGATCAATTGGGAGAACTTTATGCGTTCATGGTTCACGAAGGTACGGAAATGATTTCGAGGAACGAGGTACGACAGAGTTTAATGCTTTTATGCAAACTTTGTGTATTTTATTTATGCACAGGCTTACACGTGCAGCTGTAGAAAACGTTTTTTATTTGAAATCAACGAATCTGTGTCGGTTGGTGTTTTATATTTGTATATATCAAAGTATCCAGAAATATGAAAAGAGCAAGTCCTTAATTTATTTCAAACGTTAAGTCAAGAGAAGAAAGTTTGTCTAAGATCTCATCAAATGTAAGTTGCAGATAGTTTAGCCTTCCTGAATCTTTCGATTAGTAAATTCCTGAAAGTTCAAACAATGTAAAGTAACTAAGAAGAGAAAGTAGAGAAATCTTACGGAAAGTATAAGACTTAATGATTTATCCTCTCCTGTGGACACAGCCGAAAGCGATTCAAATACGCAAATCAAGTGGACGCGATACAGCGACGAATTTATTTCCAGCACTGGCGAAGAGAAGCAAAATTTCTTTGATCTCCAACAGCAAGCAAATGTACTCTACCATTAGCCTAATTTATCTGGATATATCAGCGAAGTTCTTGAAGTTCTGAACACGGATTCACCGAGCAGTATCAATCTCGAGAAATGAAAAACAAAAATCCCACGAGCTAAGCAAGCGCCGAGAATCAATTCCCGCACGAGACCTATCGCGTGCGATACTCTTATCGCTCCAGATAACACATAGTTCGAAGTTCTCTCAGGATCGAGAGCCCAGAACTCGCTAAGATCGATTAGTTCGCGTGCGATCTGGGTCTGTTACCAGAACGCTCGCTTTGTTACCGATGTCCCAAATAAATCGCGTCGCTCCGAGCTCTTCAACGTACTTCCGTTCCGTTCGTATCACGAGATCGGATGAAATTATTCGTCCACAAATCCCGTCCACGCTGGAAACAAACCTCGCCAACGAGAACCGTTTCCGACGATCATAATCAACCATTGTAAAAATTACTGACTCCCTTAAACAGTCGCAAGGATGACTATCGTTATACTTAAAGAAAAAGAAATCAAAATGTCCTGAACGAACATTGCAATTTCTTCGTTGACACTTCAAATGCAGAACCAACAATCTGAAATATTCCATAAAATCACGGTAATTTATTTAATTATATAAATTTATGTTTTTTAACCTTTACTCTCCAATTTATACGTAGGTGACGTGATAGTGAAAATGATAAAAATTTTATTTAAAATTTAAAGAGCCCTAGAACTGTGTACGAAGAAATAGTTACTGTTCGTTGCCTTATAAAAGTAGCAACATTAAATTTACGTAGACTTTGTGCAATTCAGTATAATCTCATAATTACCCATGACAGCGTCTTTACAACTTCAACGATTGTAAAACGACGAATCCGAAACGAGTCGTTCAGTTAACGGCGATAGATCCGGTGTTAAAGGAAGAACAAATATTCAGAATTTTATTCCGTAAATGGCAAGGGACGATGTTCATCGTCCCCGCCATAATCGCAGCGTTAAACAGCGACCAATTAGAAAAGCCAAGTACTCAAAAATTCGGCGGAAAGCGAAGAGGGGGCTCGTGGACAGCTAAAATTGAGGGTTGGAAGGGTGCTATCGAAGCCGAAGGAAGAAGATAGGGTTGTCGGGTGCCAGGGAAATCGGCCCAGCGAAAATAAGCTTAATCCCGCTGAGTGAAATCGCTGCCAAATGTAATGCGTCTCCTGTCGATGAGGGCGAGGCCAAGCCGGCCCCTTTTCTCGTGCGCGAATCGACAAACGCGGCCGTTGGAACAAGCCGTACGAGCGATGCAAGAGGACCAGCAGGATTTCTGATCCCTAAAAAAAACCACAAAATAATTCCGGCGGCTCCTGATCCTGGCACTCGAATCCGTCGACCAATCTCGTATCGGCGGATTAGCGGCCGCGAAATCGCAGAATTGAGGACGAGATGAAAAAAAAGACACCGGGCGAAGATGTAAAGGGTGCACACCCCCGTCGTTCGCCCCTCGTCGACGGGGGTGCGGTAGAAAAAGGGGTCTGGGGGGGCAAAAAGAGGAAGACGAAAAATCCCGCAAGCCGCGCGTGTTTCAAATATTTTATTTCTGCTTGCGTTGGCAAAGCCCGCGAACGTTACCGCATCGCTGTCTCCCCTACCCTCCTCCTCTGTCCCATCCGCCGCTCTAACCCTTTGCTCTCTCTCTCTCTCCTCCCTCGAGTTCTGTATTTTCTCTTTTATAGGTATAACGTACCGGCTACCAATAAAATTCGGCCGGGCACCGGCGTCGATCTTTTGATCGGGGAAAAATCTCGCCAAAAAGGGGAACACGCGACACACCGCGTCCCAGACCAGTGCATTTACGTTCCGCTTCATTCCGGGCACGGACACTTTGATGGAGAAGATATCGGGACCGTGTACGTGCCCGTGGATCACCGTTCGTCTTGACTACGCCGACGTTTCTATTTTTTTTCTCTTTTCATTTCATTTTTTTTTCCTGCGAAATTAGCGTCCGCGGCACCGGACCCGCGCGTAAGCTGCAACGTGAGTCGCAGATTAAAAGCGTCTCGTTACCGACTGCAAATACACCGGTAATGGAATATTTTTCGATCAGGCTACGACCTGTTTGCTGCCGCGATGTCTCTTTTCCCGTTTTCCTTTGATCCTGTATCCGATTTGTTGCTGGGAATCTTTTTTTTTCTCGCACGACTGCCTGCAAAGCCCGTTTGTTGGAAAGAATTAACGCTCGGGGGTGTAACGTTTGAATGAAACGTTTTGATCTCGTTGATTTAATAGTATGATTGGCTACTTCATTTTGTTTATTTGGAAAACCGTGTTTGTTGTATAGGATGATTGACTTTTTATGCGGGACTGCAGGTATTTCTCCTGCTGCGCATTGCTTTCGTTCAATTCGCGTTTCGTTGTACTCTGAAAAGCAGGGGCTTTAATGCTACACGTTCGAAAGAGATTGATACGATTTTAAACAATCATTATATGGCGATTAGGTGCACAGTTGGATGTTGAATAACCGTTAAGTTCTCTGGCAACAAACGCGCCGGATTGCCAGCAAGCTAAGAGAAATTAAATTCGATTCAAATACACATTGCTTGATTTCAGAAACATTTAGACTTGCTATTTACTTACACGAGCGAATGATAAATTAATCTGACCAGTGTAAAACATTTCCAACCAGTTGTACACGATATAAACCAACTACCTGTGTGAAACTTTCAACGAAAATCGTGGCAAATAAAGTATTCTACTAAAAACTGCGTAAAAACGTCATTCTCTATTCTATTTCATCGATCAATTAAACCAAACAAAAACTGAATGAACAAATACAATCTTTTTACGAGAAACAGTACCAGTCCTGGAATATATAAAATTCATCTTAAAATTTCGATAATCGATAAGGAAAATCTACAAAAATTAACGAGTTCACTTTAACCCTCCATGGGCCCGTGTAACTTTCAGGTCACATTTTAATTTATCGACATTTTACCAAATAATTATAGCTTTTTTCATGAGATGGCGCATAAATCTTAATTCTATAACGGTGCCAAGACAACCAATATTAATATTTATGACCGTTGCTAGTTTCGCAACCTGAAATAACAAAATAAATACTGTGCAAACTGACTGCAGTAAAAATAAGCGAAACCATTTGATCAAATTGATATTATTTGTGCTTTTGTCAGTGATTATCAAACAAACTTAAGTTTTTATACACAGAAGTGCAAACTTTATAGGCCGTTGTTACCTGAAAGTCACATAGTGAATATATTGCAATAAAATTGTTTAAACAGAAAAATTTTTTTTCATTTGCATATATAGGTTTACAATTTCTGATTTTTCGTTCCCCCAATCTTTTTCGATTAACAACAAAAATTCGGCCCATAGAGGGTTAAAATAAATTTCTATATAAATATTCAGCTAGATCAAGTTGCTATCCTTTACGTAGAGTATTTTATCGAGGCGCCAGATTCAAATTGACACATTTAAAAACATTACAGGCAAATATGATGCAACGTAGAACGTGTCTAGTAATTCTCTCGTCGTGCACGCGCCAGCGAAACTGCGTCTCGAAATCAAAATGCATTTGTGGAAACAATTTTTCTGCGCGCTCTATTCTCCGAGAAATATCGAATCGTTCTCAGATAACTCAAACACACGGTATGCGAGTCGCTTCCTCGCGACACTAGCTACCGTTCGATCGTATCTACCAGGAAACGGCGGTCTTGCAACATTTATACGTTTACGTCGACAGACGGTATAAATACTGCACGATCTTACTATAGACCCAGAGACCTGCTCTATGCCGCTATTTATGGCCATATGGCTGGCGCGGACGTTGCAAAGTGGAATCGTTATTATCTATGAACTTTCTTCGCGGCCTCGATACGTAGATTCGCGCGAGCGTATATCGGACAGATCGGAATGTCGAGCAAGCTGCATTATGAAGTGCCGGTAGATCTATAGCCGCTTCGATTTCTACTTTAAACGTACTCCCGGCCGAGTAAAATTGTTCTCTTCCGTGATTATGTAACTTCCACTTATGCTACTGACCGGATAGGCCATCTTTACGCGTCGGTTTATTCTGCATTGCGAAGCGAACCGTTCGAACTGTTCGAGCAACGAAGCAGAAGAAGAACCGGGAAAAAACGGATTGCTAAACGGAAGAATTTATTAGCACGTTGTCCGCGATGTTGATCGTACGTAGATTGCACGATTCTTCGTTTATCTTTTAACTTTATCTTCGTTCGCAATAGCAGCTGCACGAATCAAACTTTACTCGTATTTTATACGAGCGAATCGAGTTCAACTTGGTACGGTGCAGAGTAGAATGAACGAAATATTTTGTTTTCGGGGAAATTTTTGCGAACGGTGTTACCCGGTGGTCCACTCGCGTCGTTTCGTCGTGACTGTGGCGCAGACATTTGTGCATTTATGAGAAGCGCAAGCTCGACGAGCATATTAATACAAATGAATATTTCGGACGATGCAAGACTGGCTCTACCACTGGTTCAGATTTTTCTAAAATATTTCCGCGCAAAGAGAATTTGCCGGGCTGTTAATATTTAAATACACTTTGTCCCTCTCGAAATCGAGCGTTGCATAAAAATTTCACCGTCTACTTATGCTGATACTTTCGCCGAAATTACGCAGCCGAGATCAACCCGTTAATCTATCAGCGCTCGTGAAAGAATTATTGCGCGAGTTTTCGCGAGCGTTCGAAATAAATCGGCGCTCTTATCACCGCAGCCATAACGGAACACGCGGATATTTCATATTGATAATCTACGGGTTAGAGGCACGCCGAAATAAATAACATTTTCCATTTTATTCGGTGGAACAGGCGCGCGTACCCGATGCATTATCGGCGATGCAGCTTCGAAAGAAACGAACGCCGGGTTGCGTGATTTATCCGAGTATTATTCAATTGAACAAGATGATTACTCTTCATTAATATAAACAAATGAAACAACGTTGTTCCCGCATTTACGACGCTATATCCCGAGGAAAGTTCCATTCCCCGATTTCCAGGCAGCACGGCAGAAATTTATATCGGAACCGGGGAGAGAGCCGGTGGCGCGCGAATTCCATAAATTCAATTACGAAAATGCGCGAGAATTATTTACATCCTATTAAATTTTCGATAACTCGACGCCACTGCTAAGCCGATGAGGGTCCATTATTCCATCGCTTAAATACACACGGGAGCGGGACCGCGGCGCGAGAAGAAGCCGATGTAACGTTTGAAAACGTTTCACCCAGCCGCGTTACTTGTATTAATTACACCCGGCGCTGAAACGAGATGTAATATGCAAATTGGATACGCTCGTGAAATCAAATTAAAGATCAAATTCCGGTAAACGATTATGATGCAGTTTACGTGGCCGCTCGCGTTCGCTTTTCGTGCCTACATCGCGCGATACGCATCCGAACAATAAATTAACGAGCCGCGGAGATACCGGACAACTTTTTCTGAAAAATTCAACGCCGTTCTTTCCGCCTTTTCATCGGATTCCTATTTTAAACACTGTATTTTAGATCGTGCCCGTTGTTTCGATACATTCGTTTAACGTTCGTTGTTCGAATCAACACCCTCGGAAATCTCGCGAAACCAATGCAATTTATTTAATGGAACAATCATCGGAGAATTAAAATGTATTACTGAAAAAACACACTTCCAACCTTATCACAATTCGCAGCTCTTCGTAAAAATTTCATACACCGAACCTATCGGACGTTTGTTTTAAAATCCACGCGGACAACTCCATCCGGCATGTAAAAAGTACAATTTGATCGAATTAATGTGTAAAATGAAAACGAAAACGGTGAACGGATATTTTATGCAACTGTTGCTCAAGCACGTTCGAAGATTAATAACAAATCGACCGCGTGTTTTAGGCAATCGTGGCAACAATGAATAAATGAAATTCGAAACAGTTGCATTAACTTCAACTGATTATAATTGGAAGAAGTTTTCTGCAACCAATACGTACGACTTTTATTTTGCACGGAAATCCGCGGTCTAATTAGATTTATTTTACAGACGTTACGATTCAACATTTTCGAAACTCGAAAATTTTTAAGTAATCCAACAGGTCAAGCGAAGTGCCGGGGATTATTGGACGATCGTATTGGCTGGGAATTTCGAATGTAAATATAATGATTCCTGTATAAAAACGCCGCGGCTCGTTTGAACGACCTTTTATCTCGCGCGCACAAATATGACAGAAATACGAAGATCGTTTATGTATATCCAGAATTGATTATCTTGAAAACGAAAATTGCCCGACGATCTCGATTTATTTTTCCTCGCGCAACCACTCTCTAATTGTTAGTATCGTATACCGTGGCGTTCGTTTCGTATTTAATTCAATATTATTCCGCGTGGATATCGATTTTCACCGAAATAGATTCCAGAAGCGAATCGACCGTTGTCCGAACAAGCGCGAGTTCGGTTAAAAGGCTTCGAAGGATTATGCTATTTGTGTGACGCGTATAAATTTCGCGCGGCGAAGATACGTCAAATACGGTATGCAAATTACGTTGGGAACAACGATGCAACTCGATTTATGAAACTAGTCCCGGCGAAGTTGCAGCCTCGCGCGCTCAACGAAGTACCGATTCGGTTAAACGTTGTGTTCACTTTTGTTTGAGAACCAAGATAACCGCGAATGAATTACTATTTTTCCAACAATTTCTGCCATGTAATCTCGTTTCTACTGGGACAAGTTTCCTGCCACCGTCATCGTAAACGTCCATGGTCTAGCGGTTCGCACGAAACTTGTCGAATTCATTTTATACGCGCTGTTACTTAAAATCGTGGAACACGGTTCCGTATTCAGGGGATGTCTTAGTCGTTCTAAGACATAATTGTGCTTAACAAAAAGAAGCTCAAGAAACTATTGTTAGAGTGTATTTTGTATCGAGATGTCTCGGTGATTCCCAATAAAAATTGCTGTCAACGTTGAAAGATCCGTTAGAAAGTTTTCAGTCATGGACCTTAAAAAATTTTGAAACAATCGCCGGTCTATAAAGTCTTAATAAAGAGAATCAAAGAGGAGGTACGTTATAGTTAAAAAAAACTTTCAACAAATAATATAAATATTCTTTTCCTTCTCAAAAATAATTAGAAGTTTAACTCATCGCAACCACGAATAAAATAGCAGAGGTTTGAAAATTCAAGATCGAAATACTAGGTTGTCCGAAGAATTCGTTTTCGGTCGATATGCAAAATTCAGAATAACTTTTTAAAACAGCAAACGGTACGGTTAAGTTAGAGGAAGTACTATTTGCATGCGTTTCTATTATTTAACAATGTCAAACGCGCGGATTGCGAAAGAAAGTTATCGAACAACCTGCACGATAAATCCGGTGTTTATCGTGGAGCGGCGGTGAATTTGCAATTTCTAATCTCTACGACGGTTTTTGCCGGTTCGTTTTGTCAGGAAGCGATGCCGCGCGAACGAATGCGGGCAGAATTTAAATACAATTAATTCTCATAACGATCCGGCGTTGTTTTTATTTGTCGGCAAACAGGAAAGCCCCGCAGCTTCGATCGCACACCTTTATTCTTGGCCGCGTGCGCGCGCGCGCGCGTTCCTCCGGTGTTGCGCGACGCGTCGCGGCGTGCGCGCGCGAGAGAAGAACGAAACAACATTTTTACTGCTATCATAACAGTCTACACTACGCGGCGGAGTTACCACCCATCTTCTGCGTCCCAGAAAATCCGATAATTCCTCCCGCAACGCGGAATAAAAGGGGGGAAAAACGAACGAGCGAACAGCAGGAGGAAAAGACGAGAAAAAAGAATGAGGTGAGACGGCCAGGCTGAAGCCGGGTCGTTCCGGTAATAACGTAGACGGTCGTTACACTTCCCAGCCCCGTATATGTTGTGAATTAAGCGTGGATTCACCGACGTGCCGGCATATAATATTGTTCGCAACGTTGCTGCCCCGAGTTATTGTAATGATTAAACCGTTCTCCATTTTACGCCGATCGCATAGTCGCCGGATTACCGGCAGAAGGTCCGCTCGATTCTACCGCGGCGATGCAAAACGCAATTTCATTTCTATCGCGGCCGCGTGTCCATGCGTTCATAATGTTGCTCTGTTTTTCGATGCAACATCCATGCGCTCGATGAATAATCGAAATTGAATCGACCCCGGTAACTGGCGATTTTTAAAGGAAACGCGGTTTCGAATAAATTCATTGTTTCGTTCATAGATACGATAATATTTATGACTCTCCCAACTTTAAATGATTTTTCAACATCAAAATCACACTGACTTCTTCAAATTAGTGCTTCAAATGAATCCGACATTTAGCTATGCTTGAATTGCGAGCATTTTGTGAAAATAATTGTAGAAGCATGAATCTAAACTTATTTCACTGAAGTCAACTTTTTAATCGACAATTCTTCAAATTGAGTCTTCTGCACAGAGATAATAAAGAATTTTTCGTGGATGAATGTAATGTTGGTTCGAAGATCGAAGCTTCCTCTTTACAATGACAGCTTTAAATGTTGGAATTCGTTGTTATTGTTTTATGAAACGAAAATATGGTTTAGTGTCTGATTGCAAAAACCTGTGCTAGTAGCCTACTAGTTCATTAAAAGATCGATAAATCAGCTAGAAAAAATCGTAGATAAAGTTTTAAGCACTCATTACAAAGAAGGAACTGAATTTTTTAAATCTGAGGTAGGTTCAGTAGAAAGGACAATTTGTCAACTTTTTTACAGCAATTTCAATCCGTACCAATTTAGTCTGTATATCGTGCAAAAATATTTTCGATAAAAATGAATAACAAATAAGAAAAGTAGAAGGTTTAAATTTTAAAATGGTTCAGGTATGTTGCTATACTATTTCTGTTTTTCCAACATCGACAATTTGTAGAGAATGCGATATTTAATGTTTAAATACTTTTTGAATTTACTGTGAATACGCTCGAATTGTTCTCGCTGCTGGAATGGAATAAAGAAATCTTTGACGGACCGTTTTATCTTAATTGGCGCCCCCGAGAAGATGCTTCCTCCGTATAATAACGGAAAAAAGAGCGAAGATTAGCAGAGTCGCAACATTTCAATATGGCAGTCTGAGACAGCCGGTATTGAATTGCGGGCAGGTGTGCGTACCACGGCGCAGCCCGCGACTTTAGTCCCTGATTTTTGGAGGGTGCTCTTGTATTTTCAGCGTTTCAAAAGACGAACGCGCTGCGAGGTTTAAATTCACGAGGGCACAGCCGCGGAACCCGAAACGCGTGCTTTGATACAAGCCTCGACGAGGCTGCGCCCGCTAATTATTGTCGCTAATTAAAGCCTTCGTTTTTTCTTCTTCGTTTTTTTTTTAATCCTGTCATTCTATTCTTCCGACCGCGTGATTCACGCTGCCTCTATATATCTTCTTCTCGTTCTGAAGTGAAGGATTGAGCAGTTCATTCAGTCCGTGTTTACTCTTCAACGACGGCCCCGCGTGCGTATTCCCCCATTGTTTCGTTGTCAACGCCCTCTTGACGCACGGCGATACCGTGTCGCAATACTCTACAATATCGCGAATCGAAATGACAAGAAGTATTCCGCGGGCTGTCGAGATTTCACAATTTTTCGGTGAACGTCCGCGAAAGAGCACCGGCTTGGAAAGTTTCGGGTCTTTCCGAGTGGAAATTCTCCACCGAGAGAGTCGGAGTTTCGAGTTGAGCAAAATTATAAAATACTGCCTTTGCCTCGAACATCATCTATAACGATATAATTAAGAACCATGATATTCACTGTTATTTTTCTGTTTGGACACGGTCAATCCAATCAAGCAGGTACGAGGACGTTATTAACGCTACGAGTGTCAAATAGCCATTGCAAAAGACACTTATAAATTAAACCTTTCGAACGCCCACCTGGGAACCTCAGAAATCCCACAAAGTCAAAGTAATCTATTCAACTGGATAAAAATGAAAAGATTTCTCATATCTTCGTTGATCCGAGCAGTTAAAACGGTACTGTACCGCACAATATTTCGGAGATGTTGGCATTTAACCCGACTTTACGGAGCATCTGAAAATTTCATCAATTTCGAGACACGCGCGTCGCATCGACGAAGCAGAGAGCCGCATCGTCGATCACGAGGCGTTGATGAAGCCCGTTGATCACAGCTCGAATACGGGGGAAAATTCGGCGGAACGCGTAATCACACGGCTGGTTAGAATGTAGCACGCTATTCAAAGGCCCATTAAATCATACGACTAAACCCCTAAATCCCGCCTGAACGTCGTCGTCCCCGGTACATCGACTCCGGAGCGATCCCTGTCACAACAGTGTACCCGAATCACCGACATACATATCTTTCGCTCGCAAGTCGCCCATAAGGTCGACATTGACGAGTGCAGCGTGGATCCTGGAGTGCGGGACGGCGATGGGAAGAGAAGAACGGAGACATAGAAAGAGGAAGAGAGAGAGAGAGAGAGAGAGAGAGAGAGAGAGAGCGTGTTGCATCGGTAGAAGACGAAACGGAAGGGTGATCACGGTAGGGTGCAGGCACGACGAGGGTGGAGAACAACAATACCGGTAAATGAACCGGCGGTAACTCTCGAGCAACCCCTGCCACATCTTCAGCGACGTCTGCTACTCGAGATAGTGTCCTCCTATGTATGCCGAAGGTACCTCGCCTGTTTTCATCCCTTCCCTGTCGCCGACGACTGCCACCGTTTCGCCGACAACGCGTGGAACAGGTCTGCGGTTTCAGGGTACGCGCATACTCCGGGTCCGGGGGGGTGCGCTTGCACCGGGGGTTTGCACCGTGCAAGCCTGTGTGTGCAAGCCACGGTGCAACACACCCGGCCCGGGTATCGGCGGATCCATAATTACACGGAACTGCGATCGACGAGAGGGTTATTAGGCGGCAGAAACCCACAACGTATTCGCGACGGGGATAGAACGGTCCCTGGGGTTATTCAAAGAGATTCCGACGCTAAGCGCGCACCTGCAAGCATCGATGAGCACATCGTATCCGCGGCTGATGATCGATGCCGTGCATTCTTGCGAGATCGCTCCGGATTGCTCGGTTATGGATCCCATTTGGTATACAGACGCTCGACGTTTGGGCATCCATTGGTTTTAGGAAGAAAGGTGCCATGCATCTTGCAACACACCTGCGAGAACGATTTCCGAGGTCCTCTTGACGGAGTCGAGCTTTCATGTAACCCCAGAGACATATTCGGTTCGACGGTTTCAAAATAACCGAGTCACTCGATAATCCATTTCAACGGGGATCATTGCGGAATTTTATACCTTAGATTGTTAGTTTATTATGCGTGTCGTTCGTTTATTGCAACTCTAACCGAAAATCGCTGTTTCAGGGGGAACGAGCTTATTCCGAATCGCCGTAACTTTGTGACAATATCGCATTAAAATGCTCAAATTGATACGACGCACTATGAAATCTGTGTACACAGAATTGTCATAATACTCTTATTCGATGTCATAAATGCCGAGTTACCCTTAAAACAACACCTATTCCAGTTTACGACACTGTCGTTGCATAATTCACTCTCCATACACGAGTTATTTAGTAATAATACTATTATTCGGCGTTAAAAAGACTCGCATGCTCTAGGCACCAGATCTACAAGCAACATCATTCCATAAAAATACTGACTAGAACTGGTATATATTTACCAGCAATCTTCAGTATTTACAGCAAAATAATTCATACCAAACGATTTCAATATTAAAACTGTTTCCTTTGAAGGTCATTTCAAGGTCAACATATTCCATATAATTGAATCCGTTGTTTTATTAAGAAAAACACTGTGCCAGTCAAAATGCATCGTCCCATTTAAAACAAAGCGATGATTGTGGAAATTTAGAAAAATTAAGCAAAAATGATATTTCAGTAAAATATTTTCACCCCCGCGCGATTTCTCGTACGATTAAAAACAAGGATACATTTTAAGTGAAAACCTTTTGCAACCCACCCCGTATGTACCCTCTCCGGATTGATAATGGATTTGGATATTCTATTTTCATTTCTCTATTGCATCAATGTCGGAATTGTGCCGGCGCACATCTTCGGAAGCAGTTCCTTTGCACGCGTAATGTAAAATGTGTTCGAGGGAGCCGGTCGGAAATATCGCCGCAAATGGCTTCATTCGTTTCGTAAGAATCTACGTCTCCATTATCATCTTAATGGTGGCTCCGAATGAATTAAACGCCACTCCAATTGCCCCTATATTTGGATTACGTAAATTCTCTTTATTGCGGTCTCCGTTTCCATTCCGCGAGCGGGTACACGCGGCTCAGCTTATCCGGATTGTTTTCTAAGCTAACATTCTCGCTTATTGTTTCGGGACGATACACGTTCCGGGCGTAATGCTGAATCCTGATGCACCCACCGCCGCAATCCCTGGCTGACTCGAACGAGAGACGTTAATCAAAGTGTCTTATGACGCTGGCGACGATTTATTCGCACCCCGCCAAAGCGAACAAACTAATTCTGGATTTGCGAAACTGCTTCGACTTCGAACGATCTTCTCGCGAATTTCATCGTATTTATTAGACGATACTCTCGAACTCTAAAATCATTCGACCAATCATTTTTATATTCCGTATCTTTCTTACGAGCAAAAGAATCGATTGACATTCAGCTTTTTATTTCACCTAGTTTCACTATTTAGTCGTTTTCGGTAGCTATACAGGTAAATCGCTTTTACTGCCCGTTAAGTGTTAGCGAAGAATCGTATTCGACGTGGATCCGGTTTAATTAAAATTCACATTAACTTCCCGTCAGAATGAATTAATTTCAGACAAATTTATAAATTCGTCGACTGCAAAATATATAATCTGGGATCTGTTACTGTGGTCGTAACTCCTACATTTAGTGTTAATGTTCCAAAATGAAGGATCATACTGCTTTTAATTTACAATTGTTGAGAAAATAAAATTTCATCCACGAGGACTTATGCGAAGAACGATTTCTTCGTAAATGCATTACAAAAGGAATGGCTGAAAATTTTTATGGGACCGTTCTCGTTATTTTTACAAAGTTGTTTAAAATAGTCACCTTGGTGCTGCGTGAACCTAGCGTTAATGGAAGACAGTGTTAGCACTTTAACTGCCCAATCAACAGCCTCAAAAATTGCACAAAATCAAAGTAATTTATTTAATGCAGTAACAATTGAAAACTTAAAATGTCTGACACATAGTTATCCTTCAACGTTTTTGTAGTCTCTAGATATGAACTAAATTGAATGCAACGAATATATTAGCGTACAAATTTATTTTTACACATGGACAAATAATTCTGTCATCCATATATGAGTGACGTGGCAGTCAAAGTGTTAGAGTAACTATTATTAAATTATATTTTTGAGTATGCATTACAAATAGAATAGCTAAAAATGTTCATACAATCGTTCTCTCTATTTTTACAGAGTTATTCAAAATAGCCACATTTGCTGGTGTGTGAATCTATCGTTAAAGGAAGACACTGTCAGAGCAACTGTCAAGGTTCTCGCGGTGGATTCGACTTGGAAGTAAAGCCCGCGATACTACGGTCGCTCTATGCTTGAAATAAATATTTCCAAACATCAATTTCGAATAGAAGCTCTATCCTGTCCCGATAAACCGTTCGGATCCTCGCAGCATCCGTTTCGCACGAGCGATTTCATCGGCTGTCTCCACCTACGGGCAAAGCGGAAGCGGCTCGGCTGTTAAGGCGGCGCGTTGCAATAAGCAAACGAAAGGTGGATGGCGAGAGGAAGGAAGAAAAGGAAGAGCCGCAGAAAATTCCGTCGGGAAGAAGGGAATCCGTATTATTCTCGGCAACAAATCGTAATAATCCGTTTCGCCGACAGACAGCGGCTCGGCTCGGTTTCCGCGCGCGCGGTGAATATCACGCGTTTCGCCGAGAGGAAACGCGAAATCGATCGAGATCCCGCGGTTACAGGATCCTCTGCATCGGCGAGGGGATGGCTGGTTGCTATAAATAATTCATGAGCGAGCCCCGATAACGAGTTTACGAAGACTCGGAAACAAGGAAAGCCCGAGGAAAACGGTTCCTACGAATCCGCGTGCCGACTCGTCGAAAGCCTCTCGCGAAATAGGTAACGACGAGAGCGATGGTGAGAGGGAAAGAGAGAGAGAGAAAGGGAGAGTATGTGTGTGTGCGAGTTTAGAGGAGAGGAAGAGAGAAAGAGAGAGAGATTGGGAGGATTGGGGGGGCCGAATTCTCATGAAAAAGTGATACCGGCTAAAGAGGGAACAGCGGAACCCCGCTAAGCCATTAATAATCCACGTTACAAGACTCCCTTTTCTTCCTCATTGTCGGCGCCAGTAGGGCTTCCTTCGGACCTACCTACCGTACAAATGCATATCATCCACCGAGCATATCCGACGTGGTACACGCGAGACACACGCCCGGCCGGCTTGTGTTTTATTAGCTTATGTCCACTGCAATTTGCGGGACGCTGTTCCCCACGGATTTCGACGTCGACCGAGAAAAGAAAGAAACAGCCAGCGCGCTTAGCTCTCTGATGGATTAGGGGTAAACTAGGGCGGAATCTTCAACCGTTGACTAACGGCGGGCTGAACGTCACCGAGTTCTGTCGCGAGCCTCTCCGAGTTTTGCCGGCGAATTGTCCACACCTGGCGATTATGTGGGACGTGCGCGGAAACGGGGATTTCGAAAGCAGGACCTGTTGGCCAGGATTATTCGATGTACGAGTCCGTGATTAGCAGTCGGAGTGATTAGCCAGCTGATCGTGTCTGGAAAATGTACTTTGATTCTTGTTCGTTCGACGCATTCGATGATCGACAGTGAAAGAGATTTTTGGACTCGTTTTTCCTTGTTGAATGCACACCGTGATTTTTGTTGCTTCGGTGTATCCGATGATCGGCAGTGAAAGAGATTATTAAGTTCGTTTCGTTTGTTTAATGTACTCCGTGATTTTCCAATGTGTACTCGATGATTGGCAGTGAAAGAGATCTTTGGATTTGTTTTTCCTTGTTGAATGCGCTCTGTGATGTTCGTTGCCTCGGTGTATCCGATGAACGACAGTGAAAGAGATTTTTGGATTCGTTTTCCCTCGTTGAACGCGTTTCGTGATTTCTGTTAGTTCAGTGTATCCGATGATTGGCAGTGGAACAGTTTATTAAGTTCATTTCACTTGTTTAATTTAGTTCTTGACTTTTCTGTGTTCTGTGTATCCGATGATTGGCAGTCGAAGAGATTTTCGAATTCGTTTTTTCTCGTTGCACGCGTTTCGTAATTTTTATTACTTCGATGTATCCGATGATCGACATTGGGAAAAGATTATTCGGTTCATTTTGCTCGTTCGATGATTGATAGCAAACGAGATTAATAAGTTCATCGTGCTTGTTCGACGATGCTTGATGATTTTTGTTTGTTGGACGTAACATCCATTCAAAATGCATTCCGTAAGAAACGCTGCAGCGTTTAAAATGTTTATAACTTTTTTTAAAAATGTTTATGGGAATGTCGCATCGTATTATTCATGGTCATTAGAATTTATTTTCAGACATGTTATTGCATCGCGTATGTAGCCATGCAACAGTTGCAGATGAAGGTGATTTGCACTGCTCATATATACCCGTAAATGTTTGACGGGATTATTAAGGTTTTAATGGGTATGAATATTGTAAATCTCTTGTTGCGAATCTGGCGCATATAGTTGTACGGCTGTCATTGTAGCAATTCCGACTTCATTGGTAATTCAAGTCATAAAATCTGCAAATGTTGCTACAACAACTGTGAGCATACAGTATCACTGCCTCCGTACGCATTATTAAAAAATAAAAAACATTCAATGAACAACAACGAACATTGCGACATTATTAAATGCAAAATGGCGGAAACTGCTCTCGATACTATTAGGCAACACGTGTTTTTATAATCAAGTAACACTAAATAATAAATAAATTTCTTTTTGTGAACACTGTAAATATTAGAACAGCTGCTTCCGATTGCTATTGCGCAACGTTTCTTTTTCCTATGTACTCCTATGTACTTATCTACTAATACGCGTTTCCTTACTATCAAAGCATAATCTTAAAAGTTTACTATTTCCTTTTTCCGAGCACGCTAACTTTTTGATTGAATACTAGACCAAGGGTCTCAGAATAAACTAACGGAACTGGGCAACGAACAACAGGATATGCATATTTAACGATGATTCGACCAAGGGACAAAATGTACGTAACCCAGCGACTTGCTCTCGGTTCGTAGCCATCGCCCAGCGAAAAGTCGCTCTTTATTTACCTGGCCGCAACGCGCAACGGCAATGCCTCCTCGAACTAATCGATCCCTCGACCGATCATATAGAACCACCACGATTGTTGCCCAAGCGGGAAGCAGGCAACGCAAAGAAGCGGCGCACCACGAGGAAGCAACCGGAGAAAGTCGGTGAATCGCGAGAGCAATAGAAAACGGAGAAAATTAGTACTCGCAGAGACAGACGAGAGGAGGAACGAATTCGAAAGAAAGGAGGCGAGAAAAGCCGAAGGAGGATAAGCTCGCAGCTGTTATAAGCGCGAGAGAAGATTGCACAACACGGCGAGTAATATCTGAAAACATAGACCAAGAACGTAGAATCTGCAGAAAGTAGCTGGCACACACTGGCGAATCGCCGGCAACTATTACCGATTCGATGCACCGAATATTCGAAGCCGAAGTATGCAGCAGCACGCGGCGTGGATCCCGCGGTGGAAAAAGAATTCCGGCGTTCATAAAGTTCGCTGAAGCGCGTAAGCGTGGACTGCGAGCGTCTCAGAAGAATTTGAAGTATCTTCGACGTAGCCAGGCCGAAATGTCGCGATTCACATCCTTTCTTTTCCTTTCTATTCTCTCTTTTTCTTGTTTTCCATTTCTTTCTTATATCCTGGCGTCGTTCTCTTTCTCTCTCTTCTCGGCAAGCCGCTCTTTGTGCGTGCACGCGATCGGGCTCGCCGATACGAATAAAAACGATGGGGCGGGAACGACACCGCCGGCAAGTGTAATTAATTGTTTTTAATTGCAAATGAGGAAACGGAGGTGGTGCCCGAGCGTGTCAAAGACTTTGTCTACGGCGCTGTCGGCAGATATAGTCGGCGTGATGTACACCCTTGTCGTTCCGAAGAGACACGGTCCGTTTGGATAATGGAAAATGTTCGGAGTTTCGAGTCGCGGCCCTCCTAGTTCGACGACTGCACAATGTCCTTCGATCACGGCGAATGCTGTTGCAGTCGAAACTGACTGTGTAATTGATCGGAGATCTTACGGGAGAAATCTCGTCGCTCCGCGCGATGCGATAAATTTTCAACACCTTGCTGCGCACAACGTCGTGTCTAATTCCTGAACAATTTAAACGGGATCTACTCGATACGTATTCCGATCGTGTCTGACGAACTGAAATAAAATTGTATCAGAGTATGTTGTCGATGTTTAATCATTATCAGAAATATAGAAATTGTTTTATTCAAGAAAATTACAGTGAAAGCGAAGACAGAAGTTTCATTCCAATATTCGACCAGAATCCCGTTTTACAATTGTCCGTTCATTTCTTTTTGGAATTTTAAAGTTGACTATGCGCGTCTTAGAAAGCGCTGATTTTTCTCCGTTATTATTGCGATAGGAAATATTTTTTCCGAATACCGTGAACGTTTCGGGTAAAGCGGAATCGGAAAGAGAGAAAGGGAGAGAAAGAAAGCAAATATTGATAACCGCTATTGTACCCATCGGTGTGAACGCGAAAGAAATATGGCGGAGAAATACTCTCGCTGACTGTAGGGAAAAGTTGGTCGTGGGTGGAGAACCAACTGCACATGACGTTCCGTTCGTGTAGAACACGTACGCGCACTATAGTTATGCAGGAGCAGACGCGAAACAGCGGAGAGATTTTAAGCCGCGGCACTAACATCCTATCCATATCAATTCTCAACTAATTTTCTTATTTACAATTCAAATACTTCGAAAGACATCGTGTATACATAAAATTAATGCTAACTTATTCGTATCGATTTTCAAGCAATCTTCTTAGCCACAATTTAAACGCGCGACATCGTTTATACTCGTAAAACTGATACCAACGCGTATTCCATTAATCAGCCGCAACGACGAGCGAAGTTTAACGAAGTACGTAACGAATTGCCGCAAAATTACGCACGCATTCCGCCGGCGCGAGCGTGTATCGGTGAAAAAGAAAGAATCGTTAAAATTACACGTTAACGGCGTCGCATTATGCAGCCTGCAAAATCGACCTTCGTCGGCAAACTCCCACCTGTACACACACGTACACACACACAGAGGTATCGGACACCGAACCGTAATTAATTTTATTGATTTATCGGAGCTTATATGTATATTGATTAAGCGTGGTAATTGACATCCAGCTTAATGGAAAAGTAAACCGATTAACGATAACGACGTCAAGGAAAAGAGGTATTGCTTCGCCTCGATTAATCAACGCACCTGTTTCGCGGCCGGGGATCGACGCCCACGTGTGTTACGTGTAAACGGCCACGCGTCGACGGAACACCTGTCCACACCTTTATAGGCGGGACCCCGGCTCTTAAACTCGTTTCAACGCAGTTTCTTCCTTCTGACACGGTATGAATGAGTCACAATGACTGTCAGCGGCCGAGCGTTTCACGGATTTCAAGCAAGAACTCCGTCGAATTGCTCCCAGAAAAAGGGTCACCGGAAAGACACCGAAGAAGCACTGTTTGCAAACACGATCTGCGTCCGATGTCCGCGTTCGTTACACAATGCGCGTTCAAACAACTTTTACGTTACTTCGATAAACCGTTCTTATTGGATCGTTGCCTCAAAAATAGTAACTCGATTCTTACGAGATGATTTCTTTCCGAAGTTGTTCTTTTTTATTGTGCCTTACGGAATCGAAATGGTCAACCTAACGGAAACTGCCGAGCTCAAACTTATCGCGCGAGTTACTTTTCGAACTCTTTTGTATCAGGTTGGCCCCCAAAGATTTTGTTCGAGGAAGTCGAATTGCATCGCCAAGGAAGAGGAAGCTTAGAAAATAACATGGCACGAGATAATAACGTTTCGAGATGAAAGAAGAACCGTATGGTTCGCGAATGATCGACGCGACGGCAGATTATGCGTTAACAATACCTGGCGACGTATGAATTTATGCGAGTAAACCGTATTTGCTTATTTTTACGTTTAATCCGTGTGCTTTAAGTATTTGTTTTCGCCTGAAACCAACGGAAAAATCGTTTTATCGCAACACAGAACAGAAATAGGCTCCCGGCGTGGAGTCGTGCGAAACAAATAATATCCAAATCAATACGGGCGAAATACGCGGAATACGTAAAAGCGTGTTGCCAGAGAAATTGCGTGACTTGCGGAAAATGTATTGGAAAAATTGTTCGCATAAATTTCGGAGCGACCGCGTGACTTCAGACATCGGAAAAGTTGCCGCGTCGAAGTGGAAGGTTACCGCGAACCGATCGATCGATAGTCTCGTTTCCTTTGCCGGAAACCCGCCGAGTTTCATGTAATATGTAAACATCCTAGCAACAGCGTTTATTTAAATTGTATTAAGTTGCCGTAGAACTTTCCTTTTCGTTTCGTGTATGCGATGCAAATTTAATCTAGTTTTATTAACGAAACAACTTGCGCAGCTATGCAAAAGGAAAGAAAATAATACTTGAGCTGTTGAAAACGTTTCAGAGACCGGCTTGTTTATAGGAGATAGTCGATTCATATGTCACCCGTTTAAAACATATTTGCGTTGCCAATTTTTAATAATACGGTAACAACGGTTAAGTGTGACGAATAAAGTTATTTTCGTAATGTCGAAATTTAACGCGTTGAACGCGGAGCCGCCACTTTGCCTAGCTTTCAAGTCATATTTAATTTAACTTTAAATGGAAAGAATACACCTGTGCATAAGCAGAAGACTCGTTTATCCTATTTGCGCTTTTCTGTTTCAATCAAATTTATTAAAATAGTGTGAATATTTCTTAATGTTATTTAGATTATATATATCACATTGATTTGGAAATTTAAAAATGCAACAATCAAACTTCTTGCGACTTTTTCTCTTTTATATCGCTATCGAAGAAAGAATCAAACGCCATCGTAGAAACTGAATTTTTGGGATTTTTTGAAAATTGAGAAAAACTAAAGAGAAACGAATGAATAGTGTTTCGTTCGAATAGACCCGAAACCTTTTGAAAAGAGCAGTGGATTGACGAACCATCGATCGCGTAATATTTTACAAGTATCAAACGAATTGCGAAAGAAACTTTCGAGACTGGCTAACATTTTCATTTAGCAATCGCTTTGTTTATCGATCGGTGAATCGATATTCCTGTTCGATATTTTCGAATCGGTCGACGTCGACGGAGAACCGAGCTGCGGGAAACTTTCGAAATGAATTTTACAGGCGAGCAAATATTTGATCGGCGATCGGCCGAGTGTTCGGCTCGCGAAAATAGAAACCGGTCAGCCGACCAACGCTCCAGATCCATGAATTATTGCTTCCCTTAATGCGATTCGACTCGGATTAATCCCGGCAGCGACGCGCGATTACCGTTCAATTAGCGACACCGTCGCGATGCAAAAATATCGACCGACTTGTCCGGATGATTCATCGTGCACCGTGCACCGCACACTGCGCAATGCAATTGAACACTATTCGAATGACGCAAACGAGTAGCTGGCAATTCCCACCTCGAGCGACATGTCCGCTTTCTTCCGGCTACCGCCGGCGTTCTTTGCGGTTTTCGTGCGACGTCGCTGCTCGTTTACACTCTGCCGAAGCATGCTGCAACACTTGACCCCTTAGGTGATCCACAAACTTCGTCAAAGTGGCCTAAAAATGCCTAGCCGACAATCTATGCCGTGCATGCGCCAGTTCTTTCAGCAAATCGTTATATAAATTGTTGCGAGGCGAAAATAGGTTGAAATAACAAGCGCATCGTTTGTCACTTTAAAAAGAGCGAGGCGAGACATGCAAAATGATGCACAATACATGTACATATCGTCTATTTTTTTCCGGAATGATTTTCTAGTGTAAACGCTTTTAAATTTTCATTTATAGGAATTTTGTTTCCACTTTCATGTTTTTCAATTAACGACGAGGATCTCGAATGAACGCACCGATTCCAAAATAAAACTTGACACACTGTTCTAGAGAAAGAAAACCACTCCTCTTCCAATCCCGTGTCAATTCATACTGTCTATCTTTTCCGTGTCAGCTCTAGAGAGCACAAATCTGAGAACAGCTCTCGAATAGCATGCTCTTCGAGAACTGTCACTTCTATTCTCGAGAGCAAACCTCATAGGAGTCCTATGCTCGAGTAAACACAGGCGTGAGCTATTTTCAGACGTCACTCTCGCGGGGAAATCTGCTATAAGTCGATATCACTTACTTGAGAATGTGGAAATAGCTCCGAAAACTTTTCCAGAAACTTTCATCCGACGAAATACAGTTTACAATACATTTCTGAACTACTTAAGACTCCTAATATTTCCACGTCAGAATAAATTTACTATAAAATCTTTGAATGATACTTCGACGTTGCTCCTATGGCTACTAAACAGTTTATTCAGAGATTTGAGATTTTCAACAGGTTCTTATAAAACCGTCAAACCATGGAACTCGAACAAGACTTAGATCGAAGTAAATCAGGATAGCTTCCCGGTGAAGCTCTTAAACGACGCTTCAAGCAGAGATTGTTGCTGTCGTCGTCGAACAATTTATTCCCCGATTGCAGATTTCCGACAAGTTTTTATAGAGTCGCCATATCATGGAACTCGAACAAGACTTAGATCGAAGTAAGTAAGTGCAGATTTCCGGTGAAGCTCTTAAACGACGCTTCAAGAAGAGATTGTTGCTGTCGTTGTTTAACAATTTATTTCCGGATTGCAGATTTCTGACAGGTTCTTATAGAGCCGCCAAATCGTGGAACTCGAACAAGACTTAGATCGAAGTAAGTCAGTACAGCTTCTCGGTGAAGCTTTTAAACAACGCTTTAACACTTTGACTGCCATGTCACCCATATATGGATGACAGAACTATTTGTCCATGTTTAAAAATAAATTTGTACGTTAATACATTCGTTGCATTCGATTTAGTTGATATCTAAAGAACATAAGAAGGTTGATAAATAACTATATGCCATTCATTTAAATTTTTCAATCGCTGCTTCATTAAATAAACTAATTTCATTTTATGGAATTTTTGTAGTCGTCAGTTGAGCAGTTAATGTGTTAAGCAGAGATTGTTGCAGCCGTCGTCGAACAATTTATTCCCAGATTGCAGATTTCCGACAGGTTCTTATAGAGCCGCCAAGTCGTGGAATTCGAACAAGACTTAGATCGGAGTAAGTCAGTACAGCTTCCCGGTGAAGCTCTTAAACGACGCTTCAAGCAGAGATTGTTGCTGCCGTCGACGAACAATTTATTCCGAGATTTCCGGTATCCAACGGCAGGTTCTTAAAGTGGCATCAAAGAGCCACCGGCTGTCGTTAACACGCGGCACTTGGGCAATACTTAGGCGATCCCGCGATCCACGGAGGGCTGGGATTTTCATAACGTTGCCGTGTCATTCAACTTACCCCCCGACTGCAGACACATTCCCTTTACATTACCATTAATACCTAATTGAATGAATATTCATGCAATCACCATTAACGATACAGTTCGCGCGGAGTGTTACCCCGCAGTATTGCCCGGCTCGGCGAAGAAGGCAGGATGTGTGAACACTTTTTGCAGGCGTTGCGACCAGGCACGTGAATCGGTCATAAACTCGGCAGTAAAACGTTAATAAAGCTCGCGTTGTGGTTGCGCCTGCATCGACGTGCCACACATTTCGCGTGGGCGGCACAGGCACACACGAGAGGGGCAGAGAGAAAACGGGTCAGAGGGGGATCGTAATAAGTGTGTGTACGCACGCCGTTCGGATCGTTACGCGCTTACCGCTTGGAAAGTGTCGGCTCTCTTTTTCTTCCCCGGAGTGTTTTCCTATCCGGGACGATGCTTCGTTACGCGTTGTTTGCAGAAGTCACGGCCTCTTTTCTATCCGCCTTTAATAGCCTCTTAAGAGGAAACCGCTTGAACGGGAACATTCCCTACAAAATGTCGAATTAGTCGAACACGATATGGATTTCGCGTAACACTCGACCACCAAGTGGTTGTACGCGTCAAACAATCTGGAAATTTCTTTGCACCTTGGAAGAACCTTCCGAGTATGTTAGTTGCATTCTATTTTTCTGTTCTCCAAGGAATAGTTTCGATAACCCTTTTTGAAGAAAACTTCTTCGAGAAACACACGTCGTAAACGTGAATAGATATTATTAGGACTTTCAATAGTTGCACTATAACAAAATGAAGCCTAATAAACTGCTTCTTACACTGTAATTTGTAACCAAATTATTAGATAACGTTACCGAGGCTGTCATGTTGATTTATAATAAAAATTGCTGTCAGTGTTGAGAGATCCATTGCAAAGTTTTCAATCATGGACAATGGGGCTTGAAAGATTCTGAAATACTCGCCGGTCGGTAAAGTGTTAACACATTGACTGCCAAGCGAATTTAGGCGCTTCGGACCAGTTCCATTTATTTCATTCGTAGAAATGACTAACGTTATCAAAGACAATTGTTTGTAACTAGATAATGAAGTTCTCACCTCACACTACTATCTGGTTAATTTCGAAAGGAATAAATTGCTGCTGGATGTTGTTAATTTAACGATAATCATTGTTAAACAACTCACTGGCAATCAATGAGTTAACTCGCATGATTCTTGGACATTTATTTTATACTCTCGAAGTCGCAAAACTCTTTTTATATTCCCAGTATGTTTTTATTAAATCAATCCTAAAGGAATCCTGAAGACTGCCGACGTTTACGGGTCTTCTTCTTGTCGCATCCCCTAAGCCACTGATTTTAGTGCTAATGCAGTCGTCGACATTCCCTGAGTTCCTTTCTGTTTCTCTCGTTTGACAGTAAAACTCTCTGAATTCCTGTGATGCTAACGGGAGTACTGTGGCCCTTCGCATTCTTAACACTTTGTGTGTGGAAGCCCTTTTACTATTCTCAATTACTTTGAAGGGGAATCAACTCTGAAATCTCTCGTTCTTACTGTTCAATGTAACTCCAATATATTAGACCCAGTTCAAAGATACAATGTAGACATAGTCGACTGAAATGAATAGAATAACACTTTGACTGCCTAACTGACGACCTCAAAAATACCATAAAATCAAATTAATTTATTTAATGAAGCAGAGATTGAAAACTTTAAATGTATGGCATACAGTTATCTATTAACCTTCTTGCATTCTTCAGATATAAACTAAATCGAATGCAACGAATATATTAACGTACAAATTTAGTTTTAAACATGGACAAATAATTCTGTCACCCATATATGGGGCACTTACATTCTTGGAACACTAACCTCTGCAACTCAAAATTGCAACTCAAAATTGCAAATTGCCATTATGGCTTCAAAATTCGGTATCTAAATGTACGCAGAACGAATAAAATGAATCTTGTCTAAGAACGAGGTATCGAATGCCTGATTCGAGGAAGTAAATAAAGAATTCGAACAGGGGATTTTTAATCTAGAAGTTATGAATTAATCGCGTTCCAGTTGCAGTTGACTGAATAATATTTGTACTAGAGAAATGTGAAATATTCCGAGCAGCTCGTGTCTGTTTATAATTCGGGGATTGTCCGCGACGCGCGCTAAGTCGAAGAATCGATAGTCTCGCTGTCGATACAAAGATCCAGTTGAGTCTAAATCTGTAGACACGAAATCGAGGTCTGGTACACGCACAGTGCGTCACCTAAACGGTATTTAGACCCGGCTTCTGTGCCCAAACGCTCCTATAAATATCGAAAAGCTATGCTCTAAAAAGAAGTAGCTCTCCAAAAGCGTTCTTGTTCTTGTTTAACAACATACCTGCTGGAATTCTGCGCCACGGATACGCGTTTGACAGGAAAAATCCGTGGCAACGTGTCTCGAATGGATTGCTAAATTTAACCGTACCTCGAAGTCAACATCCTGAAACCGTTGTTCCCGATAAACAAACGCGTCCTCAGAAATACTGTGTACGTGTGGCATTTAGAAGTGGAACGACGGAAGAACATTAAAAATCGAATCCGCTAAAATGTCGAGACGTTCCAATTACGTCCATCGACGTTCCTCGAAAAATCAGATCGTGAACTTTGCGCTGAAAGCGCAGGTTAGCTTGACAATATTGCTCGCGCCTTGCTTCCATCCGATCGTAAAGTCTCAAAATGAAAAATGTCCGGCAGGAATGTTTGCCGCACCTGTGCGTCCACAAATCAAACAGAGTGGGCCGTAAAAGTCTCAAAAGTAAAAAACCAAGGATTCAATTAGTGCTCCTCGATTTGCTAGTGCCCATTGACTTTTTAGTACGTTCGATCCATAGAAACGCGATAAAACCTAAGTTGCGATCTCTCTGCTGCTGTGCTCCTTCGAGAAAAGGAAAATTGTATGCTTTTCGACTCACGGTTTTCATGGTTCAACAAATGATAACGGCGACGACTCTTACAAGAAGAAATGGAAATAGTTTGTGGAACAAGGGGGTGATTATACGGTTTCCCAAATATTACAATTTAACGCTAAACCTACCGAGCAATAAAATTGTTCAATGTATATTATAAAAATGACAAGAATTAATTTATTTGGATTTTATGCAATTTTTATTACAATGTATGATGGCCTAAAAAAATCTACTGAATCGATTTCTGTGAAGGCAATTTTATAAATTCAGTATTTGTAAAATAGAAAGTCTGGAAAGTGGTAGGTTTAGTGTTAATTACAATTTAAGTAGCGACCTAGTATATCGATACCGATTGTTCAGAGCAGCGATACAAAAATACAGCTTCGACGCTTAACGGGTTAAGAGAGTCTAATTCTCGCGGATCGTTTATATGCGTCAGCCGCGAGATATAGTAGACGGTTAACTGAATGGGTTAGGAGGCGAACAAGTGAGAACGAAAGGGGGTGTGGGGGATGGACGGAGGGGGTTGAAGAGAGAATGGGATCGGAGGAAGTTCGAGTCTCCGGCAGGTAAAACCAGAATCAAGGATCAAAGTTCTCGGTTCTTGCGAGCGGGCTCGAGGAGCCTCGGAAGATGTCGGAGATGAGGGATGTTACGGTGAACACCGGAAGTGGAGAGGATAGAGGGTGGAAACGCTCCGCGAGTACGTAGAATCAAACAACTGCCCCTCCTACCCTAACTGTAACTCGATGCGGAGGAACTTGACGGGTCCTGCCGCTGATTAGAAGCGCTTCAACGAGCTCCCACGTACTGGCATCGAGAATTACGCAGAAACGACAAGAGAAGAGGATACGCGATTATGGCGCCGTGGTCTCGAACAGACGAGGGTGGCGAACGGGAGCGAGAGGCCAGACACAGGAACAGAAGGGATGTTGAGACATGTAAATGACTGTCTATTATCTTATCAAACTATACAAATCAAGCTGCGTTATCTGATTACTTACGTTACGATTGCAAGATACGCCGTGTTTACTTACCAGGTGTAACAACACCGTAGTTAGTGTCATGATATCGCAGTGTTGGTACTTTACCGGCGGAATCCATTTTCGGGCGAATTATGGATTATTCCGGGGACTTCCAAAGACGCACAGTCGTCTCTCTGGAACGATTATGGCACACTACACGCAGCCTCCGCGAGCGTGCTTTCCGTTCTTTGGATAATTATAATCTGTCGTCGTTTGGGTGTTCTTACTTTCTGGCTTCTGCGAACGAGAGGGTTAACCTTCTCCTCGTTACGTCGTAAGATTAATACCTGTGCAAACGGTAACATCGACGACATTGTTGTTTCGGGAACTTTCCCCTTTCACCGTTTCGTCATCGATCAAACAATAATCCTTAATGATCCCATATCGCGAGGAGGATCTCAGCGAACGTACCCCTTGCCAATTTTCCCGATTCGATTCTAGCTGCATCGAGTAACTACTTTGCGAGAACAAAGGGCATTTATGCTGGCCCCGACTGTCGCGAGAAATTATTAGATCGCGAGGCATTCCAGGCTCGTTGGAATAGGGAATAAATGAAAGTTTCGCGAAGCTCGTTATCGATGGCGGAAAAGAACGACTCTTCTTTGCGAGGAATTCGTTTCGAAGCCGGCGAAAGAGAGATTGTTCCGGCGGCCCCGAAACGGAAAAGTTGGTGAGGATACTTCTACGCGGGCACGAACATCAAGAATTCATTAAGAAATGCCTTGTCGCGATGGAAAGGAGCGAAACAGACGCCCCTTTAATTTGTCTTCTGGCGCATCGCGTCCGGGTAGGAGAGCGCGACTTGGCACGGTGTGTAATTATCGCTCTCAAATTCCAGCCCGTTAAATTCTTAAGCGGTAAGCAGCCCAGAGTTTTATGGTCTCGCATGCCTGCGGTCAATCCACGCCTCCCCACCCTGGGTGTCAAACCCCAAGATCACCCCGCCTCTCTTTTTCTCTTCCCGCTCTTTCTCTCTCTCTCTCTCTCTCTCTCTCTCTCTCTCTCTCTC